>JARYZH020011362.1:0-493880 GCA_030021035.2 Notholithocarpus densiflorus | reverse complement strand
TTAGAGGGTTCTACAAATAAAACCTTAAAATTTTGAAAATAAGAAACAAAACCTTCAAATTTAAAAGATACAACAAATTAAACCTCGAGTCTCACAGACACTCACAGTCACACCATTAGGCATTAGCTCTAACATTACATGAAATAACTTGAAATTTTTGACGTTGTACGTGTCTGTTAGACTCATGATTTAAGTTGTTAGGTTTATGAAATTTCAAGATTCAATCGGTCACCTTTGAAACTTTAGGATTCAATTGGTTACGTTTGTGCAATGAAATTATCAAAGCCAATTTATAAAATTTGTATTATTATGATATTTTCGGAGTGTACTATGAGAGGCTTTTCCCTCAAACCTCTGTTGATCTCGCGTTTAGTTCCTAATATTATCCATTGTTTAGGATTCAATTGGTTACGTATCTTGAAATGTTCCCCCCTCTTTATTAAGGTGTGGCTTGATGATAGAAGTTTTTGTATCGCTTCATTAGGTGAACAGTTTGAGTGATAGTCTCATCAAAATACTAGTGGTACACGTAACGTGTAATATTACCAATTACCGTCATGTGGCATGAGGTCGATGAGTCAATACCAAACACCTCTTTTTTCATTCAGCCAAAAAAAACTTACAAAAAAGTTTTGAAGAACTTATCAAAATTATGTTTAAATTTGAGGACATATATTTGTGTTACCCCAGTACACTGCTTTCATAACAACCCTCCTAAATAGAAATCATCTATATTATTTTGAGTGTTCCATTTTCTCTGCTCCAATCATGATATGACATATATGTGATTGATTGATTTATTTATTATTTTAAACTTTAATTATTTTATAAAAAAAAGAAAAATTTGTGAAACAATTTATGATTGGTAGAGTATAAAGTGAAACATTTAAAATGAGATAGATTATAATTTTAAAAAGAGAAAAATTAACATTTAGCTTGATCCATCGAATGATTAAACAATTATACTCACGGATATTTCTCTGCACATATTTACAAAAACTCATGGTACATACAATGGTTACAATGTCATGGTAAAAGGTAGAACTACCAATGGACCTTGACACTGCAAGAGCTCCGAAAACACACTGGCCATTTCATTGTATGACCTTGCCTCAATTCTTGCATATTTCATCTTCTCTGATTGGCTGGAAAAAATAAAATCGAAGTATGAAAGCAAATCAAATCCTTGACTATAACTTGGCCAAGTAAAATCAGGTCATACATGATCTATAAATAAATCCTGTTTCAGACAGTGAAGCCAGAATGATCTCAATAAACTACATCCAATTGTGTAAACAAAATACACTTCATAACTGAAAGGAGTCAAATACAGAATCCTAAAGGGGAATACATTCTCAAAAACACTCAGGCTGTCTCCTTTATTGACATTCTTCTGCTATCTTTGAATCTGGCTACTTGCTGCCATAGTTCACCAAATGACCAAAAGGCACCTATACTTGATTCCACCAAGCCTTAGCAACAATCTGAGCATGACTTACATTTTCAATTTGCGCAATATCCGGAAATCTTATTTCAGACTCTACATCCAAAGTTCAAAGCTCCCCTCTAATAATCCCATTAGTGTTGTAGGGTAACAAATTGTACACTTAAGTCCAAAACATGCAGGACCTAGGCCCAATAAGTTCGCTGCAATAAATTTGTAGAGAGTGGGTTAAAGAATTAGGTACGAATGGCGTGGATTACGTTCAACCTATTCTTAAAAACAAACTAAAAAGCTAATAAAAAGACTCAAAGCATATTGAGATGATTTGGTATAAGTAAGTTCTTGTTTCGATCCGAGGAAACATCATATTATGTAATTCACGTTCTTTTTCTTTCTTCTTTCTTTCATTTTTCTTTTTTCAATCAATCTCCCCCTTTCAATGGAGGGGGTGTTACACTATATAATCAATTTCTAGTCATCCTAACCTTACACTTGTCATTCATCTAAGGCGTCACTTGATACTTGTCCCATCAGTCCTTTTCTTTGGCTTCCTTGTGAGCTATAATAGTTTTGGTAGCACTGTTCAGAGGTCTTCTCCACATAAATGCGGCCAAAAAAGTAGTTGCAGGGTATTTAATGTGGTGATAGCAGCCTTTCTTTAGATATTTTGGGATCTTTTCCTTTCCAGTAAGTTCACAAAGGCCATTTCTGTTATCGGAGATTCTAGGAGAATTACTCCAATCGATGGGATTTATCCTTGAACCGTACTCTTCTCATCCGAGGACTATATCCTCCTCGAACAGAATCGTCCGTTTCCTATGTATGAATCTTTTGAAAATAGAATATTTAATACATGCCCCTCTGCTCAGCCCATGAGTCTTCCTCGGATTAAACCCACAGCCCAAGATGTATGGCTCTTGGTTATTTGTCCCCACAATAGCCCCTCAAAACTTCAATTTTTCCCGCCCATCCGAGGAGAAAAAATGAGGTTTTGACTTTTAAGAGATAAAGACAGGTGATATTTAATCCACACGTGCGAGGATATGACTTAATTGCGTTTCATAATTACCTCTGACGCTTCGCAATCCCCAAAGCGTTTATTAATTACTCTAGGAGGCGTCTTGTCCCCTACATCCAACGGTCGATGCGCAGATCAGACTGCTGATATTTCCCTCAGAATTCTGAGCGGGATAACCTCCCCTCTCTCTCTATTAATATAAAGCTTTGAAGGAAACCATTTATCTTCTTCTTCAAAGATATTTCAAGCGCTCCAGAGAACTCTATCGCTCTTGCCTCTAAAAAACGCCAAACTCCCAAATCTCTGTCACTATTTCTTGTGAGAAGTCTTCGAAGGTCTTCCCAGAAAGCTTTCAGATACTAGCGTACGTGCTCCCGTAAGTTTGTTTAGCTTTTATATTCGAATTTGCTTCTCGGCCTGCCTGTTTTGCTTCCTTACCCTCAAAAATCACCTACTTTGCCTTTAGGTTGTAAGAAATGGGTAGATTCGAGCATCTAGTAGATTCCCCCGCAAAAATAGAAGCCTTTAAACAAAAATATTATATACCCCAGGCGGTTGGCCTGCGATATTGTTCCTCAGAAGAAATTGTTTTACCTAGAGAAGCAAGAGAAGTGGTCATTCCTATAATAGCCTTCATAGAAGGGGGAATGACCCTTCCTATGGGTAGGATAACCCGAGAATACCTTATTAATCATAGGCTATGCCCTCATCAGTGTGCAGCCAACATGTTTAGGATTCTTGGGTGTATCGATGCTCTAGACCAGCATCTTCACTTGGGCCTCACATGGCACGATGTGGTTCACTTGTACGAGTGCCACTCGTAAACCGACGGAGGGTTTTATCTCAAGTCCAGGTCATCTATTGTGAGGCTCATCTCGTGTCTCCCCAAGTCCAACAAAGGGATGAAAGATGACTACCTCATTGCTTCAGGGGCATGGCATGATGGTCGACCCTACCCAACTCGGGAGAGAGAGACAGGTGGGATACCTTAGAGTTAGATCCCCTGACATGGGATTTAGATTTTATCCCCCATCCATGTTTCCCATTATAATCTCTTTTGATAATAGACTCTCATTGTTTAATCGTATCTGACTTTTTAGTTACTTTTGCAGATAGGACGCTTGTTGCTCCTCGGCTAAGTTTTACCAACGTGGTTGCCCTCAACTAACTTCTTCGGTCAGAAATTTTTGTAAGCGAGGATCGAAAATTACGAGCTGTTCACCTCGTCCTAGATTTCGAACCCATTTCAAGGGTTTTTCAGGAAGTTGGTAACGCTATCAGAACTGGTGATCGTCGGATTAATCGTATCGACGTGTCAAAACCAGACATTTTGGCCCGAGACGATCTTCCTCCTATCATCCTGCCAGTCTCTCAAATCCCTTTTCAACTTGTGCTTCCACTGCAACAAGTCCCTCTCGGAGCTAAAGTTGCAGAAGAAGAGGAAATAGCTTCTTCGCGGCTGTCCTTAGAAGAGGAAATAGATCAGTTCCGCTTTGAAGGAGAGGAAGGCAGACCAGAAAGGCCTGTGCAGCTCTCGGATTCTGAGGACGACGCCGACAGACTCTTCACAGCTATTCAGCCGACATTAATTGTCTCCCGAGTGGGTACAAGTTCAGAAGAACAAGGAGAGATGAGTTCAAAAGGAAGGCCGTCCTTGAAAGGCTTAGTAGCCAATAGAGGCAAGAAAGGAGCCTCGAAAGGCACATCCCAGACTTTGGCTCCTGCCAATCTACCACCTCCGCCTCCTCTTCCTGTTGATCTTGGATTTCATGCCATCCCAAATTTAAAGAAGAAGAGACCAATGCAGAAAATAGAAGAAGGTGAGGTGATCCCTCCGAAAGGCCCCAAACAGCAGAAGACTAAAGATCCAAGGGATAATAGGGCAAGCTCTGTTGACAGCAGAGAAGATGCTGAAGTGCGTTGACAACAGCGCTTCTGGGCCCCTCGGATAGAGTTGGATGGGACTCAAATTCCCTGGGATGCCATTATCAGGGAGTCCTAGAGAGGTCACTCGGCCCATCTTGCTCAAGCTTTAAAGCAACCCATTTTGCTCCCATGGGATATGGAGGCTCTCGGGCGTACCAGGCAGCCCGAGCTTTTCATGTCCTTAAAGAAGGATCTCGCCCTGGTAGGCTAAATTTATTTTATGAATTAAACATTAAAAAGTTATTGATCTTATCAGTATTATTATACTTGCTTTTACATACATGACTTCTTTGCCACTGTTATGCAGGTCACTCAACAAGTCTATGTGGCTGAAGAGTGGGTTCGAAATGCTCATAACAGATATGAGGCTGAGTCCCACTCTCGGCGTGAAGTTGAGAAAACTCTCGAGAGCCTGAAAGAGGAAAAAATGCAGCTGGCCGAGAAGCTGAAGATTTCAAAGCGAGAATGCTCAAGTGCCAAGGCAGGGCTAAAAAATGTTGAGGCTCAGGCTGAGGACTAGCGAAAACAGCTCTACACGACCCAGCTAAACTTGGCTACTGAGAAAGCAGCGGTGCTAAGCCTGAAAGCTGAATTGCAGAAAGCTAAGGAGGCAGCACTAAAGGCGATGGAAGCTGCTAAGTCCGCGAAAGAGGCGGCATATGAACGCAGAGTAAGGGAAACGGAGGAAAGGCTGACCGAGGAGGTAGCTGAAGTGTGTAGGGAATATTGCACGGAGACTTGGGTAGAAGCACTTAATCGTGCAGGGGTTCCTGCTGATTCCGAGCTGAGGAAACCTGAGAACGTGTTCTTCCCCGAACACATCAGAGAGATTCCAACCAGCCCTCTGGTGGCCACTAATCTACCCCTCCCTCCTCCTGAGCAGATAGCTATTGTAAATGCCCCTGTCATAGCTGTTGAGGCTTCTAAGGGAGTTGTCAAAGATAAATCCACCGAGGATTCCCTTACCATAAAGGACGTTGTTTCTCAAGCCAAGGCAGGTGAGAAAAAAATCTGATACTGAGGATGCCAAGATCAAGGCTATATGTCCCGAGAAGGATTCTCAATCTTCGAAGAAGTAGTTGTAGGATTTTTTTTTTTTTGTTTAAGTGTAGCTTCTGCCAAGACTTACGATGTACTTATTTTGTTTTTGATTAAAGAATAGATTTGTCTTTCCTACCTTTTGTATTTATACCTTTGTCATTTGCTTTCGTTAAAAATTGAGATGACTTCCTATTTACAAACTAAGGCTTTTCATAAAATATTTGTAATGGATGAGCTCATCATGCTCTTGTTTTAAGGACTGACCTTTTCGTGATAAAAAATGATAGCAAAGACTTGTTATAACTTAAGATCCATTGAATACTTTATAAAAAATACTAGGAAAATAATTCAATTGTATATGGTCAGAGGGCCCTACAATAACTTAGGATTCATTTGATCATTCTAATAAACTGTTATTGTCTACTAACACATAAATGTATTAACTTCCCCAAAGCATCTGGTCCGAGGACATCAGGCATGACTAAGGTTCTGTTCAAACACTATTATAATAAACATAAGTGTGGTAATTTCCCCAAAGCATCTGGTCCGAGGACATTAGGCATGACTAAGGTTCTGTTTAAACACTATTATAATAAACATAAGTGTAGTAATTTCTCCAAAACATCTGGTCTGAGGACATCAGGCATGACTAAGGTTCTATTTAAACACTTTTATAATAAACATAAGTGTAGTAATTTCCCCAAGGCATCTGGTCCGAGGACATCAGGCATGACTAAGGCTCTGTTTAAACACTTTTATAATAAACATAAGTGTAGTAATTTCCCTAAAGCATCTGGTTTGAGGACATCAGGCATGACTAAGGTTCTGTTTAAACACTTTTATAATAAACATAAGTGTAGTAATTTCCCCAAAGCATCTGGTCCGAGCACATCAGGCATGACTAAGGTTCTGTTTAAACAATTTTATAATAAACATAAGTGTAGTAATTTCCCCAAAGCATCTGGTCCGAGGACATCAGGCATGACTAAGGTTCTGTTTAAACACTTTTATAATAAACATAAGTGTAGTAATTCCCACTTCTTCACACAACACACGAGTTTAATGATAAATGAAATTCTTATTAATAATAATACATTTTCAGGTTATTTACATTCCAAAGACGTGGTATTACACGTTCGTCTAAATCTTCCAAAAAATATGCCCCTATACCTGCTTCCGAGGTGATGCGATATGGTCCTTCTCAATTGGGCCCTAACTTTTCCCATGCTGGGTTTTTTGCAGTGCCCAGAACTTTCTTCAAGACCAAGTCACCAGGCGCTAGTGGCCTTAGCCTTACTTTAGCGTCATATCCTTACTTAAGTTTGTGTTGGTAGTACGCCAATTGGACTAGTGCACTTTCCCTTTTTTCTTCAACGAAATCTAAGCTTCTTTCCAGCAGATTATCATTATTATTCGAATTGAACGAGCTGCTTTTTAGGGTTGGAAACCCTGTTTCCAAAGGAATGACAGCTTTGGCACCATAAGTCATCGAAAAGGGGATTTCCCCCGTTGACCTGCGAGGTGTGGTTCGATAGGCCCACAAGACATGCGGCAGTTCTTCCACCCATCTCCCTTTTGCATCATCTAACCTCTTTTTCAGTCTGTTTACTATGAATTTGTTAACGGCCTCGGCTTGTCCATTCCCTTGGGGATAAGCTGGGGTGGAATATCTATTCGTAATTCCTAATTTGCCACAATATCTCCTGAAGGCCTTACTGTCAAACTGAAGACCATTGTCCGAGATAATAGTACGAGGGACCTCGAACTGAGTGACGATATTCCTCCAAATAAATTTCTTAGCATCCACATCCCTGATGTTTGATAAAGGCTCGGCTTTAACCCACTTAGTAAAATAATCAGTGCCGACCAGCAGATATCTCTTGTTTCCTGCTGCTTTGGGAAAAGGCCCGACAATATCCAAGCCCCATTGAGCAAATGGCCAATGGCTGGTTAGTGGATTAAGGATCCCTCCTGGTTGGTGTATGTTTAGTGCGAATCTTTGGCATTGGTCGCACTTCTTTACGTACTCATGTGCTTCTCTTTGCATATTTAGCCACCAGTAGCCTTGCGTGATGGCCTTCTGAGATAAAGATCTGCCTCTAGTGTGGCTTCCACAAATCCCCTCGTGTAGCTCTTCTAGGATGACCTCTGTCGCTTCAGGATGAATACACAGTAGATATGGTCCGGCAAAAGAGCGCTTGTATAATTTTCGATCTTCGGACAACCAGAAGCGAGGTGCTTTTCTTCGTATTTTTTCTGCCTCCAATTTACTTTCCGGCAAGAGGTCTTCTTTCAAAAATAATATGATGGGATCCATCCAACTAGGTTCCACTCGGATCTGACAAATCTGGGCCAACTTCCCCCTTGCCTCCGTGGGCTTGTACAAGTCTTCTACGAGGATAATTTGAGGTAAACTCTGCGCCGAGGAGGTTGCAAGTGTAGCCAGAGAATCTGCATGCGAGTTACTGCTTCTAGGGATGTGCAGCAGACTGAATGATTCAAATTTTAACCGCAACTGTTTAACTTGACTTAAATACTTCTGCATTCTTTCATCCCTTGCCTCTAATTCGCCCTTGACTTGACCAACAACTAATCTGGAGTCTGAAAATATTTTTACTTTTTTTCCCCCCATCCTTTGAACCATGGTCATTCCTTCCAACAGAGCTTCGTACTCGGCCTCATTATTGGTGGCTAAGAAACCCAACCTCAACGATTTATCTATTGTGAGTTGTTCAGGAGAGATTAGGACCAGTCCCAATCCAGAACCCCTTTGATTTGCTACACCGTCGACATACACTTTCCAGCATAGGGGTTCTTGCAGCGAGATGATGCCAACCGATTTTTCATCCATGTGCTGTGGCGCTGGCACATTCTCTAACGAGGCTTCAGCAAATTCGGCTACCAGGTCTGCGAGGATTTG
Source organism: Notholithocarpus densiflorus (assembly GCA_030021035.2). Taxonomy (NCBI): domain Eukaryota; kingdom Viridiplantae; phylum Streptophyta; class Magnoliopsida; order Fagales; family Fagaceae; genus Notholithocarpus; species Notholithocarpus densiflorus. Next base: position 485,531 of record JARYZH020011362.1, on the reverse strand, counting down.
ACCCTTGACAGAGGTGCGAGGCATGTACTTGATGTCAAAAGCCCCTAGAATTGTACCCCATTTAGCAATCCTGCCTGTATAGTCAGCACTTCGAAGTACAGTCCTAAGCAGGAGTTGAGTTAAGACGATGACAGTGTGTGCTTGAAAATAGTGGGGAAGTTTCCGCGTACCATGTACCATAGCCAAGATGGCTTTCTCCAATGGTAAATAGCGCACCTTGCCCTCATGTAACGATTTGCTAATGTAGTAAACCGGCCGTTGTACGCCACCGTCAACTCGGATCAACACCAGACTTACAGCATGGGGGGCCACGGTGATGTAGGCGAACAGAACCTCATCCTTCTGAGGACTGGACATGATGGGAGGCCGAGAAAGATACTCCTTAAGCTGCTGGAAGGCCTTAGAGCACTCCTCAGACCACTCGAATCCCTTCCACTTTTTCATCAAGAGGAAGAAAGGCCGACATCTGTCTACTGAACGAGAGATAAACCAATTTAAGGCGGCAATCATTCCAGTAAGTTTCTGGACCTCTTTGGGATTACGAGGAGAGTGTAAATTGTTAATCGCCTTAATTTGATCGGGATTGACTTTTATTCCTCTGTGGGTTACCATGTATCCCAGGAATTTGCCCGATCCCACACCAAATGAGCACTTGGAAGCATTTAGGCGCAACTTGTGTTTCCTCAAGATTTCAAAGATGCTTCCGAGGTCATCAACGTGCTCGGATACCACCTTGCTCTTCACCACCATATCGTCTATGTAGACCTCAATGCTTCTTCCTAATTAAGGCTTGAACATTCTCGTCATCATCCTTTGATAGGTTGATCCGGCGTTTTTTAGACCGAAAGGCATCACCTTGTAATGATAATTTCCGATGGGGGTGACAAAAGCAGTCCTCTTCTGGTCTTCCAAGGCTAAGGGCATTTGGTGATATCCTTAGAAGGCGTCCAAGAAGCTCATTCGAGAATGTCCCACTGTCGCGTCCACCAACTGATCTATTCGTGGCATGGGGAATGGATCTTTTGGACAGGCCTTATTTAGATCGGTAAAGTCCACGCACACTTGCCATTTGCCACTCTTTTTCTTTACCACCACAGTATTAGCCAGCCATTCAGGGTAAAACACCTCCTTGATAGCTTCTGCTTGCTTAAGCTTTCTCACCTCTTCCTTAACAGCATCTACATGCTCCTTGGATGGGCACCGAGGAGGTTGCTTTTTTGGAGTAATGGATGAGTTAACGTTTAAGTGATGACAGATAAAGGTCAGATCCACCCCGGGGCCTCGTAAGCGCTCTAGGCGAATACATCAACGTTCTTCTTAAGAAATTCTATCAACTCCTCTTTCTCGCGAGGCAGCAACTGGGACCCGACTTGAAAATATTTCTCCAGATCATCCCCTATAATGATCTTCTCTAAGTCATCACATTTTGCCTCCTCGAAATGCCCATTGATAGACAACTTTAGAGTTTTTAATTGCTATGAACTTCCCTCAGCAGCTATCGGCGATTCAACCTCAAGTTGATGAGATATGGCGGCCACCAAGCATTGTCTAGCCATGGACTGGTTTCCAAGGATTTCTCTAACCTGACCCTCGGAAGGGTACTTCACCCTTTGATGCAGAGTAGAGGAGACAGCCCCTAGAGTGTGAAGCCAAGGTCTGGCCACAATAGCCGTATATGGTGAATAAACGTCCACCACAATGAAATCAACCTCTATCACCTCAGGACCGGTTTGTACAAGTAGCCTAATCTGACCTTTCAGCATAACGGTTCTTCCCTCGAAACTAACCAGGGGGGAGTCATAGGCGGTTAGATCCTCGGACATTAACCCTAAACCTTTAAACAGGTCAAGATACATAACCTCCACGGCACTCCCTTGGTCCACCAACACCCTCTTCACATCATACCCACCTATCCTAAGTGTAATCACCAAGGCATCATCATGGGGTTGGATAGTTCTGACCTTGTCCTCGTCTGAAAAACCCAGAACTGGTTAGGTTTCCATCTTGGTTCTCTTTGACTCAAGATTATTATCCTCGGCGAGTGACCGAGCCACAGACATCACTCTGTACGGACAGGATTCTGTTCTTCTAGGGGGCAGCGAAGATGACGTTTATCGTTCCTAGGGGGGGCCTGAGGAAGCTCCTCTTCTAGAATCAAACCCAACCTGTCCTGCTTAGCTGCTAGAATGATGCAACAGATCCTTCAATCTTCCTTCTCAGACCAACTGATCCAAATGGTCCCATAAATTCCTGCAATCTTCAGTAGTATGTCCTTAATCTTGATGATATTGGTAATAGAGGTTTTGGTTACGCCTCATAGCGTTCTCAGCCATTTTGTTCGGCCATTTAAAGAACGACTCGTTCTTAATTTTTTCCAAAACCTGATGAACTGGTTCTCGAAATACCGCGTTGACAGCTTGGGTGTTAGAGGAATCTAACTGCCCGACGAACTCTCTTTGAGGCCGATTGTTATTGAATCGGTCCAATCTGAAATCCTTACGCTCCTGAGGGTTAACCTTTGTTTTACCCTTTCCTTGCTGCTGGTCTTCTTCAACTCTTTTGTACTTGCTTATTCAATCCATAAGCTAACGCACACTAGTGACAGGTTTACCAGTGAGGGACTTCCTTAATCCATGTTCGGCAGGTAAGCCGCCTTTAAAAGTACTGATGGCCACGTCCTCAAAGTCACCATCTATTTCATTGTACGTCTCCAAATATCTGTCCGAGTACGTTTTTAGGGTTTCCCCTTCCCGCATGGATAGAGACAATAAAGAATTCAAAGGGCGAGGTACCCTACTGCATGTGATAAAACGAGAGCCAAAAGCCTACATAAGTTCCTTAAAGGAATTTATGGAGTTAGCTTTCAACCCATCGAACCACCTCATGGCCACGGGTCCCAAACTGAAGGGAAAAACTTTGTACATCAAAGCCTCGTCCCTAGAGTAGACAGCCATTTTCTGGTTGAATTGGCTTACGTGCTCTACTGGATCCATTCGGCCGTAGTAAGTGGTGAAAGTGGGTTGATGGAATCGCCGAGGAAGTTCTGCCCTTTCAATCCGACGCGTAAAGGGGGATCTAGAGATTTGATTCAACGCCTTGCTCATGGCGTCATTTTCCAGCCCCTTAAGAGGTAGACTCTTACGTTTCCGCTTATGAACGTTTTCCTCGTCACAGAAAAAAGACTCGCTCGGTGGTGTCCTAGGCCTGCGTCTGTACGTAACATCCTCTTCATCATTTGAAGAAACGCCAGAACTAGAAGGAGCTCGTCATTGGTGTGCATGGCGTAGCTCCCGCTTTAAATCATCGATTTCCCTCTGCATGGCCCTGTTACTCCGCTCTTGAGGGAAGTGACTCCCTATTTGCAGGTGACTTCTACTAGTCTGTGTGGTATGCGGGCTACCCTCCCTATCTCTTCTACGTTCAAGATTATGGAAGGCATCTTGTTGATGGGAGCCCCTAGATTCCTGCTGATGGGGACCTGATCCTACTATGGTCAAACGTCGCACTCACTATTACACAAATTCTTTCCCACAAACGCGCCAATTGTAGGGTAACAAATTGTACACTCAAGTCCAAAACATACAGGACCTGGGCCCAATAAGTCCGCTGCAATAAATTTGTAGAGAGTGGGTTAAAGAATTAGGTACGAATGGCGTGGATTACGTTCAACCTATTCTTAAAAACAAACTAAAAAGCTAATAAAAAGACTCAAAGCATATTGAGATGATTTGGTATAAGTAAGTTCTTGTTTCGATCCAAGGAGACATCATATTATGTAATTCACGTTCTTTTTCTTTCTTCTTTCTTTCCTTTTTCCTTTTTCAATCAATCTCCCCCTTTCAATGGAGGGGGTGTTACACTATATAATCAACTTCTAGTCATCCTAACCTTACACTTGTCATTCATCTAAGGCGTTACTTGATACTTGTCCCATCAGACCTTTTCTTTGGCTTCCTTGTGAGCTGTAATAGTTTTGGTAGCACTGTTCAGAAGTCTTCTCCACATAAATGCGGCCAAAAAAGTAGTTGCAGGGTATTTAATGTGGTGGTAGCAGCCTTTCTTTAGATATTTTGGGATCTTTTCCTTTCCAGTAAGTTCACAAAGGCCATTTCTGTTATCGGAGATTCCAGGAGGATTACTCCAATCGATGGGATTCATTTTTGAACCGTACTCTTCTCATCCGAGGACTATATCCTCCGAGGACAGAATCGTCCGTTTCCTATGTATGAATCTTTTGAAAATAGAATATTTAATACATGCCTCTTTGCTCGCCCATGAGTCTTCCTCGGATTAAACTCACAGCCCAAGATGCATGGCTCTTGGTTATTTGTCCTCACAAGTGTCATGTGCAACAGACAATATTCTGTCTTCCTCACTTTCCTGCATCACAGCATCATTAACAATTGAACTGTTTCCATTCTCTGGCAATATTCCCAACAAAGTGCCATCTGGTGCTGACATGGTTAATATGTCTAGACAAGTTCACTCTTAACAACATTGCAATTTCCACTTTCCATTTCCATTATCAACTTTTTCTATGATCCAACTGATCTTCATCTTGTTTCCCTCAAAAGTCAAAACCATGAAAAATATTAGTTGGAACTTAATAAAAGACTTGGAACATGAAAACCTGGACAGTGAAGCCTCTTTCCTAGATTTTTTGTCCACTTTGTTTCTGGGCTTAGAGTAGGCTTCAAAGAGAGAGAGAGAGAGAGAAAAAGAGAGAGAGTTGTATCAACATGGACAGGCCAGCTCAACAAATTTGGGAGCCTTAGGCGAAAAGTTTAGGTGAGGTTTTTTTCAATTATTTAAATATTAATTAAATAATATTTATTTAACTTTTAATTTTTTTGATTTAGAATTTGTTTATCATTCTCTTTGAGATGCAAAATTATTAATTAAATTTTTACATTCAAGTTTCATTAACATTTTCTTTTACTATCACTTAATCTTTCAGTAAACATTTATAATTAAAATAAAACATGATCTATGATAGAAAAATTATAAATTATCTGGAATAAAACAAAAATTAAAGTATAGAACAATAAAACCTGGTTTATCAAAACAAAATTGCAACCTTAGAAAATAATATGATCACTTTACACTCTAAACTTGCACAAATAAAAAATTATTTATCACATAACTTAACAAATTAATTTTAATATAAAATATATTATCCTAAATTGATAATTTTATTAAATTAAGATAACACTCGTACATATAACAAATTAATGACTTTCTAAATGAATGGGGAAAAAAAAATTACCAGATAGTCATAGACTAGATGTAGGTTGAATAAATAGAAGCACTAAAATAAAAACAGCTGACTGGCCAACTTAGTATTAAAGTTCGAATTAAAACAAAAAATATATATATATATATATATATAAATTATTAGGGCCAGTTTGGTATAGGAGTTTGAGTAATGTTGTTTGTATTTTTTTGAAATACGTGTGGGTGAAAAAAGTGTGTAAAAATACTTGTAATGTTATTTAAAAACTAAAAATGAGTTGTTTAACAACTCTACCAAATGGGGTCTTAATTTTCAAAAATTGCTTAGTATGCGTTTAGATATAGCTTATTTTGTTGAAAACTAAAAATAATAAAAAAATAATTTTTTTACTGTTTATTACTGTTTAGCACTGTTTATTAGCCTAAATTTACTGTTAATGACCGATGAACAGCGCATAACACGCTGGTTTAAAAAAAAAAAAAAAAAAAAAAAAACGCCCCAAACACAAACGTGGACGTGAATCCAAACTGACCTTTATTAATTGTAAGAAACGTGTAACTATAGTCTGTAAGATTGACATGATAACTCATAGCATGGAAAAAAGTGGAATGCTTCCTAGCCATAAACGTGTACACTTTGGACTTTGGAGAAAAATATTAAAATATTTAAAAGTCTAATTAAAAGACCTGTGGTGGTGACTATGACTAAAGAGTGTTTAGTTCCAATTCCTTAACAAAAAAAAAAAAAAAAAAAACAAAAAAAAAAACAAAAAAAGAAGAAGAAGAAGAAGAAGAAGAAGAGAGAAACCCAAATCAGTGAAACTCAGCAACAAGTAAAAAAGAAAAAAACTCAGTAGCAAGAAGAATGAAAAGAAAGGAAGAGCAAATAGAAGCAAACCTGAATGAAGATCAAAGAAGAGTAGCTAGCAAACAATGAAGAATGCCATAAAAATAGAATCAAGATGGAGACTAGAGAGAAGCAAGGTGAGCTGGAAAAAAAAATACTAATCGATACTGTATTTGATTTCTTGAGATTTAAGATGAAGAGAATATGTTTTTTCTATCTATTTTTTTCTTAGATTCAAGTAATAAATGTTAGTTTTTATCAATGAAGTTAAATACTAATTGCTTAAATTTTTTTTTTTTTTGATAAACCATCGGTTACTAAGGGGCCTAATTTTCTCTCTTCAAGGGCCCTTAATTTTCGCTCTTCATATCAATTTATTTCTATTAGTGGCGCCTTAAATTTTTTTCCTAGGTGAAAGAGCCGTAACTAATTTGCATTGAGGGGCCTTCTTTTATTTGGGGGCCTTCTTTTATTTGGAGGCCTTTAAGTCATTGCATTAATTACTTCTATGGTGGAGCCGGCCCTGAACATGGAAAAGCTTTTTACCATGCACTTTATCTAATAGTATCATTCAAAGCTTTTTCAGGACAGTGGTTGGAGCATCTCGAATTCAATGCCATTTTGGACGGTTTGATAGAGATTTTTAAAAAGCAGCTTTCAGTATTTAAAAATATTATACATATTTTATATATTTTTCTACCCACAGATATCTTTTAAAAATACAAACAACTTTACTTAGCATTACTAAACAGCCCATTTAACTTTACCTCTCCATTTTGGAGGGTAAAACGACAAAACCGCTCTCCAACGAATCTGATAAGAACATCAAAAATGTATAAGTTGCTATATTCTAGGAGTACATTTGATTGTAACAACCACATTGAGGATGACTTCTTCCCGTGTTACTTGAGGAACAAATCCAGGTTACATGTCCTTGTCTTGCAATCTAACAAATTTTACTGGCTGACTATTGATTGTGGAGGATCAAATGTAAACTTGGCAATGCTTCAAATTGTAGACCTAGCTTCAAAAAAATTTATTGGTCAACTTCAAATAGAATCCTTTTCTTCGACAGCAATCTTGGATGATGAAGACGAGGTCCAACTAGTGCTTAATTATATCCATGTGTGAGAGCTTTAGGTTCCGCCATGCATGTTACTCATTTTTTAAAAATTCTTTCATTTATAGTTCCACCTCATCTTGTAATTAGTATCATGTGTCACTGTTTTATGAAAGAAAAATAGGTACTATACATTAAACATTCCACCTAAATATAAGTTTTTAATGAATTATTTATTTATTTATATTAGAAAATAACTAATTTTATTTTCCTAGTATTTATATTTTAGTATATTTATTGTGAAAATACTTAGCAAGATATATATATATATATTTCTTTTAGAGCAAAAAAAAAAAAAATCTTAAAATAAATGGTATTGTGCATCATAAATGGCTTGCTCACATGTTGGTTGATAAATCTTCAAAATAAAAGGTGTCTAGGAACCTCACATGTGAGAGCATTAGATTCCACCATATTGCGCCTTGTTTGAGAATTCTTCCATTTTGCATTCCACTCAATTCGAATTGGACCAAATAGAACTAAAGTGGACAGAATGGACCGAATAAGACAATGTGAACCAAATAGGACTGAAGTGGATTAGAATAGGACCAATATGGACTGAATAGGGCCGAATAAGACCAAATGGACCTAAGTGAATAAAATGGACCGAACGGGACCCAATTGGACTGAAATAGACAGACTGGACCGAAGTAGACGAAATAGGACCAATGTGGACTGATTAGGACCAAAGTGGACTGAATGGACCAAATAAAACCAAAGTGGACAAAATGGACTGAATATGACCAATATGGATGGAATAGAGCCAATGTGGACTGAATGGTCCGAATAAGGCCGAAGTGGACTGAATAAGACCCAATGAACCAAATTGGACCGAATAGAACTTTAGTGGACAGAATGGACTAAATAGGACCGAATAGACCGATTATGACCGTATGGATTGAATAGGACCAAAATGGACTGAATAGGACATGATGGACCAAATAGAACCAATGTGGACCAAATGAGACTTTTGAATATTTATAATTTTTATTGCATTTTTAAGGCTCATAGTTCTAATTTCTAACATTTATTATAGAGTTTAGTCCAAATATAATAATTTTTCATACTTTCAACCCACAAATCAAGAAAAAAATGAATTTTTGAGCTAAATTAGAAAAGGCAACCTACAAAAAGAATTAATTTAAGGCCCAATTAATTTAAAATGGATAGAAGGGGACCGACATTGACCAAGTGGACCAAATTGGACTGAATGTGACCAAAATAGACCTAATTGGATTGAATAAAAATTGTTTAATTTTTAGAGAGAACAAATTATCTTCAAAATTTTTTTAAAGAAATAATTATACATTATATTACTATAAAAAAAATATTTATCCCCTGGTATTGCTATCACTAGTTTACTTTTTATAGGTGATGCACTAATTATTAATATAAAAATGTCATTTATATAACTCTCTTTTTTTCCTCACAACAAATTGGGAGGGATGATTTAAATTTGAGTTCTTCGAGGCAATGCCACTGAGCAATAATAGTCTTGGAAATTTATGTGGTTATTTTTTTACGTTTTATATTTTAAAACAATTTATTTGGAATATGAAATTCCTGCTCAATTTTAGTTGCTTAAGCAATAATTGAAACAAAAACTAGCAAAATATAAAAGCAAATTTAATAATACATGCAATCAAAACTATAAAAATTATTATTATTATACAATTAAATTAGTCAAAATAATTAAATATTTTTTAATTCATTCAAATCATATATCGTAAATTGAATTTATCGATCACAATATTTTACATCTCTTTTTTTTAATGATAAATAATATAATTAATTCTCAAATATCTTTTGATAAAATTCTCAAATATAATGTGAGCTAGTGAAATATAAATATATCTCATTCAATATGAACGTTTGCTGGTTTAGCACCCGAATAAAGCTGCAACCTAGCCTTTGTTAATAAGATTTCAACCTAGCCTTTGCTGGACACAGATTTCCTCCAAACAGGTTTGGAGGAAATCCTACAAACACGGACAGCTGTCACTTAAAGATCCAGACACATAAGCTTGGACATGACCCATTTTAACTGAAGAGCTGTTAACCCTAACAGTGTTAGCCTCAGTTTCTTCTCAAACACACACAGCCTCACACCTCTCTCCCATCTCCTCTTTGTTTTCTCAACAAACTCAGACCGGCAAGGAATTCTTCTGAGGCAGAATCGACGGCGGCCACGTGCAGCAGCCGCCGATCTCACCGAACCAACTGGATAGCCCCTCACTCTCTCTCTCCTCAAACTCCTCAAACCCGCGTCTCAACCTGAGGTTCTGACCGGCAAGAGCTTGTGAGGTGGAATGGACGACGGCCACATGCAGCAGCCGCCGATCTCACCAGACCATATCTCCATTCCTCCTCTTCACCCGCTTCCCCCTTCGCTGATTCCACCCCATTCAGTTTCTCACTCAGCTAATGCCGCTCCCATAAATTTGCCACCAAGGACCACAGCTCCCACCGCTCCTACCGCTCCATCGTGTCTCGGCATTCTCCCTGACAGTGACAAATGCAATGTTTCTCAATTTGTTCAGGTCTGATTTTCTAAAAAAAAAAAAACATTGTTTTTTTAAAGATAATTATTTCCTCAAATTGGTTTCTCAAATTGCATTATATTTGAAGTTTGAATATTTGTCCTTATGATTATGTACATAGCTAAGTTCTATAGCTTAAGAGCTTATGGTTTTGTTGGTTTTGAATGGGTATTTATTGTTGGTGGCAAGGATTTATATACTGCTTATTTTTTGGGAGTTTTTGAGTATAATTTCTGTTGAATAAGATGTTTAGGTATTTTCAGTTCTGAATATTGTTGTTGTTGTTGATCATGACTGTTTGTAAGACTATAAGCAACTACGGTTTTTTTGCTAGGTTTATTAAAAAAATTGAATATTATTTTTCATATTGAATATTCTTAACACTATTGCTTTTTATTGGTTTTTGGATTTAGGAAGAAGCTCAAGTAAAACCTATTGATGGCAGTCCAAACACCCCGAGTAAACACAATAAGGAAATTAAGGCACCAATGATTGGAATGAAATTTGATTGTGATGATAGTGCATATGAGTTTTACAAACAATATGCTCATAGAATGGGCTTCAGTGTAAGGAAACAGTATGTTAGGCGAGGAAGTGCTGGACATGTTAAGAGGAGAACATTTTGTTGTTCAAAAGAAGGTGAACGAGTTATTGACAATTGTCGTGAACAGGTATCTTTTCATCACCCAATTTCACGAATTGGTTGTTTAGCACAAATGACTTGTCAACTTCAAAAGGATGGTATGTTAGAAGTTGTTTCTTTTCACGAACAACATAATCATGAGTTTGCTCCTTCTCCAATGAAACACATGTTAAGATCAAATAGGAAAATTACACCTGCCCAACAAGCTTTTGCGGATGATGCAGAAAAATTTGGGGTATCAATAAAACAAACCATAGATTTGTTGAGCATGCAAGTTGGTGGTTATGAAAATCTTGGGGTTTTGAATGTTGACTATAAAAATCATGTAAATTCCAAGAGGAGAGAGGCTTTAAAGAGAGGAGATGGTCGTGCTGTGATGGATCACTTTAGAGATATGCAATTAGAAGATCCATCTTATTTTTATTCTATACAACTTGATGATGATAATCAAATTTTGAATATTTTTTGGGCTGATTCTAGATCTATAGTTGATTATGGGCACTTTGGGGATGTTATATGTTTTGACACCACATATCGAACAAATTCATATGGTCGACCTTTTGCTCCATTTATTGGGGTTAATCATCATAAACAATCAATTGTCTTTGGTGCAGCTTTACTTTATGATGAAACTATAATGTCATTCAAGTGGTTGTTTGAAACTTTTTTGAGTGCAATGTCAGGGAAACAACCAAGAACTATATTTACAGATCAATCTGCTGCAATGGCTAATGCAATAGGAGATGTGTTTCCTAAATCAAATCATCGTCTATGTGTGTGGCATATTTATCAGAATGTTGCTAAGCGTTTACATCATATATTTAATTCATCAAGCCAATTTCGAAATGATTTTAGTAATTGTGTGTATGATTTTGAAGATGAAAATGAATGGATAGTTGCTTGGAATTACATGCTTGAGACATATGATCTAACTGATAATCCATGGTTGTGTGAAATGTTTGATGTGAGAGAGAAATGGTGTATGGTATACGGTCAACATATGTTCACTGCTGATATGAAAAGCACTCAATGCAGTGAGTCAATGAATAGTGTGTTAAAGAAATACTTGAAGCCAAAACATGGTCTTTTGCAATTTTTTGGACATTACTCTAGAGTATTGTTTGATAAGCGAAGTCAAGAACTACAAGCAGAGTTCAAAATGAGACAAACAACACCAGTTTTACTACTTGATTTTGAGATGTTGAGACATGCTGCAAAGTTGTACACTCTAGAAATATTCAAAATGTTTCAAGATGAATATGTGAAGATTGTGGATTGTACTATTTACAAGGCTAGTAAATCTAATTCTATCACAGAATACAGAGTGAAATATCGAAACAAAACTCAAGAGCACTTAGTCAAATATGAAGCCTCAACAACGACAGTCCAATGCAGTTGCATGAAGTTTAGCTTTTTGGGAATTCTATGTTCCCATGCTTTGAAAGTTCTTGACAAGAAAAATGTTAAGAGAATTCCAGCCCATTATGTATTGAAAAGATGGACACAAGATGCAAAGGCTGGTTCTATTAAGGACTATCGTGGCATTGATGTTAAAGGTAGTGCTCAAGAGTCAGTGGGAAAGCGTCTTTCTCACTTGAGTCACAAATGTCTTCAAATTAACACACTTGCAGCAGAGAGAGAGATGATGTATGAACATGTTGATAAATGTTTTGACAAATTATTGAAGGATTTGCAAGAAATGAAAATTAAGTGTTGTTTGTCCTCACATGAAAATTAAAGAGATGATGTATGAACATGTTGATAAATGTCTTTCTCACATGTGGACGTTTCTCAAGGCATATGTGGGATCAAAACAAAACTTACTGTAGGTCGTCCAAGAGGAAGGTTGAAAAGTTCATTAGAAAGGACAAAAAAAAAAAAAAAAAATCTCAAAGTAAGAAGAATCAACCCAAAAAGACTAGTGGAGCAAGACAAGTTCAATCACATGGTGGCCTAAATAGAGTAAGTTCATTTACATTTTATTATAGAACATGAATTTGTAGGTTCATAAATTTGTTTTATGTGACAATTGTTTTTTCTTCCCACATAGGTCGATTCCTCAGTTAATATTAATTCTCACAAAGAACATAGTAATGTTGAACAACCATCACAATTAGTAGATAACATAACTCAGGTATGATGCTACTACTTACATATTTTTTTCTAATATCCTATTAAACAATTACTAATATTAAAAAGTGACACATAAATTTATTTAAATGTCATATACAGGAATCTTTCAGTTGTAGTAATTTAGTTGGACAAGACAATGTTGTTGGGTTAAATGGTTTGAATCAGGTATACTTATAAATTTTGTCTAATATCCTACTACGCAGTTACTTTCATTAGCATAGAAAATGAAATATTGATTTGTTTAAATGCTATATGTAGGAATCTTTTGATTGTGAATTTTTGGTTGGACAAGATCACGTTCGGTTATATGGCTTGAATCAGGTGTGTATAGTCGTTATGCATTTTGCTACAACTTGAACTTATATTTTCTTTTTAGTTATTTTTTCCATACACTTATTTTATATTTGGTGGCATATTTTGCAGGTTTCAATAGATCCTGATATTGACAACCTTTGAAAAACACCATATTGGTTGTTTTCCTTGTGTTTTGCACAGTTTTTGGACAATATATTGGCTGTTATATAACATCTAGTGGACAGAACTTTGACAGTATTTTTTGGACAGCACATCTGACTTTGACAGATTTTTGGAGAGCATATCTGACAATTTGGATAGATTTGGACATCACAATTTGGACATATGCAATGGGAAAGTTCATTTTTATATTTTTGTATCTATGTATTTGCATATTTGAACAAGGCAGCTTTAAATGAATGCAATAGAATGATATGTATGGAAATTTAAATTCAGGAACTTTAAATTTAGCAATAGATTTGTTGAGCTTTTCTTTTTATTTGGCTCTCTTTAAGATTTAGGAATTTTAAACTTAGATATAGATTTGGTTGGCAGAAAACATTCAAGTGAAACAAATATAGCCTGAATTGCAGAAGAAAACAGCAACTTTTGTAGTAAAAAGCAACTTGGTTGGTTTTCCTCCTCTTTGGCTTTCCTTGTCAAAGTTGTAATTAGACCACCAAATTCACCTTCTTGTAGAAAGGATTGCAATTTTTTTTTCATGATCAAACTTTATCATGATATTTTGAAAATGCTCTATAAAATTCTAGTTGCAAAGCTTCTAGGTTCTGATGTTCCTGTTGAAAGCACTTGACAAAATGTTAACATTGATGCTTAGAACTTGTGTTAACTTGATGAAAGAACGTGACAAAATACCATAACTCATCACTACAAAATAAAAAGTTCTACTGCAATTTTCAATATTTCTGCAGCTCTTTGTTTAAAAAGGCTCATTTGCCTCACAATAATAACACAACATAGCTGAAAAATACACGATCAATAACACTTTCCATTCATTACATCACCAAAGATAATCTGCTGAAAAACATCAATGCTACCATGCACTTGTACACAAATCACCAACTAAGTGCCACTGGTTACGCAAAAGAGGAAAAAAAGCCACTTTTTACAAAATAATAATAATAATAATAATATCTGAGGGAAGCCAAGGCTACAATTTCCAATCAATTTTCTGCACTTCTGCTTTTAGTTTCACCTCATCTGCAAGTCATGGTATACTTTACAAAATTTTCTGCTTCACTCTCAAAGTGCTAGTAGCACAAACTCAATTTGACCACAAGTATGGTGAAATGCCAGAGAATTTCTTTCCTCTCTAATTCCCAGTGAGACCAACCAACAAACAAATAGCTCAGACCCATTTGGGCAAAAGCTAAAATGGTCAAACCAAGCACTTCCAGCTACATTGGCAGTAAGAGAAAAACAAGCTCTTCTAGCTAAATACTATCAACTTGATGTCAGCTAGAAACTCAGGTGTCATCAACTTGCAAGTGGAAAACAAAACTTGGGAATGAAGTGATTATATCTCTGCCCAAGAAGAAACGGATGGATGTTAGCATCAAGAGCTTGAATTTAGAAATTATTCATGATGGAGAGGCCATCATGCTCTAAACATGACATGAGTAGTGAAATACCAGAGTCTATAATAACAAATAACACATTCGTCCCATCAGTGTGAGTTCAACAAACAAACTATTTAAAATCTAGGAACAGGAGACACCATGTAATTATCACAGCAAGCAAAAACTAGAATTAAAAATGGTAATTTTTAAAAAATTAAAAACAATAAATATAATTATCACAGCAGGAAAAAACGAGAATTAAATCATCCATATATATCAAACAAAGCGTACCAAAATAATCTCAAATACAGAGGGATTTGGTAATAAACCTGGAAAAATCGGAGCCTTGAAAAGATGGGTGGTAGGATCGGTGGTCCTTTGCGGCGAAGAGATGGGTGGGGGATGGGAATGGCAAAGAGAGAGAAGGCTGTTAACGGATTGAGAGAAGGGATGGGGCGGAATCGGCGGAGGAACGGCGTGTGCAGTGGGTGGCCGGATTCTCTTGCTGGTTTGGGAAAAGGGATAAGAAAGAAAGAGAGAGGAGAGAGGCGGGTTTGAATAGAAAGAGAGAGGCTGGCCATGTGCAATGGGTGGCCGGATTCTCTTGCTGGTCTGAGGTTCTGAGAAAAACAGAGGTGAGAAGGTTGATATGCGAGTTTGAGGAGTTTGAGGAGAGAGAGAGTGAGGGGCTATCCAGTTGGTTCGGTGAGATCGGCGGCTACTGCACGTGGCCGTCGTCGATTCCACCTCAGAAGAATTCCACGCCGGTCTGAGTTTGCTGAGAAAACAAAGAGGAGATGGGAGAGAGGCGTGCGGCTGTGTGTGTTTGAGAAGAAACTGAGGCTAACACTGTTAGGGTTAACAGCTCTTCAGTTAAAATGGGTCATGTGCAACGCTTATGTGTCTGGATCTTTAAGTGATAGCTGTCCGTGTTTGTAGGATTTCCTCCAAACAGGTTTGGAGGAAATCCGTGTCCTTTTAAATAGCATTGAGTCAATGACAACTACACTGTCTACACTAGAGACAGTGTGTTGACTGATGAGTGACTTGAGTCTATGAAGTTTGTCCGAAGGCCTATCACCATTCTTGACCAGCCGTGCCAATTGCCAAAACAGAGTGGTTTTGGGTCCACCAAGATTCGAGTCAAAGCTCATGAAGGCCATGTTCATAGGTCTTTACCCTACTGAACCAACCATTAATTTTATCACCTCTTCAATTCTTGATTGTATTAGCGTTTCTTATTACAACCCCCAATGAAAATTCCCTACTTTTCATGGCTCTTCATGATACCTATATGCTCACTTTTTGTCATCTTTGGTATCTTTGTGGTGTCTAGCCAATGTCTTGGCGATCAACGATCCTATTTGCTCGAATTGAAGAATAGCCTCAAGTTCAACAGTACGTTGTCCACAAAACTGGTGCGTTGGAATGAAAGTGTTGATTGCTGTTTGTGGGAAGGTGTAACCTGCAGCGAGGAGGGACATGCTATTGGTCTCAACCTGTTCAACGAATCCATTACTACTGGACTTGACAATTCAAGTAGCCTTTTCAGTCTCCAGTATCTTGAGAACCTAAATTTGGCTTATAACTGCTTCAACAGTCTGATTCCAACGGAGTTTAGAAAGCTGAAGAATTTGAGGTACTTGAATTTGTCAAATGCTTGATTTGCAGAGCAGATCCCTAATGCGATTTCAAGCCTCACAAGATTGGTTACTCTCGATTTGTCTACCCTTTCTTACTTAACTGATTCTATGTTGAAACTTGAGGACCCAAATTTAGCTATGCTAGTTCAGAACCTTTCGGAGCTGAAGGAACTTTATCTTGATGGCGTATATATATCATCGCAAGGGAATGAGTGGTGTCAAGTCTTATCATCTTCACTGCCAAATCTAAGTGTGTTAAACATGTCAAATTGTTATCTTTCAGGTCCTCTTGATTCTTCCTTATTGAAGCTTCAATCTCTCTCAATTATTCATCTCGATAATATTCTCTTTAATGCTCCAGTACTAGAATTTTTTGCAAATTTCAGAAATTTGACGTCCTTGCGTCTCAGTTCTTCTTATTTGAAAGGAACATTTCCAGAAAAAATCTTCTGGGTTCTAACACTGCAGACACTTGACTTGTCAAATAATAAACTACTTCAAGGTTCTTTGTCAGGATTTCTTCCAAAAAGTTCTCCAGTCATTGCTGCTTAGCGGTACAAACTTTTCAGGGACATTGCCAGATTCCATTGGGAACCTTAAAATGTTGTCCAGATTAGATCTTTCAAGTTGTAATTTCACTGGATCAATACCGAACTCTATGGCAAAACTTAGACAATTGGTTTATTTGGACATGTCAGTAAACAACTTCATCGGACCTATTCCATCATTCAGCATCACCAAGAATTTGACAGATATAGTCCTTTCTCATAATGTTCTAATAGGTAGGATTAATTCCATTCGGTGGGAAGAGCTTCTGAACCTAGTGAATCTTAAGTTGCGTTACAATGCACTTCAAGGGAGTATTCCAATCTCTTTGTTTTCTCTTCCCGCATTGCAGAAATTAGAACTTTCCAACAACCGATTTTCTAGTCAACTCAATGAATTTTCCAACATTTCTGCTTTCCTGGACACCTTTGATTTGAGTAGCAACAACTTGGAAGGTCCAATACCCAGGTCTGTCTTTGAAATCCAAGGCCTTAAGATTCTCTCACTTTCTTCAAACAACTTCAATGGTTCCTTCCAGATCACTGCGATTCAACAGTTGAGAAATCTTGTAATTCTTGATCTTTCCCATAACTACTTGTTGATTGAATATAATGTAACTAATTCTTCATTGTCCTCCTTTCGCCAAATTACCAAATTAAATTTGGCTTCTTGCAAGTTGAAGACTTCTCCTGATTTCTTGAAAAACCAATCCAAATTAACCTATCTAGACCTTTCAAATAACCAGATTTAGCAAGGGATTCCAAACTGGATTTGGAAGCTTAGAGGTTGTTTGGATTTATGATTTCCATAACTCGTAATTCTGTTTCCATCACTCATAACTCAAAAATGGTAGGACCCATAGCTGAGAAGTCCGTTTGGTTTTTGTTTTCAGTTGTTTCCAGTTTTTGTTTCCATCACTTAATTCTCTGATTTTTGAGTGACGAGTTATGGAAACTAAAAACACATTTTAGGTGTTTTCAATTTCCATAACTCTATTTTCAATGGCATTTCCGTAATTAAAACTACATACTGGGTCCCACTGGTCTTGTCATGTCAGCTTTCCCTTCTCTCTCCCACCGATCACTCTCTCTTTTCATTTTCTTTTTTTCTTTTTTTTCTTTCTTCTCCACTTTTCTTTCTTTCTCTCTTCTTCTTTATCTATTCTTCTTCAGAGCAAAAAGCTCATACTCACCGACCACTCACATCGAAAAGCTCATACCCACACCGAAAAGCTCATACTCACCGATATATTGACGAGAAAAGCCAAGAGATCATTGGCGTCAATCTTCGATCACACGCTGAAAAGCTTCACCTTGCGCTCGTTCTCCTCATCGCTGCTATAGTACTCGTTCTTCGATCTGGCCGGAGCGTCGAAATCGGCATCCACAGCAATGGCGGATCTTCGTTGGAAACGATTGGAAACGATTCGATCTGGAAGCTCGTTCTTCGATCTGGAAGCTCTGTTGTCGGCACCGGGAACAACTTCGTTGGAAACGATTCTATTTGGGTCTTGTTATTTCTAGACAGTTTTTTTTTTTTTTTGGTGTATGGAGTCTTTGGTTAAACTGTGAATGGAGTTTTTGTGATTGTGGTGTATGGAGTCTTTGGTTAAACTGTGAATGGAGTTTTTGTGTTAAACTGTGATTGTGGTGGTGGCAAAATGAAATGAGCAGGGAAGAAAATGGTGGGAAATGAGGGTGAGGCGGGTAGGCTAACAGCAGTCTCTGACCAATTGCTCAGGTATGGGTCCCACAAAAAGTAAAAAAAATTTGAGTGATGAAAACTGAAAATAGTGTCCAAACGGGTGGGGTGTAGGGAGTTGGGGTATTTTAAGTGATGAGTGATGAGTGACGAAAATTGAGTGAGGAGTGATGAGTGATGAGTGATGAAAAAAAAAATCCAAACAGGGCCTTAGTAATCTTCAATACTTAAGGGCCTGTTTGGTCTATCATCTCAAACTCACCTTTTTACAATTTAAACAACATTACACACATTTTCACACACATTTTCACCCACACGTATTTCAAAAAACTACAAATAACTTTTCTCAAACTACTCTACTAAACACCCCCTAAATCTCTCTTATAACCAACTGAAGATGACGTTGGCAGGACCTTTACTCGGTTTGAGTGTCCTAGACCTTCGCTCCAACCAGCTTGAGGGGGAACTCCCAGTTCTCCCACCATTAGCCTTGTTCTTGGATTTCTCACAAAATAATTTTAGCTCTGTTATACCAGCTAGCATTGGTGAATCCCTTTTATATGCTACTCTCTTCTCTCTTTCAAGAAAAAAATTCCATGGGGGTATCCCTGAATAATTATGCTACGCTACATATCTTCAAGTTCTTGATTTGTCTGATAATACCCTGAACAGCACAATTCCTCAATGCTTAATTGAGATGAGTCGTCTAGGGGTGCTGGATGTAAGGAGAAACAAGCTCAGTGGCACAATAATCGATACATTTC
Source organism: Notholithocarpus densiflorus (assembly GCA_030021035.2). Taxonomy (NCBI): domain Eukaryota; kingdom Viridiplantae; phylum Streptophyta; class Magnoliopsida; order Fagales; family Fagaceae; genus Notholithocarpus; species Notholithocarpus densiflorus. Next base: position 466,488 of record JARYZH020011362.1, on the reverse strand, counting down.
CTGGAAATTGTAGTTTACAAACTCTAAATCTCAATGGAAACTTACTTGATGGAGTGGTACCAATGTCTGTGGCCAATTGCATAAATTTGGAGGTCTTTGACATTGGTAACAACCACATTGAGGATGCCTTCCCGTGTTACTTGAGGAACATATCCAAATTACGTGTCCTTGTCTTGCGATCTAACAAATTTTATGGTTCTATTGATTGTGGAGGATCAAATGTCACCTGGCCAAAGCTTCAAATTGTAGACCTATCTTCAAACAAATTTACTGGTCAACTTCAAAGAGAAACCTTTTCTACCTTGAAGTTAATGCTGGATGATGAAGACAAGGTCCAGTTAGAACTCTATCATATTCAATTTAAAGTCCTACAGCTCAATGAATTTTATTATCAAGATGCAATAACAGTTACCAGTAAAAGTCGAGACCTCAAGCTAGTGAAGACTCTATATATCTTCACCTCGATTGATATTTCCTGCAACAATCTTGAAGGACCAATACCAGAAAACATAGGAGATCTCAAGTCACTATATGTCCTAAACTTGTCGCATAATGCTTTCACAGACTCAATCCCACCATCTCTAGGAAAATTGAGTCATCTTGAGTCCCTAGATTTGTCAAGCAACAAGCTTACTGGGGCGATACCTATGCAGCTTGTAGATGGTCCTAGTTTCCTATTAGTCCTAAACCTTTCTCTCAACCAATTGGTGGGCCAGATTCCTCAAATTAAGCAGTTTACTACATTCTTGGAAACTTCCTATGAAGGAAACAAAGGATTATGTTAGGACATATGTGATTCACTTATTAGGAACATATGTCACTATTTTATGTAATTGGCTAATCCTTTGACAAAATGCACTTTACTTGTATTTGGGTAGATCTAGGATGTGTTTAATATTTCAAGAAACATGTTGTTTAAGTCTAGTATTAAAGCCATGAAGATTGGACCAAAAAACAAGTGAAGAAAAGCTGTTCATTAAAGCTGGACAGATAGCTCGACACCTGCGGACAGATATCTCGATAGCTTCTCGACACCTCTCTACAGCTAGGCTATCTATCGAGATCCTCAGTTGATTGTTATCGCAATCTCGACACCTCTCGATAGCTAGGTGGATCGATCGAGAAAACTCCTGTCTCCTTGACAGCTCCTCGATAGCTTCTCGATAGCTGTATTTGTCGAAGTTTAAAGCTCGACACCTCTCGATCGATCGAGGTTACAAGAATTCAGATTTTCAGATCTGATTTTCGGCCCATGATGACATGTATGTGTAGGGTTTCTTTTCTCACAACCCTAGACCTATATAAGGCTTATTTAGAGGCCGTCACATAAGATAATACAAGGAGAACATATGCAAAAGGTGACCGATGCCTTATTCTCTCTGAAAGAAGCTACTGCGTCTTTGCGCCTTAGGATTTTGTAACCAAGTGCTTCTTGATCTTCATTGTTGATGAAGTGAAGAACTTTGCAGCCAACAATCTTCTTCTAGTTGGTGTTTAAGTCGCGTACTAGGATCCGCGCAATTGGTTAGTCACGTACTGGGATTCGTGCATCAAAGGGTGGCGTTCATATATTGAAAAGTTCAGAGGTTTTGAAGCGGTAGAAGGTTTCTACTGTAAGTTCATCTACGGGGATTGTGGAGTCTAGGGACAAAGGTTTTGTACTAGATCTGAAACTTCTTTTCATTATAGTGGATTACTTTTCGGGAAAGTTTCCCCCCAAGTTTTTTACTATGAAACTAGTTTGATTCATTGGTTTTCCTAGGTCATCATATCTTGTCTTATTTACTTTTCCGCTGTGCATGATATTGACATGATATTGATGTTTGTTTGTTTTAACAAGTTTTATTTATAGTAAATCTAATTAACAACTTGGGTTTAAAACTTGTTAATTCTATCAACCGGGGTCTAAATTTCCCAACAAGTGGTATCAGAGCGGGTACACTCTGATTGGATTAATTTCCTGAGTGTGATCCTTGACCCCCTTTGTCATGGATCATGGACAATCTCTTTTGATTCCTCCTTTATTTGATGGAACTAATTATGCGTACTGGAAAGTTCGTATGAAAGTTTTTTTGCAGGCTTTAGGTGAACAGGTATGGCAAGCTATTGAAGTTGGCTGGATTAAGCCAAAGGAAGCGCCGGTGGATTTGGATGATGCAACAATCATAGCGGCAAATTTCAATAGTAGGGCCTTGAATGCTTTTTTTTGTGGGGTAACCAATGAGGAATTCAAGAAAATATCATCCACTTAAATTGCCAAGGAAGCATGGACCATTCTTGAAACCACCTATGAAGGTACCAAGGCAGTAAAGACTGTGAAGTTTCAAAGACTCACTAGTAGTTTTGAAGAAATAAGGATGGAGGAGGATGAGACCTTCAATGAGTTCTATGCTAAACTCAAGGATATTGTGAATTCTGCCTTCAACCTTAGAGAATCTATAGCAGAATCCAAAATTGTGAGGAAAATCCTTAGGTCCTTACCTGAAAGATACCATACCAAGATCACTGCCATTGAGGAAGTGAAGGACATTGATCAACTTCCTTTGACTGAGCTTGTAGGGAACCTTCAAACCTATGAGATGAGATTAGGCTCAATGGGAAAAGGTGGAAAGAGTAAAAACTTGGCTCTTAAGGGTATAGAGGAAGAGATTGAGGACTCTGAAAGTGAAGATGAAGATGAAGATGATGATGAGGATAAGGATCTAACCTTTATAACTGATGAGATTATCAAACTTCTTTAATTTAGGAAAAAGGATAAGGGCAAACCTCCTAGGAAATCTAAATCCTCTAGGAATGGTAAGAATGAGAAACCCCTCATCCAATGCCATGAGTGCAAAGGTTTTGGTCATATGAGGATAGAGTGCCCAAACTACCTCATGAAGGAAAAGACCAAGGAGTCAAAAGATAAAAGGGTTGGTTGCTACTTGGAGTGATACTGAGAATGACTCTTTTGATGAATATGCGGATGAATGTAGTCACGTTATGGCCTTTGCTGCTACAACCGATAAGGTGATTATGGAGAATGCTAGTGACAGTGAGGATTCTTCTGATGATGAAGTACCCAAGAAGTTGACCCTTCAGGAAGCCTATGATAAGCTATGCACTGAATTCATAAAATCTAAAAAGATTTCTCATCTTTGTAGAAAAGAGCTCAATGAGGTAAAAACTGAAAAAGCTGATCTGTTAGTCAAACTTGATGAGACTACAAGGTTAGTTGAGACTCTTATTGTGGAGAACACCTCATTGGAAGAGAAAGTCAAGAATCTTGAGGTTGAGCTTAGCCAAGCTAGAACTCAAATAAAGAGGATGTCTAGTGCAAAGCTTGATGAGGTATTGAGTGCTCAAAAGCCTAGTTCTGATAAGACTGGCTTAGGATATGTTGTTTCCTCCGGCCCCTCCTCTTCCACGGCTTCTAGATCAAGGATTGTCTTTGTGCCCCAATTTGAGAAAGGTGATAAAGGTATGAAATTCAAAACTGATTTGTCTAATTCTAAATCCTTTATTAGACCTCATGTTTGTCACCATTGTGGTGTTGCTGGACATATTCGTCCTAATTGCTTTAGGTTGTATCCTCATAAGCAATTGTCCAAACGGTCACAGGTTTCCTCTCAAGGACCTACACCATTGTTTGGAGAGTTATTAAAAGTTTTGAGTTTTTTAACTCAATTTCAGGAGAATTATAATTCTTCTATGTCTTTTAGTAGACATACTAGGACACGTGCTTTTTCATCTTCACGGCCAAAGTCTCGTGCTGTGTGGGTGAGAAAGGAGCCTAAAACTTAATTGTCTTTTCTGTTTGTCATCTGCTTTAATTCTTTCTATCTAAAGTAGGACTCTCTTTGCTTGATTTCTTATCTGCTTTTGGAATCATGCTTTCATGCATCTGCATCTTTCTTTCATGCTTTCATGTTGTTTGTCTGTTTTTGTTTGGTTGTTTTATTTTTATTTTGTTTTGTTTTCAAAATAAAAAATAAAAATGAAAAATCAGAAAAATAAAAAAATAGTGTGTATGTGTACATTGGTACTTGTGTACCTTGGATGGCCATTGAAACAAAGTTTTTCTAAACTTTGTATCTCTTGTAGCTTAGATGAGCATCTCTATGCACAACTAAGCAAGTGAACTTTGTGGCTCTTGTTTGTGATGAGTAAGATTAAGTTATCTCTTGTACTTAACACTCATATCACTCTTTTTGACGGGAATGACTAAAAAATCCTAAGAGAAAGGCATAAATAACCATCTCACCACTGTTGCCCGCCAATCATAATATGACACCTGTATGCTTCGGCATAGCAAAAGTGCAATGTCAATGACATTTGTGTGTTTCGGCATAGCAAAATTGGAATGTCAAATGCTTACCATCATTTGGTATTTCTTTTCTATCTCTTATATGCCCATGCATGATTTGCTTAAAAAGAACAATATGCAAAGAAAATAAAAAGCAAAAAGATCAAAAATGCTTTAAATATGATTGCAAGCGTGTATTCTAGGAGATGTGGGAGTTATAGGATGTACCTCAAAGGTGATAGTCCCCATCAAATAGTTATGATTGTGTGTGAGTTAAAGTAATTTTCTCATATCTCAAATCGTCATAACATGTATACACTTATGCATTCTTATGATGTTTTTCACACACAACACGCAATATTCTTTGCTACTCTTGGTACATGTGCAGGTACAATGTGATTTGACCATCACAAGGTTTTACATGTGTTAATGTATACTCACTAAACTGTCTTGACTTGTTTTTGAAATATAAAATTGGTTAGACTTGTTTAGTGTGGATGTGTGTGTTTATGGAATCTATGAGCATGACATTTTTTCTTGTTGAGAGATTTGTTTTTCACATGTTTTGCATCTTTCTATTATCTTGTCATCTATAGCATTTTGTTTCATTACATTCATGCATTTATATGGATTTCTTTGTACCCCCTTGATCATTTTTATGTCTCTCGGGTGAAGCTTTCTAGCTTCTTGTACCCTCTGTCAATCATGACAAAAAGGAGGAGAAATTGTGGAGAATATGTGGTTTCTTTTCGAAGATTCTACATGTTAGGGGGAGAAATACATTCCTTTGTAAGGGGGAGTTGTGTTACATCTTGTTAGGGGGAGTGCTTACCTCCTTCTTCTTGTATACCGGTCTTGTGACCATGTTTGCATACATTGAACTTATCTTCTTTATATGTTGATGTATGTCTTCTTCACCTACCTCTACATGTGTTGTTTCTTTTTAATCTCTATACACATGTTTCTTATTACTTGTATGCAATCTATTATTTCTGTTTCACACAAAGATGCCTTGATGAGTTTTGTTTAAAGTGTTTCAGAAATACAGGTTGTCAAAGTCTACTTGCCATAAACTCTCTTCTTGCAAAGTTTTTCAAGAGTTTGTGTTAGGATAGATTTTATTGTATCCAACAAGTGAATATGAGTTGAGTGATTTATGACTTCTCTCATATGTTCATTTGTTTATTGTGGTTTTGTCACGGATTGCCAAAGGGGGAGATTGTTAGGACATATGTGATTCACTTGTTAGGAACATATGTCACTATTTTATATAATTGGCTAATCCTTTGACAAAACGCATTTTACTTGTATTTTGGTAGATCTAGGATGTGTTTAATATTTCAAGAAACATGTTGTTTAAGTCTAGTATTAAAGCCATGGAGATTGGACCAAAAAACAAGTGAAGAATAGCTGTTTATTAAAGCTGGACAGATAGTTCGACACCTGTGGATAGATATCTCGATAGCTTCTCGACACCTCTCGACAGCTAGGCTATCTATCGAGATCCTCAGTTGATTGTTATCGCAATCTCGACACCTCTCGATAGCTAGGTGGATCGATCGAGAAAACTCCTGTCTCCTCGACAGCTCCTCGATAGCTTCTCGATAGCTGTATCTGTCGAAGTTTAAAACTCGACACCTCCCGATCGATCGAGGTTACGAGAATTCAGATTTTCAGATCTGATTTTCGGCCTATGATGACATGTATGTGTAGGGTTTCTTTTCTCACAACCCTAGACCTATATAAGGCTTATTTTAGAGGCCGTCACATAAGATAATACAAGGAGAACATATGCAAAAGGTGACCGATGCCTTATTCTCTTTGAAAGAAGCTACTACGTCTTTGCGTCTTAGGGTTTTGTAACCAAGTGCTTCTTGATCTTCATTGTTGATGAAGTGAAGAACTTTACAGCCAACAATCTTCTTCTAGTTGGTGTTTAAGTCGCGTATTGGGATCCGCGCAATTCGTTAGTCACGTACTGGGATTCGTGCATCAAAGGGTGGCGTTCATATATTGAAAAGTTCAGAGGTTCTGAAGCGGTAGAAGGTTTCTACTGTAAGTTCATCTACGGGGATTGTGGAGTCTAGGGACAAAGGTTTTGTACTAGATCTGAAACTTCTTTTTCATTATAGTGGATTGCTTTTCGGGAAGGTTTCCTCCTAGGTTTTTTACTGTGAAACTAGTTTGTTTCATTGGTTTTCTTGGGTCATCATATCTTGTCTTATTTACGTTTTTGCTATGCATGATATTGATGTTTGTTTGTTTTAATAAGTTTTATTTATAATAAATCTAATTAACAACTTGGGTCTAAAACTTGTTAATTCTATCAACTGGGGTCTATATTTCCCAACAGATTATGTGGCTTCCCTCTGAATGTAGAGTGCAAATATTATGAGCCAAGATCGTTGCCTCCAACATTTGAAGAAACTCAGTCTAAATCTTGGATTTGGACAGATTGGAACTACATCAGTGCAGAACTTGGATTTATTTTTGGCTTTTGGGTTGTTGTTGGGCCCCTAATGTATTGGAAGAGGTGGAGAATACAGTATTACAAACACGTTGATGACATTCTTATCAAGATCTTTCCTCAGCTGAATCTTTGAAAAAAATTCTGTTGACGAGCACAAAAGAAAAGAATCAGGTGCGGAGGTACTGGGGACAATTTTATCATGGATAAATTTAGTTTTTTCGGTTGCAATATAAATTAATAAAGGCAACAAAAAAAAAATGTATACGTGCAGTTTTTTTATTTTTTTTTTATTTTTAGTAAACAATAATACTTATTAGAACACACACGAAAATAATAATAGTGTTTTAAACTGGGTTTATAATACATTACATATACGTGCAGTTGGTTGCTAGTGTTGTATGATGTTTGTAAACTTTTATTTATTTATTTATGCCAGCTGAAGACAAAGGGGATTCATCCTATAAAGGATTTAGTTGCCAAGTGGCCTAAGTGTGAATTTTTTTTTTTTAAACTGGTAAGCGATATACTTAAATGATCTTATAAGATGCGCATGGGGGATATTGGGTTTTTGCCCTTATTTTGTAAAAAATCTAGTACAATGTCCATGTTTTGAAACTATTTAGATTTGTGTTCCTGTTTTTGAAACTTGATTTTAACAAAATTGAGTTCGGTATAAAACTCGATATTCTCAAAATCGAGTTACAAGTAGAACTCGACATTAGCAATGTTGAGTTCTATGCATATTTTGTCACTTAATTTTTTTAAAAAAAATTAAGTGAAACTCGACTTTGCTAAAGTCGAGTTTCAATTAAAAATTTACATATAACTCGATTTTGAGAATATCGAGTTTTATACCGAACTCAATTTTGTTAAAATCAAGTTTCAAAAACAGGGACACGGACCTAAACAGCTTCAAAACAAGGACATATTGCTGTTATTTTTGCAAAAAAAAAGGCAAAAGCCCAATATCCCCGATGCGCATGTAAATTTTTATAAAAGGTGTTGTCCAAATTGACACTTAACATGAATTCTTGCTGCTTTTAATTGATAGAGTCGCCCTAGGGTTTAGATTGCAACAGTTTTCAAAACTACAGGACATTATTGCAGTTGAAATTTTAAGGTCTAGATCTAAACTAAGATTAAACCTTAGGATTTATTATGTGATTACTTAATAATAAAGCCTGTAAAAAACTTGAAAAAGAACTAATGAGAACCTTGCAAACAATCTATCATAAGTAATGAAACTGGACATTTGACCAAAAAATAAAAATAATTCAAGACCAACAGACTAACCATCATCCATATCCATAGATTACCAAAAATTTCAATAAACAACGTAAATACAGCTACATTTCCCAAACTAGTGGGAAAAACAACCTTTACTAGCCACCCAAACCAACACCTATATTGATAAACTGTTCAAATATACCAACAGTGCTCTGTTTAGTCTATGAAGCTGGCTCATCTTTGTTATCTGCCTCCGCTTTTGCTTGGTCATCTACAGCTTTCTTATCCTCCTCCTTGTAGGTTTGCTTATCCTCCTCCTTGGCAACATCAGGCTTCTCTTCCTGCTCTTTACCCTCAGTTTTACCATCCCCAACATTCAATTTCTCCAAGATTCCAGCAGTATCTGACGCATCTTTATTATCCTCCTTTCCCTGTGATTCAGCAACCTCTTGAAATGTTTCCATGAAGCTCCTGCAGTCTGAATAAAAACACCTGTGTTAAACATGTAAACTTATGAATTCTAAACATATTACAAAGAATAAAAATTTTCCAATTTCAATTCTCACAAGAGCTGTAACTGTCTCCCACTTGAAAATCACAATCAGATAGTGCGTAGGTCAGAATTTTCCTCCTAACTAGGTCGGCATCCACATGTACTTTTAAATTTTAACACAACACATTTAATGGTCATATAAACCGGCCACATAATGGGTTAGAGATTTCCCAAACCCAGTTTGCTGGAAAATCTGTCAATTGTGCATATCAACTGTATACAAATTTTGTTTCGTGTAAAATAAAAAATAATAAGAATTCCTTACAAGGAAAATCATTCAGATCAGTGTTCTACCAAACTGAAAGTATAAGCCCTCATAAAGAAAGTAAGAAATAGTGATCGTATTACATCAAGGCCTCTACTAAACTTAATATAAGCCATAAGTTTGCCAATATCTAGAAAAACAGAGAAGCAGCTATTTGCAAGAAATCCTCCTTCATTTAAGGATGTAGCTAGGGTGTTTCTTTGCATGCCAGAGCAACAATTTGCTATACCCTACTCCCCACATCTCCAATTTCAATTAAAAGAAAAAAGAAGAAATTCTCACTGAATCATAGATCAGTAGACAGTAGTTTATCACATGCAGTTGTTGTCTAATGACCAAAAAATATAAGCTCTAAAGATGAATATAGTTTCCAGCATTACATAGAGCCACATATAGAACTATTTTGTACCAATTTCTGGAAAATGTAACAATTTATTAAAACCAAAATAATCAAAAATAATTTTCAATGACACAAGAAAGAATCTTTGACACTAGCTCTGTTTGCTAATCCCACATACAACCATAGCAAGTGACAATAAAACAAAGCCACACCCCACCAGTAAAAGAGCTGCCACGAATTTCTCTACCTACATGTAATCAAAACAACACATATGGTACAAAAACCTCAAAAATACTATCAAAATTAGTCTTCTCTCAAAGCCTTCACCAAAGTTACAAAGCATTCAATTGTCTTGCAGATTAACATAACACCAATAAGCTTCTACCACAACAAATTGGATCTTAGACTCTTCATGACAATCTCCAAAGAATTTTCAACAATTCAAACCTACTTATCATCCATACCTTAACCAGACTGCCCTAATTTGCTCTAAAAAAGAGAACCTTCATATCTAAGATTCTCTAATCTCTATACTTAGAGCTTGAATTATAATTAAAAGAACATATCACACATCTCACAGAAACACATAAAGGAAACAGCTAAGGACTACTCAGAGACATAATTTTTTAATAAGTATATTCAGGCACGCAAAGAAGCTAATAATTCGAAAAAGAACACTCACTCTCAAGAGAAGCAAATCTAATGCAGAAGAGCTCATCCTTCAATTCCTCATCTGCAAAATCCGTAGCGTGCCACACATGATTTTTCGTTTCCAGCATGCTCTTGCACTGTCGTCGTAGGAATAACTGCAACACATGCCAAATTCATCAAAAAACACGCCTTTTTCCAAACCCAAATATAATTTCAATAATTAAATTAAAAAATAATAACTTCATAACAAGATTCCTGGAGAGATACCCAACTAGGATTGGAATCTTACTAATCTTATTTACCTAAACCTCTCTTACAACCACCCGGTAGGGCCTTTACTCGATCTTTCTTCTTCATTGACTATCCTAGACCTTCACTCCAACCAACTCCAGGGGCCACTCCCAACTCTCCTACCATTAGCTACATATCTGGATTTCTCTGGGAATAATTTCAGTTCTGTTATACATGATGGCATTGGCAGCAACCTTTTTTTCACTTCTTTCTTATCTCTTTCACACAATCAATTATCTGGCAGTATCCCTGTATCAATATGCAGTGCTAGATATCTTGAAGTTCTTGATCTGTCAGATAATTTATTGAGTGGCACAATTCCCCAATGCTTCTATAAGATGAGTGTGACTCTAAGGGTGCTGGATGTGAGGAGAAACAAACTCAGTGGCAATATATCTGATTCATTTTCAGTTAATTGTGGCTTACAAACTCTAAATCTCGATGGAAACCTATTAGAAGGAGTGGTACCAAAGTCTTTGGGGAATTGCAAAAATTTGGAGGTCTTGGACCTGGGGAACAATAAGATAAAGGATGCCTTCCCATGTAACTTGATAAAAATATCTTCATTGCGTGTCCTTATCTTGCTATCTAACAAATTTTATGGGTCCTTTGATTGTGGAGGGCCAAATGTCACATGGCCGATGCTTCAAATTCTAGACCTCGCTTCAAACAATTTTACTGGTTGGCTTCCAGGAGAATTCATTTCTTTTTGGAAGGCAATGATGGATAACGCCCGGTCACAATTTGAACACCTTCAATTTAGAATCCTACAACTCAATCGATTATATTATCAAGATGTGATAACAGTTACCAGTAAAGGTATCGACATCGAGCTGGTTAAGATTCTAACTGTGTTCACTTCAATTGACTTATCCTGCAACAATCTTGATGGGCCAATTCCAGAAGAATTTGGAAAGCTCAAATCGCTACTTGTTCTCAACTTCTCGCATAATGCTCTTACTGGCCACATCCCACCATTTCTAGGAAACTTGACTCAGCTGGAATCATTAGACTTGTCAAGCAACAAGTTTACCGGGGAGATCCCTATGCAATTTGCAGATAGTCTAACTTTCCTTGCAGTTCTAAACCTTTCATTCAATCAATTGGTGGGACCGATTCCATTTTTCAATCAATTTGCTACATTTTCAGAAGTGTCCTATGAAGGGAACAAAGGATTATGTGGATATCCTTTGAATAAAAATTGCACTCTAGGGCCAAGATTGCCACCTCCAACATTTCAAGAAACTCATTCGAATTCTGGAGAAATTCATTTGAATTTCGTAAGTGTTGAACTAGGATTTATTTTTGGTTTTGGGATTGTCATTGGGCCCCTTATGTTTTGGAAGAGATGGAGTAGATGGTATTTCAAACACGTTGATGACATTCTTATCAGGATCTTCCCTCAACTGAATCTTGGAATTAAATACCATCGAAGACGAGCAAGCATTAATCAAGGGCGGAGGCACTAATGATAGGGTAGTTGTGGCAAAGTGTGTGGTACTAATGGTGGTTAATCTTTGTTTGGCTTGCTTATTTCATGCCTTATTTAGTTTATTTGTTTAGGTATAAGTATCTAATTTTCTAGTGATTTTCTGATTTTCCAGTTATTTGAATAAAATGCTGTATCATGTTTCTAAATTTTTTATTTTATTTTTAAGTTAGGTATAAGTACAACTTTTAGAGCATTACTTTTACTAAGTATAATTATATGTTTACACAACTTTTATAAGTACAACTTTTTTTGGATGAGTAATTAACAGAAAATAATAATACTTCCAGCAAAAAAATTGATGATGATGATTTTGACATGATTCGCCTGCATTTTTTTGTATTTGGCCGTAGTTTTAGTGCTATTGAGTATTGATTGGATAATTGAGATCAGATGGTGGCTGATAAGCTGCAGCAAATTATCAGTTTTTCACTTTTAACTGCTGCAAGTCAGGGAAGAGCAATGGCAACATCCCTGCCTCACTGGAGGAGACTGTTGGAATTCATGCACATACACAGCTTCAACAATGGAGGAATCAAAGATTAAAGCATGAAGAAAGAGAGAGGGTTTGTATGTGAATGATTCTGTATATTGATAATTAACATGCTCTGGTTCTTATATAAGAAGAACAGAGACGCAGGAAACTAACTAACAAAAGTCTAAACCAATAGAAAACTAACACGTGTCCACTAACACTAACTAACTCTATTAGCTTTATACAAAGAAAAAGTCTGGTGCCACAACTCGCCCATGTGGCGAGTTATGGTCGGTGGAGGGGTGATGGTGGATCCATGTAGGGACACCCCTCCACTAACCACAACTCGCCAGGGCGAGTTGTGGCACAAGTTGTGTCACAAGTTGTGGCACCAGAACTACTCTTGTACAAAAGGACCTGTAGCTTTAGACTATGTACAGAAAGCTGTTTCTTCTTGAACCTCATATGCTCTAACAGAGAGATTGGGAAAAAATATTAAGTGGGTGTAGTAGAAGCTTCGGGGATGGGTGGGTTGTCCATGCATCTTAGATGTACTCATGCACGGATTCAAACTTGAAATAGCAAGAGAATCTGATAAGAACATTAAACATGTATAAGTTCCTATATTCTGGGAGTATATCTGATTGTAACAAGTAACAACCATAATGAGGATGCCTTCTTCCCGTGTTACTTGAGGAACATATTCAGGTCACATGTATCTAACAAATTTTACAGGTCTATTGATTGTGGAGGATCAACTGTCAACTGGCCAATGCTTCAAATTGTAGACCTAGCTTCAAACAAATTTACTGGTCAAGTTCAAATAGATTAATCCTTTTCTATGAAGGCAATGTTGGATGATGAAGATGAGGTCCAACCAGTACTCAATTAGTCAATTACATCCAAGTGTGAGAGCATTAGGTTCCGACATGTTGCTCATTTTTTTAGAATTCTTTCATTTACAATTCCACCTCATTTTGTAGCTAGTGCCATGAGTTACTGTTCTTTTTTTAAAGAAAAATAGGTATTATACATTAAGCATTCAACCTAAATATAGGTTTTAATGAATTATTTAATTTTTTTATTATTTATTTATATTAAAAAATAACTAATTTTATTTTCCTAGTATTTAAATATTAATATTTTTTGTGTGAAATTACTCGAGATATATATATTTCTTTTAGAGCAAAAAAAAAATCTCAAAATAAATGGTATTGTGCATCATAAATAGCTTTCTAACATGTCGGTTGATAAATCTTCAGAATAAAAGGTGTCTGGGAACCTCATATGTGAGAGCATTAGATTTCACCATGTTGTGCATTCTTTGAGAATTCTTTCATTTTATGTTTCACTCATTTAATTAGTGTTAGGTGTCACTATTATTTGAAAAAAAAAAAAAAGAAGAAGAAAATTGTACTATACAGTATACATTTAACCTTTCACCAAAGCAAAGGTTTTAATGAATTATTTCTTTTTTTTCTTATTTATTTATATTCAACCATAAATAATTTTATTTTCTTAATATATAAATTTTAAAATAATTTTGGTACAACCACTTAGCAAGATATGTATCTCTCTTTTATAGCAAAATAAATAAATAAAAACCAAAATAGATGATATTGTGCATCTTAAATGGCTTGCTAACGTGTTGGTTGATAAATCTTCAAAATAAAAGGTGTTTAATATATGTTATCCTAAGTTTCCAACTAATAATTTTGTTCTTTATGTTTTATCCCAAGCTGCAATACCCAAAAGTTTTACCATGTGGGGCATGCCTTGAAAAAGGAATAGAATACTCTTATTTTTTATGACATGCAATATATTAATCTCTTGTTATGTGTTTCATGAGGTACATACATTCATTTCTAAGTATTAAGTTTTTATAGGTGGTATTAAACTCGGTCTTCCCACTCCCCGGTGTGTGTGTTTGTTGTCTTGTGTCTTTCTCAAAAAAAAAAAGTTTTTATAGGTGGTGCACTAATTATTAATATAAAAATGTCATTTATGTAACTCTTGTTTCTCACAATAAATTGGGGTGAGGATTTAAAGTTGGGTTCTTCCCCTTTTTTTTTTTTCTTTTTTTATTACAAGATAGAATCTACTCTAGCCTAATCTCATTTGGGAGGAGGGAATGGAAATGAATGAAAAGAATAATTTTAGAATATTCTTCACTTCCCTTGTTTGGGAGTTTTAATGGAGGGAATGGAATGGGTAAGAGGGAACACTCATTCATCTCTATTCCCTTAAAATCTCAAATTTTCATTCCCCCTGAAATTGGGAGGAATGGGAGAGAATGAAATTAAATTTAATGATTTTTTTACTAAAACTCTCAAAATACCCCTATATATTCAACCCTTTATTTTAAAATAGGGGTCTAATAGTAATATTGTCATAAAATGATTCCATTTCATTCCCTCTATGTTGCTCCCAAACAAGATTACTTACATTCCATTCATTTTCATTCCTTTCCATTCCTTTATTTTAAAACATCCAATCAAGGTTACTTAATTCCATTTCATTCCATTCTTTTCCCTTACTTAAATACATTCCATTCCATTCTATTCCATTCCATTCCCTTATGAACTCTCAAACGGAGCCTAAGTGTATATGTATATGAAGCTCCCTCTTGAAAACTTGAACCCCGGCCCTTGCCCCCCACAAACACTTATACTTGTGGAGTGACCATCGCACCCAATGCGTGCGGTGGTAAAATTGGGTTCTTCCTAAAACATTTTTTTTGGAATATGAAATTCCTGCTCAATTTTAACTGCTTAAGAAATAATTGGAAACAAAAAAAAAAAGTAAAACAGAAAAGAAAATTTAATAATACATGCAATCAAAGATACTAAAAATTATGCAATTATGTTACTCAAAATAAATAAATTTTTTTTGAGTTCATTCAAACCATGTATTACTAGGATAATTTTTTAACAGAATATTTTCATATAATAATAATTTTATAATGTACACCCGCAAGAAATCCACTAGTTTAAATATATTTAAAAGCTGAAACGTAGTGGGTTCCAGTTAGCTCAACTGGTAAAGTCTTTGATGGTTGAATAAGAGATCTGGGGTTCAATCCCCGCCTACACCAAAAACTGATTGGTGTCTTGGTCTGATGATAAAGAGCTATCATCAGGAGCGGACGTCATAAGTTGAAACTCTCTAAAAAAAAAAAAAAAAAAAAAAAAGCTGAAACGTAGCATTTATTGTTGCTATGCTCCAGTTGAGCCATATCATCACTATGTCAGGATTTTTTTTTTTTTTTTCATTTCACCCTTTTTCTATAATCAATCATTTTTTCTTTCTCTCAACTCATCATCTATCCATAATTAATTTCCCAACTTATTTTTACATATTCTCCAACTGTTCCCCTCCCTTTTACCTTTTCATAACTCCACTACTATCTACCTTAATATCACTCTTCCTCTATCCCTTTACCTTCCTTTTATTTTTGGCTCTTTTTATTGCTATCCTCTTATTATAAATTTGCAATTCACTCTTTCATTCTAAGCATAGTTTTCTCACACACAAAAGGTTATTTCTCTCTCTCTCTCTCTCTCTCTCTCTCTCTCTCTCTCTCTCTCTCTCTCTCATTTTTTGTTTCATTTTTTGGTGGATTTTATTATTTTTCTTGCATCTCTACTTTAGTTTAATGAATTTTTTTGTTCTTTATAACCCTACTTTAGGTTGATGTGATTTATTTTTGTATTTTTAAATTGTTATCTTTTTTATTTTCTTTAATTTCGTAGATGTTATCTTATTGGATTATAAAGAGAGTATATAAGAAATATAAAGATAGTATATAATAAATTTAATGTTATTCTATCACATAGCATGACTTGGATAATCTGGTGTTTTTTGCAATTTCTTTTTATTTTTACTCTTTTTCTTCTCATCTTATTTTCTAAAAAAAATTTATTCTCTCTTGAAAAGGTGATTATTCTCTCTCTCTTGATTTCATATTCTTCCTTACAACTCTACTTTAGGTTTATGAATCATTGTGTTTTTTGAAACTCTATGTTAGGTTAATACCTATTGGCGTTGTATTTTTGAGTTCCTCATCACAGGTAGTCTCTCTCCCTCTTATAGTTTTGGTTTGATTTTTTTTTTTCGAGTTAATACTTAGTTATTTTGGAAGTGATAATTGAATTTGAATAAGAAATTTGAAACTTAAAACTTTAGTTGTAAAGAACAAAAAATTAGGAAACATATAAAATTGGTGTTGTTCCATCCACTTCAGTTCATCCGGTCTAATTTAGTCCATTCGATCTACTTCATTCACTTGGGTCCAATTTGGTCCACTTTGGGACATTTTGGTACAATTCAGTCTACTTAGGTCTATTCAGTCTATTTGTTCCACATTTGCCCATTCTGTCTACTTCTGTCAATTGGTCTAATTTGGCCCATTTTAGTTCACTTTGGTCCATCTGGTCCAATTCGATGTACTTACTTAAGAATGGAAAAAGACAAGTTTTGGTTGAGATTACTATCAATTATTTGAGTAATATATCAATTGTAATTATAGGAGAAGTTTTTGTTATCATAATAATCTCCTTAAGAAAATGAGAATTTGAATAATAACTTTAAACCTTAAAAATTTTAGTTGTATCAAAAGAAATTAGGAAAATAAAATGCATAATAACAACAGTTAGAAGAATATGGACCATTTCAAAAAATGAATAATAATAACATTAAGAAAACATAAAAAATAAAAAATTTATATATTTGTAAAAAAGAGTGATGGAAATTACTTTTTGAAATTGTTTAATTTTTTGGAAGAACAAATTTTGTATAATAAAATTTAAAGAATAAATTATACATATTTAGTATAAATTTGTTATGAGTTTAGGGTTTAGGGTTTAATTGTAGAAAAAAAACATAGCATACTATAATATAATTTCGAAGAATATGGACCACCTTATATAAGAAAAATATCAATCAAACACACCTAAAATAATACTAGCCTCTTTCTCAAAAAAAAAAAATAATAATAATAATAATACTAGCCTCGTCACAGGCACAGGCGCAAGCACGTGTGATGAGGGTTTTTTTTGGGTTTAGTGGTCCTATTTTATATCAAAAAAAAAAAAGTCTGTACTTATTTTTTATATATAATTTTTATTTTGAAAATCTAATTTATAAGTGGATAAAGTAATTTAAAAATTAACAGGAGAGTGACCCTATTTTTTAGGCAATGTTTTAGTGGGAGTTAGAGTTGTATTTTTACCGGATTGTCCTTTAGTTTTGTCTCTACTTAAACATAGAGGTATAAGGCCATTTTTGAACAAAAAAAATGAGGATCCCAAACAAGGGAGGCCTCTTAAATAGTAGTATAGATAATGATAGTGAGTTCCAGTTAGCTTAACTGGTAAAATCTTTCATGGTTGAATAAGAGATCTGAGGTTCAATCCCCGCCTATACCAAAAACCGACTGGTGTCTTGGTCTGATAATAAAGAGGTATTATCAGAAGTGAACGTCATAAGTTGAAACTCTCTCTTAATATATATATATATATATATATATATATATATAATATGATATATTGGTAGAGATAGAAAGATGAAAAATAATTAGAGATTTTTTAATTTTTAGGGAGAGCAAAATTATTTTCAAAAAAATTTTGATAACAAACTATACATTATATTACAATTATAAATGATTATCTATTCCCATGTATTGCGTAAATTTGCATCTAGTATAATAAAAAATGTGAGTGAAATAAAAATTTATCTCATGTAATATGAATATTTGTTGGTTTAGCACCCGAATAAACCAAGTGCCTAATCCTTAAAAAAAAAAAGTTTAATATGATTTCGACCTAACCTTTGTGACAACTATATATTGTCGACGCTATAGACTGTTGAGTACGACGTTTACCTCCCAATTCTACATTCTGACTTCTGAGTGGTTTTGACCTTTTGGGTCCACCAAGACTTTGAGTCACTGGTCAATAAGGCCATGTTCATAGATCTTCGACCTAACCTTTGTAAAATTTGCAACGAGTCAATGACAACTATATATTGTCTACGCTGGAGAGTGTGTTGAGTACGACTTTTACCTCCCAATTCTACATTCTGACTTCTGAGTGGTTTTGGCCTTTTGGGTCCACCAAGACTTTGAGTCACAGGTCAATAAGGCCATGTTCATAGATCTTTGCCCTCCTGAACTAACCATTAATACCTCTTCAATTCTTGATTGTATTAGCGTTTCTTATTACAGCCCCCAATGAAAATTCCCTACTTTTCATGGCTCTTCTTGATGCCAATATGCTCACTTTTCGTCAGCTTTGGTATCTTTGTGGTGTCTGGCCAATGTCTTGGCGATCAACAATCCTATTTGCTCGAATTGAAGAACAGCCTCAAGTTCAACAGTATGTTGTCCGCAAAACTGGTGCGTTG
This sequence comes from Notholithocarpus densiflorus, assembly GCA_030021035.2. Taxonomy (NCBI): domain Eukaryota; kingdom Viridiplantae; phylum Streptophyta; class Magnoliopsida; order Fagales; family Fagaceae; genus Notholithocarpus; species Notholithocarpus densiflorus. The sequence goes on along the minus strand of JARYZH020011362.1, from coordinate 448,040 downwards.
GAATGAGAGTGTTGATTGCTGTTTATGGGAAGGTTTAACCTGCAGCGAGGAGGGGCGTGCTATTGGTCTCAACCTGTTCAACGAATCCATTACTGCTGGACTTGACAATTCAAGTAGCCTTTTCAGTCTCCAGTATCTTGAGAACCTGAATTTGGCTTATAACTGCTTCAACAGTCCGATTCCAACGGAGTTTAGAAAGCTGAAGAATTTGAGGTACTTGAATTTGTCAAATGCTTGCTTTGCAGGGCAGATCCCTAATGCGATTTCAAGCCTCACAAGGTTGGTTACTCTCGATTTGTCTACCCTTATTTACTGGAGTGCTTCTACGCTGACACTTGAGGACCCAAATTTAGCTATGCTAGTTCAGAACCTTACGGAGCTGAAGGAACTTTATCTTGATGGTGTATATATATCACCGCAAGGGAATGAGTGGTGTGAGGTCTTATCATCTTCACTGCCAAATCTAAGCGTGTTAAGCATGTCAAATTGCTATCTTTCAGGTCCTCTTGATTCCTCCTTATCGAAGCTTCAATCTCTCTCAATTATTCATCTCGATAATAATCTCTTTAATGCTCCAGTTCCAGAATTTTTTGCAGATTTCAGAAATTTGACTTCCTTGTGTCTCAGTTTTTCTTATTTGAAAGGAGCATTTCCAGAAAAAATCTTCCGGGTTCTAACACTGCAGACACTTGACTTGTCAAATAATAAACTACTTCAAGGTTCTTTGTCAGGATTTCTTCCAAAAAGTTCTCTTCGGTCATTGCTGCTTAGCGGTACAAACTTTTCAGGGACATTGCCAGATTCTATTGGGAACCTTAAAATGTTGTCCAGATTAGATCTTTCAAGTTGTAATTTCACTGGATCAATCCCGAACTCTATGGCAAACCTTACACAATTGGTTTATTTGGACATGTCGGTAAACAACTTCATCGGACCTATTCCATCATTCAGCATCACCAAGAATTTGACAGATATAATCCTTTCTCATAATGTTCTAACAGGTACTATTAATTCCACTCGGTGGGAAGAGCTCCTGAATCTAGTGAATCTTAACTTGGGTTACAATGCACTTCAAGGGAGTATTCCAATCTCTCTGTTTTCTCTTCCGGCACTGCAGAAATTAGAACTTTCCAACAACCGATTTTCTAGTCAACTCAAAGAATTTTCCAACATTTCTGCTTTCCTATTGCACACCCTTGATTTGAGTAGCAACAACTTGGAAGGTCCAATACCCAGGTCTGTCTTTGAACTCCGAGGCCTTAGGCTTCTCTCACTTTCTTCAAACAACCTCTGTGGTTCCGTCCAGATCAATGCGATTCAACAGTTGAGAAATCTTTCCATTCTTGATCTTTCCTATAACGACTTGTTGATTGAATATAATGTAACTAATTCTTCATTATCCCTCTTTCCCCAGATTACCAAATTAAAATTGGCTTCTTGCAAGTTGAAGACTTTTCCTGATTTCTTGAAAAACCAGTCCAATTTAATCTATCTAGACCTTTCAAATAACCAGATTCAGCAAGGGATTCCCAGCTGGATTTGGAAGCTTAGTAATCTTCAGTACTTAAATCTCTCGTATAACCAACTGATGATGACTCTGGCAGGACCTTTACTCAATCTTTCTAGTTTGAATATCCTAGCCCTAGACCTTCACTCCAACCAGCTTGAGGGGGAACTCCCAGTTCTCCCATCATTAGCCATATACTTGGATTACTCACAAAATAATTTTAGCTCTGTTATACCAGCTAGCATTGGTAAATCCCTTTCTAGTGCTACTTTCTTCTCACTTTCAAGGAATAAATTACATGGGGGAATCCCTCAGTCATTATGCTACGCTAAATTTCTTCAAGTTCTTGATCTGTCTGATAATACCTTAAATGGCACAATTCCTCAATGCTTAATTGAGATGAGTGCGACTCTAGGGGTGCTGGATGTAAGGAATAACAAACTCAGTGGCACAATAATAGATACATTTCCTGGAAATTGTAGTTTACAAACTCTAAATCTCAATGGAAACTTACTTGATGGAGTGGTACCAATGTCTCTGTCCAATTGCAAAAACTTGGAGGTCTTTGACATAGGGAACAACTACATGGAGGATGCCTTCCCATGTTACTTGAGGAACATATCCAGGTTGCGTGTCCTTGTCTTGCGATCTAACAAATTTTATGGATCAATCAATTGTGAAGGTTCAAATGTCATCTGGCCCGTAATTCAAATTGTTGACCTAGCTTCAAACAAATTTACTGGTCAGCTTCAAAGAGAAACATTTTCTACTTGGAAGGCAATGCTGGGCGATGAAGATGAAGTCCAGCCAGTGCTCAAACACATCCAATTTGAAGTCCTAAAATTTAGTCAATTATACTATCAAGATGCGATAACAGTTACCAGTAAAGGTCTATACATCGAGTTGGTGAAGATTTTGACTATCTTCATTTCAATTGACGTTTCCTGCAACAATCTTGGAGGACCAATACCAGAAGAAATAGGAGAGCTCAAATCACTGTATATCCTGAACTTGTCACATAATGCTTTCACAAACTGAATCCCACCATCTCTAGGAAAATTGAGTCAACTTGAGTCACTAGATTTGTCAAGCAACAAGCTTACTGGGGCAATTCCTATGCAACTTGCAAATGGTCTTACTTTCCTATCAGTTCTAAACCTTTCTTTCAACCAACTGGTGGGCCAGATTCCTCAAATTAAGCAGTTTGCTACATTCTTGGAAACTTCCTACGAAGGAAACAAAGGATTATGTGGCTTCCCTTTGAATATAGAGTGTAAATATGATGAGCCAGGAGCGTTGCCTCCAACATTTGAAGAAACTCATTCGAAATCTTGGATTTGGACAGATTGGAAGAACTACATAAGCGCAGAACTTGGATTTATTTTTGGCTTTTGGGTTGTCATTGGGCCCCTGGTGTATTGGAAGAGGTGGAGAATACAGTATTACAAGCACGTTGATGACATTCTTATCAAGATCTTCCCTCAGCTGAATCTTTGAAAGAAATTGGGTCGAAGAGCACAGAAGAATCAGGTGTAGAGGTACTGGGGCAATTTTATTATGGTTAAATCTAGTTTTTTCGGTTGCGATATAAACTAATAAAAGTAAAATATTAAAAAATATATATATGTGAACGTTCAATTGGTTGCGAGTGTTGTATGATGTTTGTAAACATTTTTTTTTTTTTTTTTTTTTGCCAGCTGAAGAAAAGGAGGATTCATCCTCATATCAAAGACCCACTATAAAGGGTTCAGTTGCCACGTGGCTTAAGGGCCATTGGCATATGACATTTGTAACTGGTAAGCTATATACAGATATACTTATATAAGATGCGCATGTATGCCTCAATAGAAGAATGTGTTGTCCAAATTGTCTCAAGTACGACTTACACGAGTTCTTGCTGCATTTAACTATTTAAGCATAACCTTATTCAATATTATTAATATTACTACATATTTTGAAACATTGAATTGCATGTTATTTAAACTCTTAATACACGTCAAATTTTGTCAATCAGATATTATTTACTATATGATTTATAAGATTATATTTTATGCATAATTTTAAATTACAAAAACTTGCAATTTAAACAATTTATTGATAACATAACTATTAATCTTAAATTTTCTAAAAATTTTGCAAGTATAAAGGATATAAAAAGAAAATGTAATCCTATGATGGGTTTGTCAAAATTCACATTTTGAATAAAGTTATAGTCTTAAACTACAACTAATTTTGTAGCTAAATTTTGCATAAAGGTCGCACTAGGATTTGGATCGCAATAGTTTTTAAAACTACAGGATAATCATTAATGCAATTGATATTTTAATGTTTAACCCTAGATCTAAACTAAGATTAAACCTTAGGGTTTATTATGTGATTACTTAATAATAAAGACTGTAAAAAACTTGAAAAAGAACTAATGAGAACCTTGCAAACAATCTATCAAAAGTAATGAAACTGGACATTTGACAAAAAAACACATTAATTCAAGACCAATAGGCTAACCATCATCCACATCCATAGATTACCAAAAATTTCAATAAACTACGTAAATACAGCTGCATTCCCCAAACTAGTGGGAAAAACAACCTTTACTAGCCACCCAAACCAACACCTATATTGATAAACTGTTCAAATATACCAACAGTGCTCTGCTTAGTCTATGAAGCTGGCTCATCCTTGTTACCCACCTCCGGTTTTGCTTGGTCATCTACAGCTTTCTTATCCTCCTCCTTGTAGGTTTGCTTATCCTCCTCCTTGGCCACATCAGGCTTCTCTTCCTGCTCTTTACCCTTAGTTTTACCATCCCCAACATTCAATTTCTCCAAGAGTCCAGCAGTATCTGACGCATCTTTATTATCCTCTTTCTTTCCCTGTGATTCGGCAACCTCTTGAAATGTTTCCATGAAGCTCCTGCAATCTGAATAAAAACAACAATGTTAAACATGTAAACTTATGAATTCTAAACATATTACAAAGAATAAAAAGTTTCCAATTTCAATTCACAAGAGCTGTAACTGTCTCCCACTTGAAAATCACAATCAGATAGTGCGTAGGTCAGAATTTTCCTCCAAACCAGGTCAGAATTTTCCTCCAAACCAGTACTTTTAAATTTAAACACATAACACATTTAATGGTCATATAAACCGGCCACATAATGGGTTCAAAATTTCCCAAACCCGGTTTGCCGGAAAACTCTGTCCATAGTGCATATCAACTGTATACAAATTTTGTTTCATGTAAAAGAAAAAAGAAGAAATTCTCACTGAATCATAGATCAGTAGACAGTAGTTTATCGCATGCAGTTGTTGTCTAATGGCCAAAAAATATAAGCTCTAAAGATGAATATAGTTTCCAGCATTACATAGAGCCACATATGGAACTATTTTGTAACAATTTCTGGAAAATGTAACAATTTATTAAAACCAAAATAATCAAAAGTAATTTTCAATGACACAAGAAAGAATCATTGACACTAGCTCTGTTTGCTCATCCCACATACAACCATAGCAAGTGACAATAAAACAAAGCCACAACCCACCAGTAAAAGAGCTGCCATGAATTTCTCTAGCTACATGTAATCAAAACAACACATATGGTACAAAATCCTCAAAAATACTATCAAACTTAGTCTTCTCTCAAAGCCTTCACCAAAGTTACAAAGCATTCAATTGTCTTACAGATTAACATAACACCAATAAGCTTCTATGACAACAAATTGGATCTTAGACTCTTCATGACAATCTCCAAAGAATTTTCAACAATTCAAAACTACTTATCATCCATACCTTAACCAGACTCCCCTAATTTGCTCTAAAAAAGAGAACCTTCATATCTAAGATTCTCTAGTCTCTAAACTCAGAGCTTGAATTATAATTAAAAGAGCATATCACACATCTCACAGAAACACAGAAAGGAAACAGCTAAGGACTACTCAGAGAAATAATTTTTTAATACATATATTCAGGCACGCAAAGAAGCAAATAATTCGAAAAAGAACACTCACTCTCAAGAGAAGCAAATCTAATGCAGAAGAGCTCATCCTTCAATTCCCCATCCGCAAAATCTGTAGCATGCCACACACATGATTTTTCGTTTCCAGCATGCTCTTGCACTGTCATCGTAGGAATAACTGCAACACATGCCAAATTCATCAAAAAATACGCCTTTTTCCAAACCCAAATATAATTTCAATAATTAAATTAAAAAATAATAACTTCATAACACATCAATGTGAATCCCATGCTTCTTTACTAAATTTCAAGCAAAGGAACAAAAAAAGAAGATAATAACAAGCTTCCACTAGACTAAAACTTCGTGATAGGATCAAACAAAGGGAATAATTTTTGTGTATAAGTTAATTCTGTTCTTTTGCAATTTCTAAGCAACCAAACAGAGCATAATAGCAAAGTTATTAAAAAATATTTAGATAAATTAATCAACAAAGGGACTGAGTTTGTTGTGTAAGTTAATTCTGTACTTTTGGATTTTCTAAGATACCAAACAGAGCATAATAGCAAAGATATTAAAAACAAAACAAAAAACAAAAAATAATAAAAAAAATTAAACAACGAAGGAAATAATTTTCGTGTAATTACTGTTCTTTTGCAATTTCTTAGCAACCAAACAGAGCAAAACGGCATAAATACATAAAAATCAAAACACTCTCTCTCTCTCTCTCTCTCTCTGTGGTTAGATGGATTAGAACTTGGTTGATCTGGGTTTTACTACATGGGTTCTACTAGATCATGTTTTGTTTAGATTTATCCTGGGTGGTCTGAAACTAATTTTTGTCTACTGTTGTTGTTTTATATCCTGGGTTGTTGTTTTAAAATCGCATTTGGTGGTCTGAAATATCTCAGACTCTCTTTATGATATCATTGTTTAGGAGCAGATGAGGTTATTCGCTGCTCTTTTTAATAGGTACAAATAATCATGACTTTGTTGTGTAGAATTTTCGGAGCTTTCCTAGTATTCTGTTTTTGTTTTAGATCTTCTTGTTCCGATGAACATTTCTATCAATTATTCCTTTATTTATCAAAGCTCATGCTCTTCCCAATCTCTGTTGAGATTGCTGCCTTAGTCCTGTTATATCATCAGTTTAATGGCTTTGTCATTTTACATTTGGAGTTGGGCAAAGGCTTTAAGTATATTAATTTAGCTCAAAGTTAGATTTTTTTTCCCCCTTAGGCTACAAAGGACTTTTTTTTTTATTTGTTTATTGAAGCTTCTATACCGTGCTTATTGTAAGTTTCAAAACTAGTAGAGTAAAAAGAAAAACCTCAGGCTAGATAACATTGTGTCCTTATAGACATGCATGTACAACCTCTTGGTAAACTGTTAGGCACTGAAATATAGCATATGTATAAGATTCAATTCTATGGTGAATAGAACATTTTGTTACAAATCTGTGGGTGTTTGTCACATATTGGATCAATGCATCAAAGTGGTGTGACTGAGGAAAACAAGGTATGCTTGGGTTAAAAGAGAGTGTAATCGAGCAGCCCATAAGGCAGCAAGATTCTCTTGCTTCCCTCTCAAATGTTTTTTTTTCAATAATCACAGTCAGCCTGCCGACTTAGTGTCTGTTTGTAAAGCTGACTACTGTCCAGTTTAATTCAATGAAGATTGAAGATTATCAAAAAAAAAAAAAAAAAAAGGAAAGCAACGTATATCTTTGCAAATTGTGTTAATGTGTCAATTGTTCAACTTCCAACCGTTAATTTTTCAGATTGATAAAGGCAAGACTTCTCCATCAACAACTCCATAATTTCCATATTTGAGCATTTTTGGAATGAGGCACACACCAAAAGGATTGGATCTTAATCACAAAGATAGGCCAAAAAGAAGGAAAATTGAGACAACATCTTCCTCTTCTAATCTAGAGTTGATAGATTTAGGGAGTGATGATGTGTCACATGCTCCCTTTATAGACTTGGAGAGACTACCAGGTAAGATGGCTGACAAAACACGATTGAACAAACAAAAGAACAAAGACGGTACAAGTTCAAATGTGGAAGCCATGTTGTATGTCATGATGAAAGAAAGAAGGAAATTGTGTGAAATGGAATTGGAATGTCTTGAGAAAGGACGCATTGCAAACCATGAGCTGGAGATGAGGCGAATTCGTGCTAAGGAAGAAAAAATTGCGTTGGAAAAAATGAAAATGGAACTAGAAGTGGAAAAATTGGAAGTAAGGAGGGAATGGATAAAAGAGGAAAGAGAACGGACGAAAGAGGAAAGGGAACAGATGAAAGATGAAAAGGAAATTATGATGATGGATATAAGTAAGTTGACTCTAGTGCAGCAAGAATATATTTTTCAACGCCAATTGGAAATCCTTGCTAATCAAAAGACTAGAAAATAGAAATTATTGCAATAATTTGATCCTTTTGCATGTTTATGTGATTGGTGAGGAAGGTATATTAGAAGAGTTGCAGCTTGCTGGAATCTCCTCTCTAATTTCTTTCACTGCCTTGGGTATTTTGGGTCTATGGCATGCCTAAAGGATATATGTTATTATAATGCTAACAATTTCTCTGTTTTAATCTGTTTTGTGCTTCTAATGTTATTTTTAGTTGTTATCTGTATATTATCGAGATGAATATGCAAAATAGCAAGGATCAAATCGAGGAATGATGAATTTGCAACATTTGATTTAGAAATTTTAGCCTGAAAGTATCCAGGTTCAATACTAATACAAGGATTTGACCTCCAAAGAAAAATTCAAAGGTTGGCAATTCTGGCAAGCCATATGTGTTAATATAAATTTGATTTGATAATGGAATTTTTTAAGGACTTGGACAAGACAAACATAGAATTGATAGATTTCAAATTACAATAAAGACTAACATAAATAAATAAATAATACAAGCAGTAAAAAAAAATTATGATTGGCTGTCATTATCACAAGTGCTCCACTAGATCCAATTGAAGTTGAGAATGAGTTTATCTATTTCTAATGTTATGATTTGTTTGAATGAAATTCATGAGTTCACTTCAGTGGTATGCTCGTGTGACATTGTTATAGCCTTACAGGGATGCTTTTAGGTACTCGTTCATAATCAAAGCATTTTGCTCCATCAACATCATGTTCATCTTCAATAATCATGTTATGCAGTATCATGTATGTCTTCATAATGTAATTAGGAGTTGAATGACTCCAAAGATGTGCAAGCCCACACATGATTGCAAATCGTGCTTGAAGCACTCCAAATGCATGGTCCACATCATTCTTTGTTAACTCTTGAGCTGCAGCAAAGAGTAGTCTTTTATTGCCTTGTGGATTTGGGATTGTTTTTACAAAAGTTGACTAATACAGATAGGAAAATGCTAACGAATGCCTTTAGGGCATTAGTTAATAATCCATTTAAAGAAATTTTTTATGGGGAAAAAAAAAAATTATTGTTTTGACAGTTTTTTTCATTTCCCATAAAAGTGGTGTCAAAATTTTTCCAAAATGGATTGTCAACCTATGTCCTAAGGGCATCCGTTAGCATGACCCATACAAATATACCATCAGCAAGATAGTATCACATTGAATAATCGTGACCATTGATTGATGAATTCACTAAATGAGCACGCATTTGAGTGAGCTCAGTAATACTAATCTTGGTTTGGTTAGTATTAATTCATCAAATTATGTATATAATTTATTAAATTAACATTGGTTTGGTTGGTATTAAATAAATGTATAATAAATATTTAAATATAAAAGATCCTACTTAAACTCAGAAGACAAAGAAAAGAAAATTAAGAGTGCAAAGACTAACCTTTTGCACTACCTTCATTGCTACAACTGATGCAAAGCTCCTACACATTCTTTGAAGCTCCAATCTATGCTTAAGGAAACCATAAAGGTAAGGATACGTTACATGGAAGAAAGACAGACAGCCGGCACTGAAAGATTTCAGTTGGGTAACAAATGGACTAAACAGATTGTTCAGGTCCAGGAGGGTTCTTTCATAGCCCTATGTATATGCATATCACATGTTTGGGGATGACTTATTCAAAGATGAAATGACAGAAGGAAAAAGTAATGAAGCAGAACTTGTTTAAGCATCAGCAGCAGCAGCTTGAGACAAATTTTGAGAAGTTATCTTTCCTAATAGAGAAGCCTTTTGATCAATATGCAGAGGATGAAGTTAAGGAACTAAGAATGCAGATCATTAATCTTTCTGCAACTATTGGCAATCTCTGAAGAAAATTGTATGAATGCATTGAGAATGATTTGTTGAATTTGCTCCAGCAGGAAAATCACCACATTATTCCTTACATGTCAAAGGGGGTGGAGAGAGCATCAGAAGTTCCTGTTTGGTGGGACACCAAGGCCTATGATACAGAATAGAACTTAAGAAAGAGGAAAGGAACAATGGAAGTGGAACCTTGTCATCAACCTTCATCTGGCTTTGAGAGCTCAATTGAGGACAGACACTCTTCTCAGAAACGAGCTAAAGGGTGAGCTCTTGGACACTACCTCATTCATTATCCAGTCTTGCAAACAGATTTGAACCATAGGAGGCCAATTGTTATGGTAGCCAAAATGTTCATCGGTAACTTTAGGGCGGTCTATTGTTAGGACCAAATTGATGACTTGCATGTAACCAGAGTTTGATACTTCATCCTTTTTTGTTCTGTTTCATCTTTATCTTTTGGTCAAATAAGCTTTCTTTTCGTTTCACTTCCATATTTTTCTTCAGTTCTTTCAAGATCTTTATCAATCTACAATTTTTATACTGTGGTCCACCAGCAGTATGCATCTACTTCAAACTTAACACTAGGGCTATCCATCTTGAGAACTTTATCTCTATATGATTGGATTATTATTAATTAGTGCTAAATTAAATTTGTCTCAGCAAACTTTGATACAACTATATTCATGTTTGAACAAAAACACCGACAACTCTCAGTGCTGCGACTTTGTTTTACAAATTACCAGTATGTATGGCTCTGATCTGCAGTAAATTTGCATTGGGGAGCTTCCAACAGGTAAAAAGAGTGCATGAAAACCACCACCATTAGACTCCAGGATTAGCATAAAATCTTGATTCACCAAAGACAGTTTGAACTAGAAGTGGTCCAACTCAAAATTAATAGTTCCTTCTCTGATTGAAGCACCCATGCTGACTGTATAAGTTGTACCTTTTCCCACATTTATAATTGTGACTTTGAAACTTGTCTTCTTCTTTTTTTTTTTTTTTTTTTTGATAGATAACGAAAAAATTTATTAATAAAGAAAAAGCCAACCCGAGTATATTCGGGATGTACTATGGGGGCAAAAATCAAGAACCAAAATTACAATGATCAAGCAAAACCGGGAGGGAAAAACAAGAAAAATGCGACAAAGCTATACTCCAATCAAGGAGAGTATGTAAGAAAAAGGACTTAATCTCTAGCGATGACCATTCGCATCCCTCAAAGCATCTAGCAGTCCTTTCACTCCAAATACACCACATCAAACAATGCGGCACAAATCTCCATAAATCTATATTGCGATGTCGCTTGAATTTACCTTGCCAAGACTCAAACAACTCCATTACCTTAAGAGGCATAACCCACTGAAGTCCAAACAAACACACCAAGGACCATAGCTCATAAGCTATAGGACAATGAAGAAGAAGATGATCCACTGACTCCCCACACCTCTTACACATGTAACACCAATCAAGAACAATAATATTTTGCAAAGGTTATTAGTTGTAAGAATCTTACCTAAAGAAGCTGACCATAAAAAGAAAGCCACCCTTAGAGGAACCTTTGATTGCCACGCCAACCTTGGAGGAACCTTTCTGAAACTTGTCTTCTACTTCAATTATTCCAAAGCGCTCCAAGAAATATCTTCTAATAAGGAGACAAAACTCATTACACTTGTGAGGCCACTTCCTTTCACTATTTTACAGTTTTCACTATTAAATAGTGACTAAATTCTTCCTTTCCAACATAATTTAGCTAAATTTGCTATTTCCATGTGGTCTGTGACCAAGAGAAAAGTGTTGATGACTTGCTGTTGGAGTGTTGTATGTTAAAATAGTGATGAAGCCGTTGAAAGGTACGCTATAAGGTTGGCAGTAAAGACTTAAATCTTTCAGAAAAACAATATAAAATGTGAACCAGTGTTGTTAAAAGCGCGCTTAAAGCTCAAAGCTTGAAGCCCCAAGGTCACTATCTAAGTGCTTAGCTTGGCCAAAGCGAAGCTCATTTAATGAAGCGTGCCTTAGGCATGTTTTCTTAGTGCTTTTTGAAGAAGCGCAAAGCACGTTTTTATTTATTTATTTTATTGCTAAAAAAATAAATGAAGTTTAAAAATTACTTGCTTGATCTCGGAGGTTATGACATGGACCATTGATTTATTATACAAATACGATTATTAAGGTGTTGTATTACACAAGAGTCATACTCAGTGGTACACCTCTTCCATTTCATAGCCAAAAGCCCATAAGAAATTATAAACAATATTCATATAATTAATTTTTTTGTTTCTGGTGAGACAATACTCAAATCCTACTGCCAAGCTTCTTTCCTTCCACTTTCAAGAGAGAGATCTACGTTGAGTGTCTTTATGCTACTCTCAAAATACATGATGAGTAATGTACCTATAATTGTCTTGACTCTTGAGAGATGTAAGGGAAGGGATTGGTTTGAATTAGGAGATAACGTGATATTTGGATGGCTTAGCTTGAAGTAAAACTATAACTCTATAAGTAAATTCTTGAAGATCTGTTAATTCTTTGGAATAATTTGGATAAATTATCTGATTGCATTTATAGCAAAATGCAATCATCCAATTGCTTCAATAAATTCTACTGTTGTGAATTTTTGAGACAAAGGTAAGCGAAATATTATTAAGAAAAACCAAAACTAAAAAAAAACCACAAGTTCAAGGCAAATCTGAATGGAAAACATCTTCCACATCCTCAGGCAGAGATTCTACCCATACATCAGTATCTGCAGATAAAACTGCTTTTTTAGCTAAACAATGAGCTAATCTATTCCCCTTATGCCGAACATGCTGAAACAAACAGCTCCTCAATGTTCCTCCAATTCGCTTAGATTCATCAATAATGTGACCAAACAAAGTACGGCAGCAACCAAAGCCCTTCAATGCAGCAATAACCCGACTACAATCACCTTCAATAATCACTCGAAACACACTCAACTCTGCAGCAAACATCACCACCCTCCGAGCTGCCAAAGCTTCAGCCATTTCAACAGACTGAACCGAGGGAATATTCTGCCGCAAAGCTCCAATAATCTGCCCATCACAGTCACAAACAACTACACCAACACCTGCTGACCTGGTTTCTGCAAAGAAAGTTGCGTCGAAGTTCACTTTGTAATGATCTTGAGGGGGAGGAGACCAATGCACCAGGGACGTAATGGCTCACTCTGCACCTGAGGATTAACTTCCCAATACTCATCAACTTAGCCTCGAGCTCGCTCACCCAGTTCATGCAACGGCCACACTTACTGGCGCTTTCTCAACCTGTTACGGAACTGCCATAGACACCACGCCACAGTAGCAAAAAGTGCAACACGATAGCATGAACCATGATTAAACAAAACCTCCAACAGCTCCAAAAACGTCCTGCACTTTGCCTAAACTAGAAATAAAAAACCCGAATCTGTCAGCCAAACCGAACGCACCTGATCACAAAGCCACAACGCATGCATCACCGATTCCGAATGATCACCACAGCCATCACAAACATTACCAACAGGGATATGCCGAGCCACCAAGTTCTATTTTGTGGGCAAAGAATCCTTTGCAGCACGCCACAAGAAATGTCTAATTTTATGAGGAACCCGGACCTTCTAGATTTTCTTCCACACCGAACCATCACCATTAGGAGCAGAAGAACTTGGCAGCGACTGGTTCTCATTATCAACAAGCATTCTATATGCACTCCTTACACTATAATCACCATCAGCGGTCAAAGGCTAGATCAAAATATCCTCCTCCCCATCCGCACAGACCTGGATTTTGCACACCATATCCGCTTACCATGGTAAAAAATAGGTTGCCAAATGCCCCGGGTCCCAAGTCCGTGTACCAGGTAGGAACAGATCACACACCCTACTAACATCATTATTGGCGTTGGGTGAAATAATTTTACTATGGTTGAGATCAGGCAGCCACCTATGATGCCAAACATCTATCATTTGTCCACTACCTACCCTCCATATCGCACCTTTCTCAATGACACCACGTGCAATGCAAGATCTTTCTCAAAATTAATATGTAAACTTCACAACCAAGTAAGATCATAACATGAAAGGAATAACTAGTCAATAACACGTGCAATGCTATTTATTTGATGCTTAATTCACTGATAAATCATTCTGTAATTTATTTAGAAAGTTACCAAACAGTCCATTCCTGAACAGCATCCTATCTAATTACACTATACCTAAACAAAAGTTAATATTTTAAGCAATGGTTACAAATATATATCACTAATTAAAAGATCCAAGTTTCAACTAATTCCGGTCAATACTCTAGCGGTCAACATTTATATATTTAAACTATTTTTCCTTAGTTTAATAAAGGTATGGGAAATAACCAAGCTACAAGGCTCTTTGAAGAACATTATTGAAATTGCAACAAAGTTGCAAGCCCCATCACATGACTTATATTACAAAAGAATGTGACAAATGAACAAGTCACATGCAATACACAGCAAAAGTTTCTCAAAGATGCTAAAATCCAACTACAAAAGACAATGTCACAGTGACTTAACTGTATATTTGGTTCATAAACTTTAATATATGTTTCAAGATTTATTTGGCCATCCAACAACACACATAGCAAGGAATACCCATTAAGCTTTTTTATCACTAAAGAAAATTAAAATTTGAATTTTTATTAAAAGCACATAAACACAATCATGATTCTTGAATGAGAAACAAAATAAAGAAAACTCCTTTATCCATTTATTCTCAATCCCACCCAAAAAAAAAAAAATGACATTTTGATTTCAATGACATCTATGTCTACAAATATAAAAGCAATTTTAAACAAAACCCAAATGGGCATGTATCAAAAGCAACTGAAAACCCAAGTAAATCCACAACCTAGAAACAAAAACAACAGCAGCAACAAGTCCTTCAGTCAAAATCAGTTCTAACATTTAGATTTCTAACAATGTGTAACCCACCATGCAAAAAGCCCAAATCTATAACATAAATTCAGCAAAAGAGGAATGGAGAATTGTTACCTAGCAAGTGAGATGAAGAACGAAGAGCATAAACAAAGCAGAAGAGAGCCCGTGGAGACTGAGAGAACAGGGTAGCTTATTTGGGTGTGAGAGTGAGTGATTTTCAAAATTTAGAGTGAGTGAGTGAGTGAGTTTGAAAGCGCGGAGTGTCTGAGCGTGAGCGTGAGAGTGTGGAGTGTCTGAGTGCAAATAGGTTTTATGCGGTCAAAAACTAGTTTCTGAAACTCGGTTTTAGAAGGGAGTTTTTTTAAAAAAACGTTAAACATAAATCGAGTTTTATAAACTCGATATCCACGTGGAATACTCTGTCCATGTCATAGTAAAAAACCCCAAAAACGAGTTAAATCTCGAGTTTTAAAAACTCGAGTTTTAGTTGAATCTCGAGTTTTAGAAACTCGAGATGCTAGTTTCCCTATATCTTCCGCAACCGGCCAACTAACGAAATTCTTAGAATATTAATGTTATTTGGAAAGGGTGTCCAAAGAATGAGAAATTGAGAGATCACCGAGAGTCTATAAACTACTGATGTTTGGACTTATTTAAGGCTACCGCGAGAGAGAGAGTTCTATATGAAAGCTGCCGCTACCATCTGGTCACCATTCAGTAAGGGTTTTTTTTTTTTTTTTTTTTTTTTTTTTTTTTTTAATTAAGGTTTTAAATTAAATTGGGGGGAATGTGCAAAATAGGCAAGTAAAAGGGATGTATATGGTTAGTTAGGCAACGTTTGAAACAATTATGGAAAATAGCATCTCGAGTTTTAGAAACTCGAGATCCATATTACTGAAAATACCACATAAATCTCGAGTCTTTAAGACTCGAGTTCCATGCAAAAAAAATTTCCTCTATAGTGGCGTTTTTAAGCCTTACAGTGACGTTTTAAAGCCCTATAGCAGCGTTTTTCTGCAAAAAAAAAATTTTATAAGTGATTACCCCATACCAGGTTTAAGGAGCCCTATAGTGGCGTTTTTAAGCCCTATAGTGACGTTTTAAAACCCTATAGCAGCGTTTTTCTGCAATTTATGGAACTCGAGTCTTTAAAACTCGATTTTCATGTGGATTTTTTTCCAAATCAACCCATTCTCTTGCAAATCGAGACTTAAAAACTCGATTTTTATCTTGGAACTCGAGTTTTAGACACTCGAGATGCTAGTTTTCAATATTGTTTTGATCCGTGACAATTAACTAAATTTTTTTATATTTATTGTTATTTGGAAAGGGAGTTCATTAAATTGGCTTGTGAGAGAGAGATGAGGAAAAGAAGGGCATGATCAAATTCTAGTAGGAGAAGATGTGAAAAAGACAGAGAATTATAGGAAAAGAATTGAAAGGGTGGGTTTTCTTTAGCAACACATGACACATGCCACACCTACGTTGTTTTGTTTCAATCAATTTGGGTTCTTTTCTTTTTATTTACAATCTTGTTCCTTTCTCTCTTTTTTTTTTTTTTAAAATTCTATTTTCTTATATTTGAATCTCTTGGCCTCCCTCTACCCCTCCTTCAAACCCTTTTTTCTTGCCCTCTGCCCAATAATTGATTAGATGCACTTCAGCCCCCACACGTTATGTCTTCCTCCTCCACGACCATTGCCTTGATTGTAATTTTATATATTTTACTTTTTTTTAAATCTTTTACGTTGTGGCTTTCTACTCTATATGCTTTTAAGTGCATAAATTTTGGTGGGTTTGTATTTGTGGGTGTTTTTCCTTTGGTTGCCTTTAGACTTTGGAATTGAAAATTTTGTGATTTTTTGCAATAATCACTTTTTTTGCTATAATCTATTTCACTTTCTATAGTACTGTTAACATCTTTAAAATACTTTGGTTTGATATTGCAGGGACATTCTCACAACTTTGGAGATTGGTACCTCTCTCGTGGCTCATCAGATATGTACTGAGTAACCTGCTTCACAGTGAGCATTAAGCATTATTGTAAATCAGTATCACAGAAAATAGTGTCCTCTCCTCATATATTCAATTGTTCTTCCTCCACGTGTTCATAAAAAATAAAATAATGGTATCCATGGTTGAGTTCTTAACTAACATCTCCTATCCATGTATAAGAACTGTGTTTTGAAGCATGTTTGAATGTCAAATGTTTGTTGAAATGTCTGATAGAAAATCTAATAGCCTATGTGCAAATAAATATTAGCTACTACACATTGCCAAACCATTTGGACTAACTTTATAACAATTCATTATTATTGTCTCTTTTACTTTCCACAAACTTTTATGCTTAGAGCTTTAACATAATATGTAATTTATATATGATTATTTTAAGAATTCCATTAACTTTAAACACACAACATGGCCAAAATATAAGCTATTTTGATAAAAATCTACCCAAGAGTGAGTAGATTCTATGAGAAATACCTAATTTGAGGCAATTGGTCTCCAAGAATGATAAATAAGATTTATAGAGAATAGAGAAGATTAGGAGAGAAACTGTTGCTTATTTCATTCAATGGTCCTTGCAATCACCACTCTAGCAAACCAATATATCCAGTTTTCTTGAGTATTCAAAGCTATTCCAAGCAAAGCCATATATGTTGCATTCTAACAACCTATCTAACTAACTAACTGACAACAACTAACAAAAGTTAACAGCTTCTATGGTAAATGACTAACAATTCCCTAACTCTAATGCAGCGGCTTAGGACGGTTGTATGTTAGGCAACATCAACAATAACAGCTATGGCACAAGTCAACTTCAGCAGCAACATCACAGGTGTTGCTTGATGACTCTTAACATATTCTATATTGTTAAGTAATAAAATAGCTTACTATATTTTAATATAATGCATTACTCCTTTTTTTTTTAACCTATTGTTTAGTAATTGAGAAAATGAAGGAAAATAAGCTAAGATAAAATTCTAGATTTTTAAATGTTTCTCAACTATATGTAATATAAAAAATCAAAGTACAAGGTTTTTGGAAATAATTCTCCAGATTGGAATGACTATCATTGATATTTACATATAGTTGTACAAGTAGGATTGTACAAGTAACAAGGAAAGTTTTGATGCATGGGTTAAATATGATCTGTCATGATTTATTATTGCATAATATTCTCCTTGAGTTTGGCAATGATTTGATTTGATGCAATGGTTTTCTATGTTCGGGTTTTTACCAGAATGAGACTGATTTTCAGGATTTATGATGGCTAAACCAATGCTCATTGTTGGTGTTGCTGCTAGAGGCTTAAGTAGCTGCATAACTGATGTTGGTGTTGCTGCTAGAGGCTTAAGTAGCTGCATAATTGCTGGTGTTGTTGTTGGAGGTGATAATAGCTTAATTTTGCATATTTATATAATTATTAGAAAGCATTATTATACTTATTTTAAGTCAATTCATGAATTTTATAGTTGGTTTTAGAATAATGCTGAATAATCAATTTTGTGCTTAATTGAATTTTAATGCGTGAATTTGTCTTTTGTAGGATAATGAAATTAAATAAGTGGATTTGTGCAAAGAAGAAAGCTAATGGACTTTACTTTTACAAGGGTCATGATGAAGTCAAAGAAGGCCAAACCAATTAAATTCGAGTCCAATTGGAGAAATGAATAAAATGAAATTTGCACCAAATCCAAGTCCAATTCAGATTAGGATTCCAACCGGCGCACCAGTTAGTATTTGGAACATAACTTTCGGCTCCGATGTCCACTCTAGATGATTCAAGTTGGGCTGAAAAGTTAACTTAAAGGGCTAAAACTTTGTAGTTTACCAAAAGTTCGAATTCTGAAGTTAAATGGGCCGAAAACGTCAATTAAGTGAAGCCTAAAAGCGGATTATTAAATGTTTTGAGTAAACATAAGGGTGTCATAGGAAGGAACATGGCTAACATAAAAGGACTTAGTCCATTGGTTTTTACTCATAAGATTTATTTAAAGGACAATGACAAACCATCGAGGGAGACTAAACAAATTTTGGAAAAGACAGTTAACCCAAATCGTAAAGATTGGTCTTTGAAGTTGAATGATGCACTTTGGGTGTATCGCACTGCCTATAAAAATATTCTTGGTATGTTTCCCTATAGACTTGTTTATGGTAAAGCTTGTCACTTGCCTGTGGAATTGGAACATAAATCATATTGGGTAATAAAGATGTTTAACTTTAACTTAGACAAGGCTAGTTCATTGAGAAAATTGCAATTGAATGAGTTGGAAGAAATTTGGCATGATGCATATGAGAATTCTAGGATTTCTAAAGAAAGAATGAAGGTTTTTCATGACAAACAAATTTTAAGGAAATCTTTTGAACCATCTTAAAAAGTTCTTTTGTATAATTCTAGGTTACATTTGTTCCCCGAAAAATTGAGATATAGATGGACTGGACCTTTCATTGTTAAAAATGTTTTCCCCCATAGTGCCATAGAAATTGAAAATCCTAAGAATGGGTATTTAAGGTGAATGGTCAATGTCTTAAGCCATTTCTTGAGAATTTTTCACAAGAGGAGGAATCCATTAATTTGGAGGATCCCATTTATCAAGACTTGCCAAGCAATTTGCATTAGTATTTGTGTTGTATTGTAGATTTTTTTTTCTTTTTATTATTATTTTTATTTTGTTTTCTAACCCCTTTTACAGGTGTTAAAAGTTTTTTTTGTTCATTTATGTTCATCTCTTCAAGGTACTCTCTATAGTCTCTACTCTTTATTGTTTTTCCTTGTTATCATTGAGGACAATGTAAATTTTAGGTTAGGGGGAGGAACTTGAGATGATTTGCATTTGGTTTTATTTTATATTAAATTTTGTTTTTAGTCCAATTTTCAAAAAAAAAAAAAAAAAAAAAAAAAAAAAAAGTAGTATTGCTTAAGCAAGAGTTTTAAGTCAAACTTCTATCTAAAGAATTCCACTGTTTTTCGTGCTCAACTATTATGCACATGCACTTTAGACACATGAACATGTTTCTTAGTTGAAAGATAGAGATGACTTTGAAAATATTGAAAATAAAATGTAGAGACTATAGCCCAAGTGAGTTCTTGAGCCATTCATTTTTTTTAGAGAGTTATTTTCTTTTGATCTCATTTTTCATTTGGAAGCACATAACTTTGTTGTTGCTTAGTCTCATTATTCTTTGATTTGGTCGAATGCTAAGAAGTCAATAATTTTATGCCACACTTGAATATGTTAAAGTCATGGATTTTGAAGAATTGTCACAATCCTTAAGAGATGATTTTAGGCCATCTTTGTTAATTTTGAGCTTTTATTATTTTCTTTCTTGATACATTACCGCTAGTCACCCATTTGAGCCTATTATTTTAGCCATTCTTTCTCAAACCCTTTCCTAAAGTGTTCCAAGAATGAATGCAATCAAATTGTCTTGTTGCGGTAAATTTGTGGTGAAATAGTTGGAAGAAAAGGAGGACTCACTCAAAAAAAAAAAAAAAAAAAAAAAAAAAGAGTCATGAACAGAAAAGGAAAAATGTTGAAAAACCAAAAAAGGAATGTGAAAGAGGAAGAAATAGAGAATGAATTTGTTGAAGAAATTTTGAAGAAAAAAAGAAAGAAAGTGAAAGTGCAATATTCAAGAAACTTGAGAGGATAAATCAATTGTCATATACTCAAAAGAAGTTATCTCTCTAATTAATCTTGGGAACACTTTATTTTTACCTATACCCTTTGTTCAAAATTCCTCCTCTTTACCCTACATTACATCCTAATGAAAGTCCTATTTGATCTTAAGGAAGGTATAGTTTGGATCTTGACACGACTAATCAATGTGTGTGGTGTAATATTCTTAGTGTTTGGCATCCTTTCATGAGACTATAAATGTCTTTTATTTTGCTTCACCGTTATTTATCTTATTTATATGTGAGATATTAGTCTTTGTTCTACATTATTCTGCTCACATATGTTTGAGAGTGTTACACCTTTTTTAGAGTGATTTTATTTGTTGAGTGTTAATAACTGTGAGATTTGAGTTGAAGCATAACTCTGGATAGAAATTCAAGCCATATTTTATCTAAAGACTAAGGTTGTGTTTGTGTTGGCTAAACTATTCACACACTAAGTATTGATGGCATGTGGAATATCTTTGGTGGTTGTTAGTGTTTTGATCTTTGATTAACTATTTCTACTAAAGTAATAATTTTTTATTATTTTGTGTCTTTGTCTCGAGTCGCTTAAATTGCTAGGGACTAGCAATGAGCTGGTTGGGGAGTGTGATAATAGCTTAATTTTGCATATTTATATCATTATTAGAAAGCATTATCATACTTATTTTGAGTTAATTCATGCATTTTATAGTTGGTTTTGGAATAACGCTGAATAATCAATTTTGTGCTTAATTGAATTTTAATGTGTGAATTTGTCTTTTGTAGGATAATGAAATTAAATAAGTGGATTTGTGCAAAGAAGAAAGCTAATGGACTTTACTTTTACAAGGGCCATGATGAAGTCAAAGAAGGTCAACCCAATTAAATTCGAGTCCAATTGGAGTAAGGAATCAAAGGAAATTTGCACCAAATTCAAGTCCAATTCGGATTAGGATTCCAGCCTGCGCACCAATTAGTATTTGGAGCATAAATTTTGGCTCAGATGTCTAATCGAAATGATTCAAGTTGGGCTGGAAAGTTAACTTAAAGGGATACAACTTTTTAGTTTACCCAAAGTCTGAATTTTGAAGTTAAATGGGCTGAAAACGTCGATTAAGTGAAGCCTAAAAACCTGAGATTTTCTCCAAATGAGAATTCAACTTGTAATAGGACCTTGACCTATTTAAAGGCTCTTTAGGGCAAAATTAAGGAGGGAGCTGCCGTAGAACGTAATTTAGGTTTTCTTAAAGTTTCTTTACAGTTTTTAGAGTTTTGTTTGTGTTATGGTTTGCTAGAAGCCTTGATAAGGTAAGGGGTGAAACACAACCGTTTATTGGTATGTTCTTAACAATTATTTTATGGTTTTAATGCTAATGTTATTATGTTTTTGATTGATTTACTCATCTAGAAAAATATTTAGTTCTGTATAATTCTTTGATTTATCGTAGACTCCGGGCATGTTAAATGCTTAGTATTCCCTGCGAACTAATTCACTAGTTTTGTTTTGCCTAAAATCAATCAATTTCATGAAACTACCTTAGACAATTAATTCTTGAGTTTTTATTGTTAAATCATCCAACTAAGATCACCATTCGTATGAATTTTAGTTGAGTTATAAAATAAATATTGTTAAGACTAGCAATAGATGTGTTGTGTGTGGATCTCTAAACCTTAGTGCCTTAATATATTGTTATTTTCTCTCAATTTAAATTAACTTTACTAAACCATCTCTTCAATTAAACTTTATTATTTTAGTTTTTTTTTTTTTTTTTTTAAGAGAGTTTCAACCTATGGCGTCTGCTCCTAATGATAGCTCTTTATCACCAGATCAAGACACCAATCAGTTTTTCGTGTAGGCGAGAATTGAACCCCAAATCTCTTATACAACCATCAGAGACTTTACTAGTTGAGTTAACTGGAACCCACAGTTTTATTCTTTTGTGGTTTGCTAATCAATTCCCTTTTCCCTGTGGATTCGACCTCAGACTTACCGAGTTATTACTTCATGACAATCCTGCACCTGGGAGCATTATTTAAGTCACAGCAGGAGGCGTGATGGATACTTTGACTGATTTGGTATGTCATTATATAAACCCATAAATTTAGATTGACAGTATTTATTTCTCATTCAGGAGTAGGATCAAGAAAATAGCTCAAATTGTTTTTTAGAACTAAGAGACTAAATATGATTGAAGAATGTGATCATCTAAATATGCACCATGTAACAAAAAATAGGATTAGCTTTATAAACCTGCATTTCTATAAGTGGTTTGGTAGACATACTTTGAATAACACCAAATGGTTCACATCAATATCTGGTTTGTTTTCATGATTTCAATTCAGCCTAAAACATGCTTATGAGAGATAAATATATATATATATATATATATAACATGCTTATGAGAGAGAGAGAGAGATATATATATATATATATATATATTTGTTTACAATAACAATAAGTATGTGCTTTAAGCATGAATGATTTCCTGGGGCATGTCATGTTTGTGGTGAATATATTTTTAAAGCCATATCAAATGTTGTATATACAGATGGATGTTTGAAGTGTAGCTATTGGAAATGGTTGCTGACCTTTTAGTTCTTTTAATAATGATGATCTTTGTGTTTGGTTTGATTGAATAGGGATGGCCAAAGAAATTTTTGCAGTTTCTTTTCCAAATTTTTTTGAAACATAGTGATGCAGGTAATTTTGGAATAATTACTAGCAAAAATGTTTTTGTCTTTGTTATGGAATAGTTTCGTTAATACAAAATTCTTTTCTTATATTTCTTATAAAATGTTCATGAATATTCTTTTAGTGGATTTATAAAGACCAATGGACTTAAGTGACTTCATATGTCATCTATTCAAGATGTTAATTGTGGTAAATATATATTCATCGTCTTTTTTTTTTTTCTTTTTTTTTTAATCTTTTAATTTTGGCATTATTATTTGGTATGATTTTTCAATTGGTGGCATTGATGTCAAGCTTAAGATGATGTCAAGCTTATGATGATGAGCGGGTGGTAAATACAACAAATTCAAGCCTAAATCTTGACATCTTAGATAGTTTTCTTTTAGCCTTTTCTTTAGTTAGCTTTACATACAAATTAGATTTTTGCTGTTATTTTTTCTTTGAACTAATGAGCATATTTTTTATGTTGTTTTTATTTAGATATTTTGTATGCGAAGATCTTGGACATAACAAATTGTAATTAAGCTGAATGATCTCATGCACCTATCTCCATTCAATTTAGGAGATACTATTGGACCAATTTATTCCTTTATTTTGTATTGTATTTAGTAGAATTTCATGGACAATGATTGTGAATTGATATTGTATATGTGGTATCTAATAGTGATTTTTTAAATTATATAAGTAATAGCATTGTAATGAGAAACTTGGTATAACCAATATCATGAAAATTGCAAGGAAAAACCATTTTAATACCTCTAAATGTCTTGGACGAAATAATATTCTATATGTTTAATAACTCAAGTTAATATCAATAGTGCCACTACAATTCACTATTCCCGTGCGTAAGCATGGATTATATACTATATATATAAAAGCAAAGACCTTATACGAGAGTGCATGAGGTTCTGCCAAGTGGCACATTGATACTCATGATCACATGGTATCCGTCAAGCAAAAATTGAGAAGAATGAGGACCGAATGACTCTTAAAAATCAAAGAGGAAGTCACTAAGCAATCAAAGGTAGGGTTCATCAAACCCGTGCACCAAGCCAAATGGATAGCCAATGTTGTGCCCGTACCTAAGAAGGATGAGAAGGTGAGGATGTGTGTGGATTTTAGGGACTTGAACAAGGCATGCCCTAAGGATGACTTTCCTCTCCTTCACATTGATGTCTTAGTGGATAACACGATGGGAAGTGCTTTGATGTCTTTCATGAATGGCTTTTTGGGATACAACCAAATTAAGATGGCTCCCAAAGATATGACCAAAACCACTTTCACTACCGAATGGGGAATCTATTGTTACACGGTGATGCCGTTTGGCCTCAAGAATGCTGGGGCAACCTACCAAGGGATGGCTACGACCTTATTACATGATATGATGCATAATGAGGTAGAGGTGTCTGTTGATAATATGATAGTGAAATCCAAGGATGGAGGTAGCCACACCATAAACTTGAGGAAGTTCTTCGAGAGGATTAAAGAATATAGATTGAGGTTGAATCCACAAAAGTGCACCTTCGGCGTAACCATGGAAAATTGCTAGGCTTCCTAGTGAGTGATAGAGGGATAGAAGTTGACCCATCCAAGATTAAAGCCATATTAGAGATGCCTCCTCCCAAAAGTGAGAAAGAAATAAGGGGTTTCTTAGGTCGGTTGCAATACATTAGTCGATTTATTGCCAAGCTTACCTTTACTTGTGAGCCCATCTTCAAACTCTTAAGGAAGAATGAACCATATACATGGAATGATGAGTGCCAAGAGGCCTTTGAACTTATCAAGGAATATCTCCTCCACCCACCTATCCTAGTGCCTCCACAACATGGAAAACCATTACTCCTATACCTCTCCATCATAGGGGATGCAGTTGAAAGTATGCTTGCACAAGAAGACGATGACAAGGATGAAAGGGCCATATACTCCCATAGAAAGGTCATGCCTTGCACTTCTTTGGGCCGTGCATAAATTGAGATATATCGTCTTACCTTTCCAAATATGGGTGGTAGCAAGAATGGACCCATTGAAGTATCTCTTTGAGAAACCCGCTTTGAGTGGAAGATTGTCAAGATGGTTGATCTTGTTAGCAAAATTTAATTTGAAGTATGTGGCTAGGAAAACTATCAAAGGAAGCGTCGTGTCAGATTTTTGTGCCGAGAATCCTATAAAGGGGGAAGATGGTAAAGAAGACTTTCCAGATGAAGACATTTAGGGTGTTGAGTTAGGAGCATGAAAGATGTACTTTGACGGAGCCGTAAACCAATATGGGAATGGGATGGGAATGGGATTGGAATACTCTTGATCAGTCCCGAGGGATCTCACATACCTTTGGTAATCAAGCTAAACTTCAATGCAACTAATAACATGGCTGAATATAAGGCTTGTATTGCCGGAATGGAAGCTTTTCGAGAATTGGGGGTAAAGGAGGCTGAAGTCTTTGGAGATTCAACTTTGGTTATAGCCCAAGCGCAAAAATTGTGGAAAGTGAAGGAGGAACATTTGAAGCTGATACTTGGAGGACTTGACCAAGACCTTTGACAGAATTGAATACACAATCATTCCAAAAGCTCAAAATCAATTTGCGGATGCCTTAGCTACCTTGGCCTCCATGGTTGAAATACCCGAGGGAGTATGGACACGACCCTTGGAGATTGAGCGAAGTTATGAAGAAGTGCACAAAAGGAAGACTGAAGCTTTAGTAATGACCATAGAGGAAGAGGAAGTTTCGTGGTACTATGACATCATGAAGTTCTTGGAATTAGAGGCATATTCAGATGGTGCCGACAAGAGAGAGCATAAATATTAAATTTAATAGTGTTTCAAACGAGACTTTATTAGAGTTTCCGTACATCAAATTGAAAATATTTTCTTTATTTTTTTTTAAGAGAAAAGCAAATCAATAATAGATTTTTAATATATTTTTTCTTAAAAGTTTACGGTACTTAATAATTTAATAATTTTATGTGGCCAGTTTTAGTTTTACCATTGTAGTTCCAAATACTAAATGTATTTTGAACATTTTATTTTAATTTATAATAGAGGAAAATATAGTGATTAAGAAAATAAACATAAAAATTCTAAACATTTGATTGAAAAATAAAGGTGATTAAAAAATAAATCCTGGAAGGATTCAAACATTTGAAACAAATATTTTCTTCATGTGGTATCTAGTGCGGAGTGCAGGTTGATGGCTAGTATATATGAAACTAAAGACTTTGGACTTTTAATTGATCTTGTAATATTTTGCTACATAACTTTTGGAGGTTTTACAATTTTAAACTTCATTATATTAATATATATATTTTATAAATACAATAAAATTTCAACATATGATGTCCACTCCATGATAATTGCTCTTTATCATGAGGCGAAGACACCTATTAGTTTTGGTGTAGGTTGGGTTGAACCCCAAATCTTTTATTCAATAACGAAAGACTTTA
This sequence comes from Notholithocarpus densiflorus, assembly GCA_030021035.2. Lineage (NCBI taxonomy): Eukaryota > Viridiplantae > Streptophyta > Magnoliopsida > Fagales > Fagaceae > Notholithocarpus > Notholithocarpus densiflorus. The sequence goes on along the minus strand of JARYZH020011362.1, from coordinate 421,654 downwards.
CTTATTATGCTAACTAGAATCCCACTCTTTTTTTATATATGTGTGTGTACGGGAATCTCACTTCGAATGTATATGTTTTGATTGAGTTTAAATTTTATTTTGTATTTAAAACTTTCTTTAAAAGCTTGCTACAAATAATATAAAAAACTATTAATAAATACCATAATTACCTATTAATAACTTCCATAATTATTATATTTCATATTTAGATTGTAAATAACATACTACTAATAATAATCATAATTATTAAATTTAATATTTAGACAACAAATAAAAAGGTTAAAGAAAATCATATTTTGTTAAATTTTGGTGTGCATTGCACGTGTTATTGACTAGTTATTCCTTTCAAGTTATGATCTTACATGGTTGTGAAGTTTACATATTAATTTTGAGAAAGATAATGCACATATCATAGATATTTATTTTTTACTAAATATTCGATTTTTGGAAATTATTTTGTTAAAAAGACTCTATTGCAACTTATTTAGTTAGGTAGAACTTGACTTTCTAAAAATTGAATTCAAAGTAGAACTTGATTTCTCCAAAGTTGAATTCTATGCAATTTAGTGATATGTGGTAAATGCTAGGTTTTCTCAAACTTGAGTTCCACTAAATTGCATAGAACTCGACTTTAGCGAAATCGAGTTCTAAAAAGAGGCTACATAATTAAATAAGTCGCGACTTTGTGACAAAATAATTTTCAAAAATCGAATATTTAGCAAAAAATACCTATATTATATGAATAAGATAATTATTGCATCACATCATAACAAGTAATATTTGGGTAGAGCATTCATATCCAAATATATACATAAATAAAAAAAACATTTTGCATCACCAAACAAGCTATTTTATCTATTTTATATAATCACTTTAATAATACACTTTACATCTTATGCTCTATTCTCTTACCCTCTATTAAAATATTCTTTTTATATTCTGTCTTTATTTATTTATTTATTTATTTTGTAACTAACATCACATTTTAAATTTTTTTCTTGAGTACCAAGTGGAATAGAAATTTACAAATTTTTTTTATATGTTGCTCAGTGATCATCTATATTTAGAAAATATTATTGCAATGTATAAAAATTTGAACAATAAAGCATAACCAGAAACGAGCATGTTTTTCCCCTCAAAAAAAAGAAAAAGAAACGAGCATGTTTTTGGTGATTTTTTGCTACAGTATCCTCTAAAATCCCTTTGTATGCGTTTTGATGCTAATGCACCTACAATTGGTCCACTTAATATAACATACAACAGAATATTTCAAGTGTACCTAATGAATTTGACGGGAATTAATTAGACTAGTTGATCCTCATTCATTTTGGAGGTTAATTGGTAAATAAACAAAGAAAAATGCTATGTTTATAATATTTTTACAACAAATTTTAAGTAGTAGGTTATTATTGACTATTATTAGTGGGCAAAAAAGTAATTTTAGTGGTAGTTTTAAATTAGAATTAGTAATAACTTATTATTTATAATTTGTTACGAAAGTATTATAAAACATTGTGGACCTAGTACTTCTTTAATTAAAACAATTGTAAAAATCTTTATAAAGGAATAAGTACTAAAGGAAATGCTTCATACTTGTAAAATCCTTAGTAATGCAAACTGGGGCTAGAAAAGTATAATGCTTGCAGGCAATCTACTCCCATGGATGCTTCATGGCATGTTAGGTTTGGCAAATTAAGGTGGTTTTTAAAAAGATATTTTCCATTTTAATTTGGTTAAAAATCTAGGGAATAATCAGGTGTTCGAAAAGCTTTGAAGTGTGGACACTGTCATTAGCAAAATAAAAATAAAAAATTTAAAACCTTTCATCAGTTTAAAGGTCAATCAAACTAATGTAAATTGGTAGAGGCTTCTAAAGAAATAGTTTCTCAAAGTAGGGGAGAAGATTCAAGTTGAATTTGGGTTCAAAGATCAATCAGTCATCCTACGATAAGAAATTCTTCAAAATATCTTTAATCTCATCAAATTTTCATAATATAGAGTTTTGGGCTTTGGAGATTTATCAAGATTATAAAGATCTAATTCTTTTTTTTTTTAAAGATGAATCTAAGTCAATTAAATGTGGATACCTTTATATATTTTGATGAATTTTGATTTCTAGGATTAAATAGTTTTTTCCTTTGCTAATGTAGATGTTCAAATCTCTCCAATGCATCTTGTGCCAGTTATTTTACTGTGGTGTCAATTTTTCTTGTGCCTGTTATGTTACAGAATATTTCAAGTGCATCTCTTTTCCAACTACAAAATGTACAAATAAACATATATATTAAATATGTATTATTTATAAATATTTTTTTATGAATTTTCCCCTACATTACATGGGTTAACGATTAGTAATATATATTAAATATGTATTACAATTTACACATCATTATAATAATATATATTATAATAATTTGACGATTTTAAAGTGTATGAAACTTATCATTGTTGGTCATTCATGATCTTGGACATTTTAAAATTATCTTTTATACTTTTGATATTATTGTTGGTCATTCATGATCTTGGAATCTTTATATAATTTATTAATATAATTTATTTTACATTTACCCTCTAAGTACATGATAGATTTTTATTAGAAATGTATAATTTTTTTTGAGAAGATGAAATATTATAATTTGTTATTCTCGGTCAATTCTCTTCTCTAAAAACTTGAATTTTCCATATGCATGCATCAAATATCAAATAATTAATTATCAATGATCTATTTAGTGTTTATAGACGTTGTCACTTTGGTCCTAGCTAGCGACTAAAGACGTATTAATGATATTATTACAATAAGAGCCGAAAGGGCCAAAATTATGAGCACAAAATTATTCTCTTGTTTGTGTGTGTGTGTATATATATATATATATATATATATATTTATATATTTATGTTTATGTTTATGTTACATTATTTAAATGATATATTCGTACCATAATATTGCTTTACAATATTTACACACAGCTTGGCAGGCCAAAGTTCCACAGCTTTGTAAATTTTCCTAGAAGATAAGGAAAGAAGTATAATTAGATGAAGTTTTGTAATGCAAATAAAGAATATACAAAAACATCAAAAAAAATTTACAATTAATATAAAATTTCATATATTAGTTTTTGCACATACTTTGTGTGTTATGCTATCAATTTACAATACTACACCAGTAAAAATGTATATATAAAATGTTATATATGGAAAAACTCTTTTTTGAGGCATCTTTTTGTACGCTGTATATACTTAACTTTATAAGCTTGTGATATTCAAGATCTTTTTTTAATATAAAATCTATTATGATCAATGTAACATTATTATTTAATTTAGATTATTAATATTTGTAATGTTGTTTATTTAGATTTCAATATCAAATATAACATAAGAAATTGTGTTATTTGTTTAATATAACAAATCACACATACACGAGCAAGGCATGTGTGGCCAAAACTTGTTATTTAAATAAATTGAAATAAACATAAATATAAATGCAACAATGACATATACATAAACATATATAAAAACAAGAGAATAATTTTGTACTAATAAACTTTTTTTTTTTTAACTCTCCCATTTAGAGCACTAACAAACAATATCATCATCGAAGTGCCTTGTTAACATTAGAAGACAAACGTTCTAAATTAAAACTTGGTTTCTACAAATAAACATATATTTCCAGCTACAAATGTCCAAATAAACATATATATTATATATGTATCATTTATAAATATTTTTGATGAATTTTCACCTGCATTACATGGGTTAGCAATTAGTAATATATATTAGATATGTATCACAATTTATGCATTATTATTATAATATATGTAATAATGATTTTAACGATTTTAAAGTGTGTGAAGCTTATCAATTTCGCCCCTCCCATTTAGAGCGCTAACAAACAATATCACCATTGAAATGTCTTGTTAACATTAGAAGACGACCATTCTAAATTAAAACTCGGTTTTTACAAATAAACATATATTTCCAACTACAAAATGTACAAATAAACATATATATTATATATGTATCATTTATAAATATTTTTAATGAATTTTTCTGTGCATTACACGGGTTAGCGATTAATAATATATATTAAATACATATCACAATTTATGCATTATTATTATAATATATGTAATAATGATTTTAACGATTTTAAAGTGTGTGAAGCTTATCAATTTAGCCCCCATGAATGGCTCATAGAGAAAGGAAAATAAAGAGAATAAGGCCAATTCTATTAAGTCTAGTTCCCTTCCCACTTGAACTACAAGTCCTTCAGCTGCAATAACATACCAACAAGCCCTAACCCTACGAGAACCACAAAACGTCTCTCCAATTTTTCAAAAAAAAAAACATTGTTTGCAATGAGACTTATTATTGAAATAGATGAAGAAACCTCTAGCGTTCTAGAGATCCCATCACCATGGAGCAGCTAAAGGACTATCTTTTTAAATTATCTTTTATGCTTTTGACATTATTGTTGGATGTTCATGGTATTGAAATCTTTATTTAATTCATTAATATTAATGTAGAATCTTTTTTTTAGAAGATGAAAAATTAAATTTGTTAATTCTCAGTTAATTATTTTCTCTAAAAACTTGAATTTTCCACATGCATGCATCAAAAATCAAATAATTAACAATTATCTATTTAGTATTTTGTGAGACATCTTTTTGTACGTTGTATATACTCAACTTTATAAGCTTGTGATATTCAAGGTCTCTTTTAATATAAAATCTATTATGATCAACATTATTATTGTATTTAGGTTATCCATATTTGTCATATTTTGTATTTAGATTTCTAAATTAAATATAACATAACAAATTATATCATTTGTTTAATATAACAAATCACACACGTGCAAGGCACGTGGGATCAAAATTAGTCATTTAAATAAATCAACATAAACATAACAATAAACATATATATAAACAAGAGAATAATTTTTTACTCATAAACATCTTTTTTTGACTCTCCTATTTAGAGCACTAACAAACAATATTACCATGTTGTTGGAATCTTTATTCAATTTAGGGTAAAATACTATTTTGGTCCCTAAATTTTGAAAAGTTCTTTTTTCAACCTTAAACTTTGAAAAGAGTTTTTTTTTTAAAAAAAATTAGAGACAAAAATAGGGATGAAAATATGATATTTTTAAAAGATTAAGGACGAAATGAAACATTTTAGTAGTTTGGGGATGAAAAATAAACTTTTTAATAGTTTAATGATGAAAAATGAACTTGTTAAAATTTAGAGATGAAAACAAACTTTTGGTAAAATTTAGGGACCAAAATAGTAGTTTACCCTTTAATTTATTAATATCATTTATTTTACATTTACTCTCTAAAAACAAGAGAAATTCTTATTGAAAAAGTAGAATTTGTTATTCTTGATTAATTCTTCCATATGCATGCTTCAAACATCTAATAATTAATTAATAAGGATCTATTTTGTATTCATAGACAATGTCACTTTTTTTTTTTTTTTTTCTTTTTTCTTAACAAGGGTTTTCAGATCTCTTCAAGTATTTGACCATTTGTTTGGACATGTGTAGCCTTCCCGTCCCACACACGTGGGGTAATTATAAGGAGAAACCCCTTGAGGGCGGCTCCAAGATTCTGGCAAGAGATTTCGAATCTAGGATCTTATAGACATCATGAGGCCTTGGGAACCACTAAGTCAAAGGGCCAAAAGACATATCATTGCCAAATGACCTTGAAGGGAGCTTGATTGTTTTTTTTTGGAACCCCATATTTGGGGCATAAAAGTAATTGTATATACTATTATTGTAATAAGAGCTGAAAAGGCCAAACATAGGAACAACCATTTTGTAATAGGTTCCTAATTTTGAGTTAATTCGTATAATCATTATCCATGTAGTGACTTTCAATTGTATCAAATCTTTTTTGAATCGTAATCTTAGTTTGAGTTATTGAATGAAATAAAGAGCTTGTGTTTGTGTATTTCATTGTGAAGTGCTCTAATGGAGAACCAAGTTAGATAAAAAGGTGAATCAATGGTACACCTCTTCCATTTCATAGCCATAGGCCCATAAGAAATTATAAACAATATTCATATAATTTTTTTTTTCTGGTGAGACAATACTCAAATCCTACTGCCAGGCTTCTTTCCTTCCACTTTCAAAAGAGAGAGAGAGAGATCTATGTTGAGTGCCTGACTTTAATTGAACCTATACTCAAATCTATGTTGAGTAATGTACATATAATTGAACCAGGCAAGTCTGACTTTAACAACCTCGTTTATCGATTTGTGCTGTTGTCCATAGTCTTGAGAGATGTAAGGGAAGGGTTTGGTTTGGCCTCATTGCTATCAATGCTATGCCAGCCTCTTTCAGAATTAGGAGGAGCTCATTGCAGTGCGGAATGCAAACATTTGGTGTTTACCAATTTTTATAGCAATTATCGATAAGGAGATAACGTGATATTTGGATGGTTTTTTTTTTTTTTTTTTTTTTTTTTTTTGAGAAGGATATTTGGATGGTTTAGATTGAAGTAAAACTATAAGTAAATTCTTGAAGATGTGTTAATTCTTTGGAATAATCTGGATAAATTATTTGATTTATAGCAAAATGCAATCATCCAATGGCTTCAATAAATTCCACTGGTGTGAATTAAGTGTTTCAAACTGGACTTTATTAGAGTTCTCGTACATATATCAAATTGAAAATAATTTCTTTATTTTTTTATATCTATAAAAACAATAAAGCAATATTTCAATAATTGATTTTTAATATATTTTTCTTAAGATTTTATGGTACTTAAAAATTTAATAATTTTATGTGGTTAGTTTTTAGTTTTACCAATTAAAGTAGTTCCAAATACTTAATGTATATTGGAATACCCTGAGATTAGGGAGCTGTATGTGATAACATCAGGATTATAACCACAAGAAGTCTTCAGCTTCTATCATTGATCCCCTTTCGGCTGCAACCCATGACTTCCCATTTTTTCAATCGTCAAAATGGCTTTGTCCACATCACCCTTTTGACAAAATCCATTTACAATTGTGTTATACATTACCTCATCTGAAACAAATCCATTCTCAATTAGTTTCTTCAAAACCTCCTCCGCCTTTTCCATCTTCCCTTCTTTGCACAACCCATTTGGAAACCCCTTTTCCAATTGTTTCTTCATACAGAGCCAATGAAGCCTCATCATCACCACACCTTGAATTCCCATCAAATAGAATACTATAAGTAAATCCATCTGGCACGAATCCATGGGCCTACATTTCTTCCAACAACCTCTTTGCATCATCCATTCTCTGTGCCCGACAAAGCCCACTAAGCAATGAATTAAATGTAACAAGACTCGGCGCCACATGCTCCGCCTTCTTCTTTGCTCTCAAACCAAAGGCACCCTCCAATTCCCCAACCTTAAAATAACCATCAATCAAAGTATTGTACGTAACCAAACTCGGTACCAACTTCCTCTTCCGCATTTCATCGAACAACTTCTCCGCGTCCCTCATTCTCTTCTCTTTACACAACCCACTCAGCACCACATTGTAAACAAATACTTAAGGACTCACCTTGCTATTCTTCATACTATTCAGCAACTCAGGGGTCCTGTTCAACTCCCCCAACTTCACCGCTGCCAGAATTGCCTTACCATATGTGAACCTATCAGGTCGAATACCAGACTCCACTATCTCCAAAAACAAATCCAATGTTCTCTGAAACTGTTTTGAAGCCACCAATGACCCAAGCAACATATTTAAAGAAGTCAAAGAAGGAAAAGTACTGCCTTTCTCCATTAAGGCATACAATTCTTTGGCTTCGGTTGTCATTTTGGACTTTGAGCAAATCGACAATAGCATGTCCGAGAAAGCAGGCTTCATGGAATTAAGGTGAAGAGATAGAGAAGAGGGTGAAAAGATCAAGGGGCGAAGAGAATGGATCTTTGGAGTGAATAAGGGTCTTGATGAGCCTATGAGCAGTTTCCATTCGGCCATTGAACAAAATTTATACACTACTTTCTCGATTTAATTATATTGTGTAATGTACTTACTCAACTACCTATATTTTGAATTGGTAACTTTATGACCTCATGTGATATGTGAACTATATGGAAGATGTTATAAAAAATTTGGTTATGAATACCTTCTCAAAAAAAAAAAAAAAAAAGGGTTATGAATGGAAAATTAAGATATCAAAAAAAAAAAAAAAGCCTCATGGCATGCACGAAGCATGTGTGATGAGGCTAATATATATATTAATTAAATTTAAATTATGAAAGAATTATCTATAAATTTTCTATATTTACATTCACTATTAGAAGAATACCACATCATATCTTCTTTATGCTATAGACTAAATAATTCCATAAAAAAATAATCATAATTAATGTCTATTAATAACTACCATAATTATCAAAATTTATGTTTAGAAAAAAAAAGGAGAGAGTGACAATATCATATTTTAATTCATTTTATGTGTATTGTACATTTTATGTTGACTGGTAAATTTTTTTTTTTTTTTTTTGAGAAGATGTTGACAAGTAATGCAATGTAATGTTTTCTATAAAAAAAAAAAAAAAAAGTAATGTAATGTATTCTAATTCTAATGAATCCTAACTTTAATAACTCCTTTTACAGATTAAGGGCACGTCCGGTACACTGAATGAGAATTATAATAGGAATTGTAATTTTTATTGCTAGGAATAAAATGTGTAGTAATAGAATAACTAAACATCTTCATAAGTTTGGTTGTAAGTTGTAATATTATAATAAAACTTAAAATTTATTTTAGGAAATATTTTACTCATACAAATATATTTCATTAAAAATAATACTTTTTAAATTTGAGAGAGAGATGAGTTATTTTTTATTATTTTATTATTTTTATATTTTTATAATTGTTATGCATATATGGAAAAATTTTTATTTAGAAATTATTGCACCTACTAAGAAATAGCTATTACAATTAGGAATAATAATTTTGCTCCGCTCCGTTTGACCCAACCCTCCCCACTTAGCCCCGCGTGAGTTTCCTTGCCCCACAAAGGTGGTGGGACAAGGATGGGACGAAATTTTAGCCCCACACCATGGGGCGGGACGAGGATGGATTTAGACTTTTTATACCCACCCCGCCCTGTCCCATTCATGCCCCACCCAGCGTTGATAAAGGTTATAATTGTAATTTTTTCATACTCTAAAACCCTAATATTTTTTAAAAATATCAATATTAACTTATTTTATTCTACCCAACGTTGATAAATGTTATAATTGTGATATTGTTTTGTTAAACACTTGAATAATATTATTCAGTTTTTACTAAAATTAGTTTGATGAGATGAATTTAGTTGTAATTTCAAATATATTTTTATTAATGAAATAGGTTTTATTAAAAAAAAATGTAATAGTAGTGGGGAAAATTAACAAAAAGTAGAGTTTTAAGGGTGGCGTGGGGATTCGCGGGCCCCTAAGGGGCGAGAATAGGGTAAAAAAAATTTCCCATCATGCATGCTGGGGTGGGAATAGGGCCAGACAAAACCATGTAGGGCGGGGCAAAGACCTCATCCTTCGGTCTTGCCCTGCCCCATTGCCATCTCTAATTACAACTTTTTTGTAGAGGAATAATTATTTCTCATTTTGAAAAATAACTATTCATAAGGAATGATTATTCCTTGTAATAAAAACATGGACAAAGTTTAGTTACAAAATTGGTTGTAGTATAAGGTTACAACCTTACTTAATAAAATAAACATTACTGCATATTTTGAAAATCTAACAGTTGAGTTGCATGTTTTTTACACTCTTAATACATATGTCAACTTTTGTGTCAATTGGATGTTATTTACTATATGATCTATAACCTTATATTTTATGCATAATTTAAAAAAAAAAAAAAAAAAAACTTACAATTTAAACAATTTATTAATGACATAGCTATTAATCTTTGATTTTCTAAAAATTTTGCAAGCATGAGGGATATAAGAAGAAGAAGTAATCCAACGGTAGATTTGTCAAAATTCATATCTAATAAAAAGATTTTAAGTAAGGTTGTAGCTGAATTTTGTATCTAAACTTTGTCCTAAAAACATTGCAAAACTAAAGAATAACCAAACCATATAAATAATTATTAGATTACAATACCTATTACATTTTACCAAAAATTCCCTAACATGTGGCGTGATTTAAGATGATTTGGAGCCATACTTCTACTTGGTACAGCTTAATTTGTTCATGTCATTATTTCACAGTAAGTGTCAATAATAGATGAGTCTCATTAATTAGCACTCCATCTAATAATTATGATCCAACATAAAAAGCAATAGAAAGGAAAGCCCTTATACATTCACCATTAAATACAAATATTTACTATCAAATATTAAATTTAAGGAAAAAGCATAACCAGATATTGTAGCAATGTATAAAAATTTGAACAATAAAGCATAACCAGATACGAGTATATTTTTGATGATTTTTTGCTACAGTATCCTCTAAAATCCCTTTATATGCGTTTTGATGCTTTTTATTTTAATTTTTTTGCTGAATTATGAAAAACCCCTTTATATGCGTTTTGGTGCTAATGCACCTACAATTGGTCCACTTTATATAAGAGACAACAGAATATATCAAGTGTACCTAATAAATTTGAAGGGTTTTTATTTTTTATTTTTTATTTTTTAGAAACTGAAGGAATTAATTAGACTAGTTGATCCTAATTCATTTTGCAGGTTGGTAAATAAAACAACAAAAAATGTTTACAATATTTTCACAACAAATTTTAAGTGGCAGGTTGTTATTGGTTGTTATTAGTGGACAAAAGAGTAATTTTAGAGGTGGTTTTAAGTTAGAATTAGTAACAATTTATCATTTATAATTTGTTGCGAAAGTATTATGAAAACGTTGTGGACCTATTACTCCTTTAATTAAAATAGTTATAAATATCTTTATAAAGGAATAAGTACTAAAGGAAATGCTCCATACTTGTAAAATCCTTAGTAATGCAAACTGGGGCTAGAAAAGTATAATGCTTGCAGGCAATCTACTCCCTCTGATGCTTCATGGCATGTTAGGTTTGGTAAATTGAGGTGGTTTTTAAAAAGATATTTTCCAATATTTAGGGTGGTTTTTAAAAGATTAATTAGGTTAAAAATCTAGGGAATAATTAGGTGTTTCAAAAGCTTTGGAGTGTGGACATTGTCATTAGCAAAAAATAAAAAATAAATAAAAACCTTTCGTCAGTGTAAAGGTTAATCAAACTAATGTAAATTGGTAGAGACTTCCAAAGAGATAGTTTCTCAAAATAGAGGAGAAGATTCAAATTGAATTTGGGTTCAAAGATCAATCAGTCATCCTATGATACGAAATTCATCAAAATATCTTTAATCTCATCAAATTTTCATAGTATAGAGTTTTGGGCATTGGAGATTTATCAAGATTATAAAGATCTAAGTCATTTTTAAAAAGATGAATCTAAGTCAATTAAATGTGGATACCTTTATATATATACATATATATATATATATATATATATTTATATATATATTGATGAATTTTGAGTTCTAGAATTAAATAGTTTTTTTATTTGCTAATGTGGGTGTTCAAAACTCTCCAACGCATCTTGTGCCTGTTATTTTATTGTGGTATCAATTTTTCTTGTGCTTGTAATATATATTAAATATGTATTAAAATTTACACCTCATTACACTACAAAAAAACTGGACTATTGTGGCGAGCCAAAACCGCTGCAAAAGCCCAAAAAAGGGCCGCTAAAGGCTCATTTGGCCTATTGCATTGGGGGCTATTGCGGTGGTGTTACCCACCAGCCTTGCACTGCCGTAATAGCTCTATTGCGGCGGTAACAAAAAACGCCGCTATAAATGCACATTTTAGTGGCGTTTTTGGTTTTTTGTGGCAGGCAAAAAACCGCAGCCATATGCTATTTGAATTTGTGTCAATTGACTTTTAGTGGCGGGCTATAGAGAACCAATTAAAATGGACTCATTGTACTTTTAGCGGTGGGGAGAAACACCGCTATATGTATAAACCTTTTAGCGGCGGGCAAAAACGCCGCTATAGGGCTTCATTTAAATCATATTTTAAAACCATTATTTTTTTTTTACAGACCTGTTACAAAAAACCTGTAATAGTTTTAGCTCTACTAACACAATACCACAAATGTAACTAATTAACAACACCACAAATGTCTCCAAACTAACGTAATATTAACATCAAAATATATTATCAAATACATAACAAAAGAAAAGATGTGGTCCTTTGTACACAACATTATATTAACTACATAACATTGTCTATAACCATCATCATAAAATTAACAAAAGAAAGATGTGGTCCTTTGTACACAGAAAATCCTTCAACACTTAAATTAAACTAATACCATAATCAAAGTTTCAAAAAATAACTTTTCAAAAGAAATTGTTTCAAAACAACTTTTCAACATTTGCAAAAAATGTGTTTGTTCAAATGTGGTGCTTTGTACACAAAATGTCCTTAACATAAAATTTATAAACTACCTAGTTGATGGAATGCAGCTGATGATTTTGGAGAGCTGGGGATTGTAGGATCGGAGGAACATCCTACATACCAAAAAAAAAAAAATGCAATAATTAGGACACAACGATATCAAATATTGGAATCCAAAATTGCTTAATGCATGAGCATTACAAGGGAAATTTGGAGTTTCAAAGGCTGCAAATACAATATGAAAATCACAATGCAACTACAATATGGAAATCACAATACAACTATCAAACACCTTAAAGTATAAACTCAATTTCTACAAGGAAGAACATAAATGGGCAAAACTCAAATTTTGAAAATAGTATGCAACCTAAAGAACAAACCCTACTTAAATTATAACCATGCATCTATAAATTGAATGCCAATGCAAGTGGTAAACGAAAAATGAAACAACAAAATGTCTACAATGGCAAATACTCAAATATAGAAGAGAAGGCAAAAGCCAGAGGCCTACATTCCCATCATCTCATAAAAAAGGTTTTCTAAAACATAGGCCTAATACAATCAGCTCATGTCCCAACAATTCAACAATTCAAGTGTTTGACAAAGCTAAGCTACCTTTCCAGTTGACAAAGCTAAGCTAAGCTACAAAAACTTTGCACTTGCCAATTACACAGCATCCCATTGGTTGACCTCATCCTCCTCCTTTACTTAACTTAATTAATTCAACATCAGAATATAGAAGAATTTCAATACAAATGGCATATACAAGAACCCAATTGTATAAATTATTTGAGGGATGCAATTTCTGCCAATGACATTAGAAACCAGCACTAGCAATGGTTCCCATGATCACGTACTTCCAAATCCCTTTACAAGATCTGCTAGAAATGGTCTTGTATAGCAAGTATGCCAATAAAATCAGCACTAGCAATGGCACAACCTTAGCTATAAATGTCTAAGAAGTAAGTCCTGAGGCAATACTAATGACTATCCAATATCTAATGCTAATCAGCCCAAGTGCTAATCAACATTATTATCCCAAGAGCTAATCAACACACTTTTGATATTTTTCAACAGCCCAAAGTTTTCACTAAGTTATATATTACCTTAAAATTGGCAAGTATAAATCATGTAGCTTAGAAAGAAAGCTCAAAAAACACAACACAAACCTTATTACTATCTGAATACAAATTAACCCAAAAACACAAATTAACCATTAGAAACCCCAAAATCAAAACCATTAATGAAAGTTCAAATAGTGTGTAAAACACCTATGAACGTTTAGACCCCCAAATACAAAATTACCAGCACAAGCTTATTATCAAACAATGTATGTGCGGAATATGAAATATAAGCTATAACCAAATTGGTAACACACTCTAAACCATAATTAATCATAATCACAGCAGTAATTAAAAGGTAAAGAGAAAGGGAAGAAAGATGCAAACACAAAGATAACATGGAGATGTGTTATCGACGAGGAAAGCAAAGTACTTGGCGAAAAACCTCTCCGCCGCCCTACAAGCGGTCAATAATCCACTAAAGAATGAAGTTGGGATACATGAATAGCAGAAGACCCTCCAAGCCTAATCTACTCAGTGCACCTAAGCCTTCCAAGCTTCTTGCTCCAACATGGTTACATCGATCCTTGTCTTCTCTAGCTTACTGGATCCCGCAATCGCCTATTGCATCAACCAAATTGAATTGGTCCCTTCTGAACTGCTTCCCAAGCACCAAAATACCTCTTCACTGATATGGGTATGGTGAGATAAGAATTTGGCTAATGTACCTCTCAAGGATATGTCAATGGAGAGGGTAAGAGTAGAGGAATTTGGAGAATCAAAAGATGAAAATTGTGGATGAGTCAATCTTATTTTTCTCTAGGGTTTCTCTCTCAAAATTCTCTCTGGAAGCTCTCTACATTTCGTGGGTATAATGGTATTTATAGTAAGGTGTATGAGGAATGCGAAAGGTCAGTTTTCATCAAACAAGGCATTCTAGTGACTCGACCTCACGACTGGAACGAGTCGCGAGTTTGAGTCACGAGCTAACTGCCTGGCCAGACTGAAAATTTTGTCCTGTAGTGCTACAGCTGGCGTGACCCTTCAGCTCCCCTTGCATGCTTCACACGTGTGCCATTCTGGCGACTTGCCAGTCGTGAGACTCCCTCGAATTGCACACTTCTTGAGATTTCTTCACACTCTCTCACACACTACCCTTACATAATTCCCACCTAAATGCAGGGTATCTAATTGCTAAATTACAAGCAAATTTGGCATGGAATAAAGCTAACACATGATTGAATAAATTCAACCTTACAATCTCCCCCTTTGACTATTTCGTGACAAAACCCTAAAACAGACTTTAGACTTAACATGTGAGTTGGGAACAGTTGTCAAAACTCACTCACATCCTAATTCTAGAAACTGTGAAGCTCTTTGAACCATACGAACAAGTATTTCCTGAAAACAACAACACAAGACGATCATTGTAAGCAAAAATCTTGAAATGCATATGGAGAAAGCACAATGCGATCAAGTAGTAAAGATTAAAGCAATAAAGCATGGCTTGACCAAACAAGAACATGTGAGCAACTTGATTAGTGAGCAACTTGATTAGTGATCAAGTAGTAAAGATTAGTGAACAAGCCATGCTTTATTGCTTTAATCAACTTTATTGCTTTAATCTTTTATTACTTGCTTTACCTTGAGGTTCTAATGTGTTTTGTGCAAGTGTTTCAGGTTACAGGTATATATGTTCCAAGTTCATCACAGTTACTTGAAGAGCAAGAGAAAGAAAAGGCCTACGCTTAATATTTTGCTCTATATATCAGGGTTTATGTTGTGTATTTAATGAAACAAGTAAATTACGATCAAGTAAACATGATGTGAAACATGTGAGTAACTTGATTAGTGAGCAACTTGATTAGACATCAAAACAGTCGTATAGAAATAACTACAATGATCACATAGCAAAGCAAATGATCATCCGAACATGCATTCAATGAAACACAATAGCATAAGGATGTATGCATGTCCAACACATAAACACAACGCAATGAGAACAACAAAGCATAGATACTAAACATAACTCAAAGCACCATAAAGCAAGCAAGAAAACAAACATAAAGAAACACAAACAAAACAAAGTTTTCTTACTAACACAATGTCTTCTCCCCTTTGGTATATGCATCTCTCCTATGGAATATCTTTCTCCCTACAAATGTGCACAAGAAATAGAATTTCTTCCCCTAAGAATGTGCACAAGAGACATATAAAAATGACAGAACACTCCAGTATATTACTCTAGAGTATACTCTCCTCCTTTTTGACATTAATAGACAAAGGGGTCAAGGAGAAAAAAAAAAGGGGGGCAAGAGATGAAGGTATGAATAAGGAGAATGATGCATGAGGGGTGCAAGATGAATGAGAAATGAAGCTCAAATAAAAGACAAAACAAAATGCTACAAAGCATAAGGTAAATATGACATGCTAGGATGAAGAAACAATGTATAGACCAATGCATGACAAGGGTAGCAAAGGTGTGTGCAAGAGGTGGCTATGTGCAATGCATGACCAAAGCATGGAAAATGCACATGTGGGGCAAGGTGTCTTAAATACACAACCAATGATCCAAACATGTTCCTAATGAGGAAACATGAGAAACCCCAAAGTTTGATACTCATCAGAGTCCAAACAAATGAGAAAATGCTTAAGAGGCATTTTATCGAACACCTAGCGTGCACATTATGAACAACAATGTAAAACAATGCATGAATATCATGAAATCCACTCTTAATACATGTTCTTTTTGCCATAAGGGGCCAACATCCAAAGCAAATCATCAAAAGAAACCAACCCCATACAAAAATTTGACAAAAAATAAGTTTTCCCAACCCCTATGATGAAAATCCCAACCAAGAGCACAAAACTCTCCAAAACATAATTTAAGGATCCAAATCAATGAAAGGAGTTTAAAATTACCTTAGAGATGTTAATGGAATGAAAAACCATTCAAATTGATTGGGTTTTGATGTAAAAATATTGAAAGGGGGGGGTTTAAGAGAGGATGAGAGAGGTTTAAAATAGGTTTCCCACGAAAAACACTTTAAAAAGCTATTTCTAGGCATTTCGCAACTGGCGAGTCGCGAGATGAGTCACAAAAATTTTCACGAGTCACAAGTGAGTCGCGAGTGAGTCGCAAAAGCTTCTGGATGAACTCGTGACTTGCATTGCGCGACTGGCGAGTCGTGAGATGAGTCGCGAAAATTTTAGCGAGTCGCGAGTAAGTTGCGAAAAACTCTGACACTTGTTTTTCAACACAGAACATGTTTAAACAATGAAAAACAAAGTAAGCACCAAACATGAACACAAAGAGTGATAAAAATCACTTCCAAATACATATAAAATGATCGAAAATCTTTTTGGATTGATCCATATATAGTTGAGCACACACACATCACATTTAAACAAGTACAATTGAACAAATGAATAAGGCATTCATTGAGCATTAGGCATGTGTGTTGTGTGTGTGTGTATCAAATGTGGAATAGTCCTTAGTCTAGAGTGAAACTTCAATGATCAATTCAATCAAGTCATACACAACTAGTACTAAGTCAAGTGATCTATCTCAATTATAGAAATGAACATATATGACCTCCCATAAGAAAATGATTACATATCTTTGAAGCTTTTCATTTGGCTTTTTTACAATTCATAACATTTGATCATTTTGAATCAATACATCTCATTTTGAGATCGATGCCTGAAATTTTTTATATTTCAATTTGATGAACAAGCCTTTGGCTTTTTGGGCACCATACATTTCAATACAAGTCGCTTTCTCTTTTTCCTAGTCAAATACTAGTATGTGCGACGGCTTTTGCAGCTCATTATCTTTTTTCATTTTGAGATTTACATTTGTTGAGCTCTTTAAGCAAAAAAAAAAAAAAAAAAAAAAAAAAATGTGGGAAGATATAAAGGGACAAGTCTATGCAAGTATCAAAACCATCAAGACTATTGACCAATCATTCATGATAAGCTCGAAAATCGATTTACAACAGTCACACATAGATTTCAAGATTTTTCCCACAAAGATAGATGTGCATATATAACAAGCTAAGCTCGTAAATGCACTACGCCATTAGTACGAAGGTACTAGGCCAAACTCACATGACATATGTGCTCAAACATATACAATCAAACTTTTTGAATTTTTCACTTTTTATGTGGTTTTGGATTTTACACACACAAAAACAAAAGCATAAAAGTAAGATTAAATGCAAAAACAACAAAAACAATGCATATATGATGCACAAATGCATGACAATAAAACATCTAATGCATAAAGGGTCCTACAAAGATCGAAAGAATTAGATCAAGGACCAAAAGAGCAAAAGCTCAACCATAGGAACCCTTTCTCACCCAAACGGAACAATTGTTTGGAATGAGTGTCTCATGAGAAGAGAGATGAGGGTTGGAAGAATAAGAACTGGAGATGCACATAGACAATGAGTTAAGAGCATTAAACACTTTTTTTTAACAACATGCTAATTTCACTCAAATCTGGTTTACACTTTTTAGCACAACTTCCAAGAAACTCAAGTTTTTTTTTTTTTTTTTTTTTTTGATTCTTTTAAGAGCATGAAACTTAGAACAATGAGGTCTTAGATGACCAAAAGCACTACAATGGTGACAAACAATGTGTTTAGGTCCACTAGACCTTTTGGGGAGGGATCTAGTAACATGGTTTTGTTCTCTCTTCAACTTATGACATTGAGGTCTTATATGACCAATCATACCACAATGGTGACAAGTTGGAACAAACTTAGATCTATCCAAAACCTTAGGTTGAGACCTAAATGGAGGCTTTGACTTAATAGCCTTTCTCTCCACCTTTTTATTTCTTTTGTGTGGAGGAATGTACACCAATATTTCCTTTGAAGTAGAACACACAATAGGCACAAAATTGGGTACCACAACATGATTGCAACAAATATTTTCATCATTTTTAACAATAGGTTCAGCAATCAAACACTTGGCATGCATCTTAAGAGATTCATTTTCACATTTTAGCTTATCAACTAGTTTGTTGGACAAAACAAGTTTAGCATCCAAGTCCATATTCAAACATTCAAACTCCTTTAGTTTTTCAAGAGAATGTTCAGCAAGTTTCTTGTACTTTTCAACCAATTTATTGGATTTATTGAGCTTAGCAATCAAATCATCCTTTTCACAAATGAACTTGCTGAAATTCTTTTGAAACTTCTTAGTATTTTTCTTCAAGTGTTTGATGTTAGGAATATCCACAACACCCAAAGATTCATGTAACATAGCATCACAATCATGAGGTTTATCACTCATAGAGGCATTTTCACAAACACGTGGCATGTTACATTCATCAACATCCAAAACATGCATAGAGGCATAGAAAGCACTATCCATGGCAAATAAACACAAGGGGTCAAGGATCACACTTAGGTATTTGAACCACAACAAGTGTATCCGCTTTGATACCAAATGAAAGTTCAAATAGTGTGTAAAACACCTATGAACATTTAGACCCCCAAATACAAAATTACCAACATAAGCTTATAATCAAACAATATATGTGCGGAATATGAAATATAAGCTATAACCAAATTGGTAACACACTCTAAACCATAATTAATCACAATTACAGCAGTAATTAAAAGGTAAAGAGAAAGGGAAGAAAGATGCAAACACAAAGATAACACGGCGATGTGTTATCGAAGAGGAAACCGAAGTACTCGGCGAAAAACCTCTCCGTCGCCCTCCAAGCGGTTTGGTGGTGGTGGTGGGGTTGTTGTGAAGGCGGCGGTGGTGGTGGGATTTTGGGTCTCCGAGAGAGAGAGAGAGAGAGAGAGAGAGAGCTAGAGATAAGTAGTGTTTGGGTGGGATTTTGGGTCTGCGAGGGAGAGTGAGAGCTAGAGAGAGAGAGAGAGCTGGGATTTTGGGTCTCTGAAGTGAATGAGATAGATACAGTGAATGAGAGAGATAGAGAGATACATTGTTTTTGGCAAAAATGAAGAGGCGCTAAAATGAAAAGCCCAAAAAAAAAACAGAGGGAAGATTTGGGGAGAGGCGGGGAGTTAGAAGGTCTATAGCGGTGGTCTAACCGGCCGTTATAACTAAGCAAAAGCGCTGCAAAAAGGAGTCCATATTGCGGCGGCCAAACAAACGTCGCTATAGATCGAATATTGCGGCATTTTCCTATACCGCCACTATAGTATTTGCAAAAAATGATATGTTTATTGCGGTGGGATTTTGGAGCGCCACTATATCTATGTAAATGCCGCTAATGCACACATGTTGCGGTGGTTTTATGTCCCGCCACTATAGGACGCCGCAAAAGACTATACCTATAGCGGCGGTCACAAAAAACGCCGCAATAGACCCTATGTACAGCAGTGGTCCCAAAAAACGCTGCAATATGCGACATATAGCAGCGTTTTTTGCACCCGCCGCAAAAAAACTGCCACAATAGTACAGATTTCTTGTAGTGTTATAATAATATATATAATAATGATTTTTACAATTTTAAGGTGTGTGAAACTTAACATTGTTGGTCATTCATGATCTTGGATATTTTTAAATTTTCTTTTATGCTTTTGACATTATTGTTGGTCATTCATGATCTTGGAATCTTTATATAATTTATTAATATAATTTATTTTACATTTAACCTCTAAAAACATGTAGAATTTTTTTTTCTCGAGAAGATGAAATATTATAATTTGTTATTCTTGATCAATTATCTTCTCTAAAAACCTGAATCTTCCATATGCATGCATCAATTATCAAATAATTAATTAGCAATGATCTATTTAGTATTTATAGACAATGTCACTTTGGTTCCAGCTAGTGACTAAAGATGTATTATTGCAATAAGAGCCGAAAGGTTCCAAATTATGAGCTCAAAATTATTCTCTTGTTTGTATATATGTTTATATTTATGTTTATGTTACATTATTTAAATGATATATTCGTACCATAATATTGCATTACAATATTCACATAGCTTGGTGGGCCAAACTTCCACAACTCTGTAAATTTTCCTAGAAGATAAGGAAAAATGAAACATAATTAGATGAAGTTTTGTAATGCAAATAAAGAATATACAAAAACATATGTCAAAAATTAATATTATTTTAAATTCATTAAAAACCCAAAATATGGAAAATTTACAATGAATATAAAATTTCATATAGTAGTTTTTGTACATATTTTGTGTGTTGTTTGGCCTTTTACTCAAGACTATATCAATGGCTTTTATCTATTTTGGTTAATTTGAACAACACCGATGGAATTTAATATATATATATATATATAAATTTATTGTGGTATCAATTTACAATGCTAAATCAGTAAAAATGTATACATAAAATGCTATATATGGAAAAACTCTTTTTTGAGGCATCATTTTGTACACTGTATATACTCAACTTTATAAGCTTGTGATATTCAAGCTCTTATTAATTTAGCCATAACTGCCTTTCCTGCCACACATGCATTTTTGCTTTAGATCGGGCCCTCTATACTGTCCGCTTGCCAAATACCTCAAGGAGGGCTTATTGCAGATTGAAAGGTTACCGAGTAAATAATTGTGGTGACAACCAAAAGGGAGCCGCGGGCCTCATTAACTCAATTTTCCTCAAACTCAGAGAAAAGAAGCCATGTTTTAAGTTGTCAGAGATGGAATAAAATCTTGAACATGGTAGAGTTTTGAAAAAGGTCATTCCTCTATCCTCTCTCTCCCTTTCATTTTTAATTGAAGCTTTAGGATTTGAAGTGGAAGGAACCCCAATTATATATAGAGACACCTAACACTACTTTTACTTTCTAGTTTCTATTGCATTGTCTATAAATATATATATATATTTATTTATTTATTTGTGGTATCAATTTACAATGCTACATCAATAAAAATGTATACATAAAATGTTATATATGGAAAAACTCTTTTTTGAGGCATCTTTTTGTACACTGTATATACTTAATTTTATAAGCTTCTGATATTCAATCTTTTTTTTTTTTTTTAATATAAAATCTATTATTATCAACATTATTATTTAATTTAGATTATTAATATGTGTAATATTGTTTATTTAGATTTCAATTTTAAACATAACATAAGATATTATGTTATCTGTTTGTTATAACAAATCACACGTACACGAGCAAGGCATGTGTGGACAAAACTTGTCATTTAAATAAATTGAAATAAACATAAATATAAACGCAACAATAACATATACATAAAAATATATACAAACAAGAGAGTAATTTTGTACTCATAATTTTTTTAACTCTCCCATTTAGAGCACTAACAAACAATATCACCATTGAATAGTGTCTTGTTAACATTAGAAGAGAAACATTATAAATTAAAACTCGATTTGTACAAATAAACATCTATTTCCAACTACAAATGTAAAAATAAACAAATATATTATATATGTATCATTTATAAATAGTTTTGATAGATTTTCCTGTGCATTACATTGGTTAACGATTAGTAATATATATTAAATACCTATCACAATTTACACATCTTTATTATAATATATGTAATAATGATTTTTATGATTTTAAAGTGTTTGAAGCTTATAAATTTAGCCATAATCGCCTTTCCTGATACACATGCATTTTTGCTACAGATCGGGCCCTTTGTGCTGTCCATTTGCCAAATTCCCCCGGGAGGGCTTATTGCTGGCTGAAAAAGAAACAATCAAAATAACTGTGGCGATGACCATAAGAGATCCCCGCTGTTCTTTAACCCAGTTGCCCTCAAACCAAGAGAAAAGAAGCCACTTTTTAAGTTGTCAGAGATATGAATAAAATCTTGGACGTGGTAGAGTTTTGATTCCTCAATAAATGTTATATATGGAAAAACTCTTTTTTTTTTAGGCATCTTTTTGTTCGCTGTATATACTTAACTTTATAAGCTTGTGATATTCAAACTCTTTTTTAAAATATAAAATCTATTATGATCAACATTATTATTTAATTTAGATTATTACTATTTGTAATATTGTTTATTTAGATTTCAATATTAAATATAACATAAGATATTATGTTATTTTTTTAATATAACAAATCACACGTACACGAGCAAGACATGTGTGGACAAAACTTGTCATTTAAATAATTGAAATAAACATAAATATAAATGCAACAATAACACACACACACACACACACACACACATATATATATATAAATAGGAGAATAATTTTGTACTCATAATTTTTTTATAACTCTCCCATTTAGAGCACTAACAAACAATATCACCATTGAAGTGTCTTGTTAACATTAGAAGATGAACATTCTAAATTATAACTCAGTTTCTACAAATAAACATATATTTCCAACTAAAAAAAATGTACAAATAAACATATATATTATATATGTATCATTTATAAATACTTTTGATGAATTTTCTCGTGCATTACATGGGTTAGCGATTAGTAATATGTATTAAATAAGTGTCACAGTTTACGCATAATTATTATAATATATGTAATAATGATTTTAACGATTTTAAAGTGTGTGAAGCTTATCAATTTAGCCCCTCCGATTTAGAGCACTAACAAACAATATCACCATTGAAGTGTCTTGTTAACATTAGAAGACGAACATTCTAAACTAAAACTCGGTTTCTACCTATTAACATATATTTCCAACTACAAAATGTGAGTGTGTGTATATATATAATGTCATTTATAAATATTTTTGATGAATTTCCTATGCATTACATGTGTTAGCGATTAGTATTATATATTAAATACGTATCACAAGTTACGCATCAGTATTATAATATATGTAATAAAGATTTTAATGTTTTTAAAGTGTGTGAAGCTTATTAATTTAGCCCCCATGGATGGCTCATCGAGAAAGGAATATAATGAAAATAGGAGTCATTCTAATAAGCTTAGTCTCCTTCCAACATAAACAATAATCCCTTCAGCCGCCATAATCAAACTTAGTTAACCAAAGCCCTGCAAGAACCACAAAATGTCTCCCCAATTTTTCTAAAAGAGCATTATTTGCAATGAAACTTATTATTGAAATAGTTAAGGTTGTAGAAACCTCTAGTGTTTTTGAGATCCTATCACCGTGGATCAACTAAAGGACTATCTTTTTAAATTAATTTTTATGCTTTTGACATTATTGTTGGTCGTTCATGGTCTTGGAATCTTTATTTAATTTATTAATATCACTTAATGTAGACTTTTTTTGAGAAGATAAAAGAGTAGAATTTGTTAATTCTTGGTTAATTCTTTTTTGTAAAAACTTGAATTTTCCATATGCATGCATCAAACATCAAATAATTAACAATGATCTATTTAGTGGTTTTTGAGGCATCTTTTCGTGTGTTGTATATACTCAACTTTATAAACTTGTGATATTCAAGGTCTCTTTTAATATAAAATCTATTATGATCAACATTATTATTGTATTTAGATTATCCATATTTGTTATATTTTGTATTTAGATTTCAAAATTAAATATTACATAACAAATTATATTATTTGTTTAATATAACAAATCACACATGTGCAAGGCACGTGGGATTAAAATTAGTCATTTAAATAAATCAACATGAACTTAAAAATAAACATATATACAAAAAGAGAATAAATTTTTACTCATAAACATCTTTTTTTACTCTCTATTTAGAGCACTAACAAACAATATTACCATGTTCTTGGAATCTTTATTTAATTTAGGATAAAATACTATTTTGATCCCTAACTTTACTAAAAGTTTTCCTTTTATCCCTAAATTTTGAAAAGTTCTTTTTTCAAAGTTAAACTTTGAAAAGAGTTTTTTTTTTTTTTTTTTTTTCAATAGTTTAGAGAAAAAAATAGGGATGAAAATATGATATTTTTAAAAGACTAAGGAAAAAATGAAACACTTTAATAGTTTGGGGATGAAAATTGAATTTTTTAATAGTTTAATGATGAAAAATGAACTTGTTAAAATTTAGAGACGAAAACAAACTTTTGGAAAAATTTAGGGACCAAAATAGTAGTTTACCCTTTAATTTATTAATATAATTTATTTTACATTTTCTCTCTAAAAACTAGAGAAATTCTTATTGAAAAAGTAGAATTTGTTATTCTTGGTTAATTCTTTTCTCTAAAAACATGAATTTTCCATATGCATAAATCAAACATCTAATAATTAATTAATAAGGATCTATTTAGTTTTCATAGACAATGTCACTTTTTTTTTTTTTTTTGATAATAGGAGTGTCCAGACCTCTTCAAGTATCTGACCATTCCCTTAGACATGTGCAGTCCTCCCATCCCACACACTTCGGGTAATTATTGGGGGGAGTCCCTTAGGGGCAGCTCCAAGATGTTGACAAGAGACTTCGAACCTATGATCTTATAGACATCATGAGGCCTTAGAAACCACTAAGTCAAAGGGCCAAAAGACTTATCATTGCTGAATGACTTTGATGTGGCGTTTGGTATGGGGCAATATTTTAGAATTCCTAAGAATGTTTAAAGATTCCCATGTTTGGTTGCAAATCACACTAAATAATCAAATGCCAGGGGAATCTAGATTCCCCCTTTAACCCCCTTTCAGTAGGAATGTGGGTTCCTTTTAAAACAGGTAGGTATCTAGATTCTCAAGTTTAAAGGAAATTGTATTTTTTTTATTAATTGACAATTTTAACCAACCCTTTTTCCTTATCATTTAAGCAATTGAGATATAATATAAAACAAATTATTAATATTTTTTTCTTTTGTCTTTATCTCTTCCCTCCAAAATAACATTATCTCTTCCTGCCAAAATAACGTAAACAGAATAGACAACTCTATTGATATATTCATATTTTCTTCTTTTAGACTATATTTTTAATGAATTTGTCATAATTTATAGTTTATATTTTGTTTTTCATTATTTATTTAGGGAAAGATTAAAAAAAAAAAAAGAAGACTTATATTGGATTTACAAATCTAAGGATAGAATGGGAAAAATAAGTAATTCAGTTAAAATTCCTAGGAATAAACAAACATTATAGTCTCACATTCTTAGGAATTTTATTAGATTCTCAATTAAACCAAACATAGAAATAGTTACATTCCTAGACATCCAGATTGCAAGGCATCACATCCCAGAAATCTAAATGCTAGGAGTAATGCGGATTCTTCCATACCAAATGCCACCTGAAGGGAGCTTGATTGTCTTTTTTTGGAACCCCAGATTTGAGGCATAAAAATAATTATATATACTATTATTGTAATAAGAGTTGAAAAGGCCGAACATAGGAACAACCATTTTGTAATAGGTTTCTAATTTTGAGTTAATTCATATAATCATTATCCATGCATGTAGTGACTTTCAATTGTAGCAAATCTTTTTTGAATCGTAATCTTAGTTTTGAGTTATTGAATGAAATAAAGAGCTTGTGTTTGTGTATTTCTTTGTGAAGTACTCTAATGGAGAACCAAGTTAGATAAAAAGGTGAATCAACGGTACACCTCTTCCATTGCATAGCCACAAGCCCATAAGAAGTTATAAACAATATTCAAATAAATTTTTGTTTCTGGTGAGACAATACTCAAATCCTACTGCCAGGCTTCTTTCCTTCCACTTTCAAGAGAGAGATCTACGTTGAGTGTCTGACTTTAATTGAACCTATACTCAATTCTATGTTGAGTAATGTACCTATAATTAAACCAGGAAAGTCTGACTTTAACAACCTCGTTTATCAATTTGTGCTGTTGTTCATTGTC
The DNA here is from genome assembly GCA_030021035.2 of Notholithocarpus densiflorus. Classification (NCBI taxonomy): domain Eukaryota; kingdom Viridiplantae; phylum Streptophyta; class Magnoliopsida; order Fagales; family Fagaceae; genus Notholithocarpus; species Notholithocarpus densiflorus. The sequence goes on along the minus strand of JARYZH020011362.1, from coordinate 395,433 downwards.
TTGAGAGATGTAAGGGAAAGGTTTGGTTTGACCTCATTGCTATCAATGCTATACCAGCGTCTTTTAGAATTAGGAATGCAAACATTAGGTGTTTACCAATTTTTATAGCATATTATCGATAAGGAGATAATGTGATATTTGGATGGCTTAGATTGAAGTAAAACTATAAGTAAATTCTTGAAGATCTGTTAATTCTTTGGAATAATTTGGATAAATTATTTTATTTATAGCAAAATGCAATCATCTAATGGCTTCAATAAATTCCACTGGTGTGAATTAATAGTGTTTCAAACTAGACTTTATTAGAGTTCTCGTACATCAAATTGAAATTAATTTCTTTAATTATTTTATAGCTATAAAAAAATAAAGCAATATTTCAATAATTTATTTTTAATATATTTTTCTTAAAATTTTATGTGGTTAGTTTTTAGTTTTACCAATTAAAGTAGTTCCAAATACTAAATGTATATTGAAAATTTTAATTTAATTCATAATAGAAGAAAATAGAGATTTAAAAAAATCATAAAAATTTTAAACAGTTGATTGAAAAATAAAGGTGATTAAAAAGTAACTCGTAAAAGGTTTCAAACATTTAAAACAAATATTTTTTTTCATAAGGGGTATCCCGTGCGGTGGCAGGTAGATGGCTAGTATATATAAAACTAAATACTTTAGACTTTTAATTGACCTTATAATATTTTGCTACAAAAGTTTTGGAGGTCTTACCATTTTAAAATTCATTATTTTAATGTGTGTATATATGTATTATAAATATGATATAATATATATTAATTTTTGGTGTAGGTGGGGTTGAACATCCAATTTCTTATTCGACAACAAAAGACTTTACTTATTGATCTAATTGAAACGTGTGTGTGGGGTTTTTTTGGGGGGGGGGGGGGAATTATACTTCTAAGGTATATATTTTATTTGAGTTTATATTTTATTATATATTTGACCTTCCTTTAAAAGCTTGCTACAATTAGTATAAAAAACTATTAATAAGTACCATAATTACCTACTAATAACTTCCATAATTACGTCACCGCACATCCTTGATGCGATGGTCATTCCACAAGTATAAGTACTTGTGGGACGTAGGAGGCAAGGGCCGGGGTTCAAGTCTCCAGAAGGGAGATTTCACACACATATACAATTAAATTAGGCTAGAGTAGAATTTTTATATTGTATAAAAAAAAAAAAAAAAAAACTTTCATAATTACTATATTTCGTATTTAGATGGTATATAACATACTACTAATGATAATGATAATTATTAAATTTGATATTTAGAAAAAAACGTTTTACAAAAATCATATTTTGTTAAATTTTTTTGTACATTGCCCGTGTTATTGACTAGTTACTCCTTTTCATGTTATGATCTTGCACGGTTGTGAAGTTTACATATTGTGAGAAAGATTATGCATATATTATAGATGTTTTTTTGCTAAATATTCAGTGTTTGAAAATTATTTTGTTAAAAAGCCTCTACTGCAACTTATCTAGTTACATAGTATCTCTTCGAAACTCGACTTTCTGAAAATTGAATTCAAAGTAGAACTTGATTTCACCAAAGTCGGGTTCTATGCAGTCTAGTGATATGTGGCAAACGTGGAACACGATGTCCTTAAACTTGAGTGCATATAACTTGACTTTAGCAAAATCGAGTTCCACATTGAAAATCGAGTTATAAAAAGAGGTTACATAATTAAATATGTTGTTATAGAGGCTTTGTAACAAAATAATTTTCAAAAACCGAATATTTAGCCAAAAAGACCTATATCATATGAATAAGATAATTATTGCATCACATCATAACAAATAATATGTGGGAACTTAGAGCATTCATATCAAGATATAGATAAAAACAATACATTTTGCTTTACCAACAACCTATTTTATCTATTTTACATAATCACTTTAACCGTATACTCTACATCTTATGCATTATTCTTTTTTCTCTTTTCTCTCATTTTTTTTTTTTGGTTACCAACATCATTTTTTAAATTTTTTCTTGAGTACCATGTGGAATTTTTTTTTTTTTTTTTTTAAATTTTATGTGTTGCTACAATGATCATCTATATTTAAAAGATATTGCAGCAATGTGTAAAAATTTGAACAATAATGCATAACCATATATGAGTATGTTTTTGGTAATTTTTGCTACAGTATCCTCTAAAACCCCTTAATATGCATTCTAATGCTAATGCACCAACAATTGGTCCACTTTATATAAGAGACGACAGAATATATCAAGTGCACCTAATGAATTTGATGGGAATTAATTAGTCTAGTTGATCCTAATTCATTTTGGAGGTCAATAAAAAAAACAAAGAAAAATGATATGTTACAATATGTTCACAAAAAATCTTAGGTGGCAAGCTGTTATTGTCTATTATTAGTGGGCAAAAAATTAATTTCAATATTGGATATTTAAATTAGAAGCAATAACAACTTATTACTTATGATTTACTGTGAAAGTGTAATGAATACGTTGTGGATGTAATACTTCTCAAAAACAAATTCATTAGTTGTAAATATCTTCATAAAGGAATAAGTACAATAGGAATTGCTCCATACTTGTGAAATCCTTAGTATTGCAAACTGGGGCTAGAAAAGTATAATGCTTGCTGGTAATCTACTCTCACTGATTCTTCTTGGCATGTTAGATTTGGCAAATTGAGGGTGGTTTTTAAAAAGATATTTTCCAGTATGAGGGTGGTTTTAAAAAAGATTAATCGTGCTAAAAATCTGGGGAATAATCAGATGTTCGAAACGCTTTGGAGTGTGGTCACTATCATTGGCAAAAAAAAAAAAAAAAAAAAAAAAGGTTTAAAACCTTTTCATCAATTTAAAGGTTAATCAAACTAATGTAAATTAGTAGATGCTTCTAAAGAGATAGTTTCTCAAAGTAGGGAAGATGATTCAAGTTAAATTTGGGTTCAAAGATCAATCAGTCATCCTACAATAAGAAATTCTTCAAAATATCTTTAATCTTATCAAATTTTCATAGTAAAGGTTTTGGACTTTGGAGATTTATTAAGATTATAACGACGTTAGTCATTTTTTTAAAGAAGAATCTAAGTCAATTAAATGTGGATACCTGTATATATTTTGTTATTGATGAATTTTTGGTTCTAGGATTAAATAGTTTTTTCCTTTGTTAATGTGGGTGGTCAAAACTCTCAAAGACGTCTGAGGTTCAATCCCCGCTTACACTAAAAACTGTTGATCTGATGGTAAAGAATTATTATCAGAAGTGGACGCCACAAGTTGAAACTCTCTCTAAAAAAAAAAAAAAAAAAAAAAACCTCTCCAAGGCATCTAATTAGTCTCCACCGGGTGTGTGTAGTCCCTCATCCCAAACTCAACAGGTAATTTTGAGGAGGAATTTCTTGGGGGTAACAAGTGACAAAAGAGTCAGCATGCTTATCAACATTCAGGTACTAGATAATGATTGATAGTTCACATCTTAAATTCTGTAATTGGCTCAAGTACAATAGTTGTGGAATATTATACAAATTATTTTTCTCTCTCCTTTTTCCTTACAGCTTGTCAATCAATTAAGCAAAACAAATCTTGGGAAGAAGGGCGAGGCAGGGTGAAGAAAAAGAAATGATTACCTAGGGTTTATCTTTATTAATTTATTTCTAATTTTATTTATTGTTATGAGACCAAACAATCGTCCAATTCCTTAAAGATCCAATCTTTTTACTACTTTACCTTTGAGCATCAATTCTATCTAAGAATCCTTCAATATATCATTAATAATCCTATATTAGTGCTAAAATTTCTAAAGATCCAACATCTAATTGGTATCGGAGGCTCAGAGCCCACTAAGCTTCATTCCTACATTGTAAGAATTAGATGAATGGGGAAGTTGTCAACTCAAGGTTCCATGCATGTAAGAACATAAATGTCCTCAATTCCTCATGACCATAGGTGGACGCCACCTACCACTTGTGAATCGCAATTTTTTTTTTTTTTTTTAATTTTTATAATGTAGGGAGAACCATTTGTTAGGTAATCTAGGAATATTCTCTCTTGACGGGCTTAGTTTATGCTCATGCCCAAAGCAACTTGTGAATTGACAACTAAGTTTAAATTCACATCTTCAACTTCCAATTCCAATTTGAAATTGTGATTTGAAGATGAAATTTTATGATCTATGCCATTTTCACAAATTGTTTCAAGACAACAGTATTTTTATAATTTGATATTAAACTAGCAATTTTGACCCAAATCACTCTGGGTGGATGTGTCGCTATCAGATGAAAGAAACTAATGACATGTAGAAGAAAAATTAATTCATACAACATGTTTTAGAAGAAATTGATGGGAGATGTAGCAGTATCAAGAAATAGAACACGTCTACTTCTAGAAACAAAAAACAAAACACGTTTGCTTCTGAAAATAATCTCAAATTCATGAGGGTTTCTTAAATCCATAAGGGTCCTTGAATTCACATGGAGAAAGATTCTAGAATCCACCAGAAAATAGAAAGACAAAAATCTGAATTTTATTGATTGAATAATTGTTTAAAAAAACGTTTACAGACTTAGGAGCCTATTTAAAGGTTTCGTAAAACTTGATAGACAATAAAATATATTATAAAATAACTCATAATTAATACTTAACCATAATAGAAACCAAATTTGACCTAAAAGCATTAAAAACACCTAAAAACAAGGAAATAAATAACCTAAACCTAAAATAACAAATTTTACATAAAAATACCATAATTAAATAATTAAAAAAATTAAAAAGGAAATTTTGTCCTACATTAGACCACTCACTTGAAGAAAACTCGTCTTCGAGTTGATAGTTGATATCTGAAATCTTCCGCTCCAAATAAACAATTACTTTGAATCCTTTATTAACTTGATCTGGTTCTGAAACTTGAATCCTTCATAAATTGTAGCATAAAATTTCTTCTCATACCTTCAATTTATTTGCAACATCAATCAACAAAGGGTTGATAATAACATTAAAATTTTCTACTCCAAGAAAATCAACATATCGTGTAGTCATTTTCAACAATTCAATCGGAACCTGGTGATTGTGGGTGATGGACTCATCCTCATATTTAATCTCAATTGGATCTTCCACAATATTCTTGATTTTAGGATCTTCTTCTAGAACAAGGCCTTCTTTAATTTCTTCAAAAAATCTCTATATTTTGTTTTTTGACTTTTACATAATCTTCAAGAACAATATTTTCTTCAACATGCAATTCTTCCTTTAATGGTCTTCAAAATAATTCAAGTATAAACTCCTTGCCCAATAATAATCTTGTTTTGTATACAACAAAAGTTCTTCACAATCTAAAGGATAAAAGTTGATAAAAAACATCTTTTTCATCCTTGGCCATGAACGAATTTCGTCTTTACCTTGTCAGATTCTATCAGCCTGTATTCATACCCACCAACGTGAGGCGTACCCACTAAGTTTATACAAAGCAAGTTTGACTAATAAATATTCTCTAAGTTAAATAAATCCTCTAGATGAAGTAACCAATCATGACATGTTAAAGTTACTTGGTTCTCAAGAATTTAGCAAAAAACTAACACCTTGAAAATGCATAAAGGAAACCAGGTATAAGGACAACCAAATGAAATGGATTACCTTAAAATCAATACATCCCACCACAAGTCTTATTGCCAAGGAATTTCACCAAAGTGGTGGTACATTAGTACATCTTATAGAATGCCAATCCCAAAGACAGTAAATTATCTTCAGATATATACTGACCATCCACGCATGTCCTGGCCAACTATGTTATTTGTCTTTTGGGCCATCAATTATCATCTACTTCAAAATAGGAAGTTTTTGCTAAAGCTATTTACTAATCTCCTCAGCTGCAATTATATACGGGAGTCTCTTCTTTTAGGATCTTTTCCATTGGTAGAACTACTGTGAGCAGTCTAAACTTCAACCCTTGTAGTAAGAAATAGATTTTGGAGAAATCAATTTGGCTGATATGCAATTGTGACTACATAAATCTTAATTTCAAGTAAGAAATTTTTTTAATAAGAAATGAAGTTGTATTAGTAAAAAAAATAGAATACATAAGGTACACAGGAAGTATACAAAGATGAACATCTCAGCTAAGCTCTGAAATTACAATTATCCTTAAACTCTAAAATGTTCGAGAAAAATAAACTTCCTAAAGCTGACACCCTTCGAACAGAGTTCTTAGGAAATGCAATTTCAGATCGAGAATTGTCGTCACTCAATCTTTGAAGTTTCTTACTTCCTTCTTCATACTTCTTGTAACAGTAGAGCATTAGAAAATAAAGGGCAAATAAAGCGATGGATAAGATCAAATTTATCACCTGTGAGAACTACAGTAGTATGCAACCATGAAAAGGTAGAAGCTTGCTGTTATTTTCTAATGCAAAACTATATTGAATTCCAAAAACTGTAGTTAGTGAAATTTATGAACAAATCATTCTCGTAGAAAGCTCTATAAATATCTTACACAACTCAAGTCTTGAATTTATTGAAGTACTTTGAACAAAACAAAGCAAATGACAAGGAACAATCTTCCTTGAAACTTTCATGGTATGATACAACAGAATATGAAGAAGAATGAAAAAGAAAATTTGAAATGATATAAGACGGGAGGGAATTAAGAAAATCAGGGTCAAAACTGTCATAAAGTTGACTCCATATTGCAAAGTTCAAATCCTTAGTTGCCGTTTAAGGGAATGCATGGCTCTGAATTCACATTCATCATATCCAGCTTAAGAAGCAAGTTTTTGGAAGAAAATTTAGAGCACAAAATTCAAAAGATAAATTAGTTTGAGAAAGAGGAAGACATGATGTGGTGAATACATGAGTCGTAAATACATAGACTGATAGTTTAACAATCTAAAGAGAAAAAACATAACCAACTGGAGAGAATGCCATTTAGAACAATCTGCTCATGCTTCAATTTAATAGCTAGACATGTGACAGAGAAGAATTTTTAAGATTTCCTGAAAACATCATGTGCAATACAAGATCTAAATATTTTCATCTTCACAGTCACATGTCTAGCAATTTGTCACTCTTCTATGTGATCCAAAGGCACAAATTTAATAAAGCATTCTTTTACCATCTTAAAAACTTTTAGATCTGCTCAAACATTATGAGGCAGTTTCAAAACAAAAACATAAAAACATCTTCACCATGTGTGCTATATTAGGAACTCAGGAAGTAAGGAATCAGATTTTGAATGAATGGCTATGTGATTTAAGATTTAGATTTTAGAGAGAGAAATTTTTTTTTTTTTAAATCCAAATTATTTAATCATGAGGAATTTTGAGATCAAACTACGAAAATTGATGTAGGAAAGCATTGGATATTGAGGTCCACAACTTATTTTTAAAGTTGTGAGCAATGGCTTACAAAATTTTAGTGTTAAGAGTTCTTGATGGTAGAAGACTTAGGGTTACATACATGTCACTTGTTAGTGTGTGCATGTATGTTATACTAAACAAGATTTTTTTTTTATAAGTAATAAACTTTATTGAAAAAAGATGTAAGAAGATACAGAGGAAAATAAAAGCACACAGTCAGTGTGCTAGAATCAACAAAGAAAAACTAAGTAACAATGAAAGTATACAACAAATTCAACCTATGATAGATTTCATTTGATCAATATGACTTTCCATCCCTTTCTTTTTCAAAGCCATGCATATTGATTATAGCATAATCATCAAGAATCAGTTATGTTTTAGCCTGAGATGAAAGAGCTATGATAAAAAATATATTAATGTACCTTGGAAATCCAACATTATTGGTTTGGTAATCAAGCTAAACTTCAATGCAACTAATAACATGGCTGAATATAAGGCTTGTATTGCCGGAATGGAAGCTTTTCGAGAATTGGGGGTAAAGGAGGCTGAAGTCTTTGGAGATTCAACTTTGGTTATAGCCCAAGCGCAAAAATTGTGGAAAGTGAAGGAGGAACATTTGAAGCTGATACTTGGAGGACTTGACCAAGACCTTTGACAGAATTGAATACACAATCATTCCAAAAGCTCAAAATCAATTTGCGGATGCCTTAGCTACCTTGGCCTCCATGGTTGAAATACCCGAGGGAGTATGGACACGACCCTTGGAGATTGAGCGAAGTTATGAAGAAGTGCACAAAAGGAAGACTGAAGCTTTAGTAATGACCATAGAGGAAGAGGAAGTTTCGTGGTACTATGACATCATGAAGTTCTTGGAATTAGAGGCATATTCAGATGGTGCCGACAAGAGAGAGCATCGTTCCATTAGGATGATGGTAACACAATACATCCTATGTGGGGGACAACTCTATAGAAGACCCCATGATGGAATACACCTTCGTTGTTTGAAGAGAGAAGAAGCCGAGAGAGTAATGGAAGAATTTCATTAAGGGGTTTGTGGTCCTCATATAAATGGAAGAATATTAACCAAAAAGATCCTAAGAATAAGGTACTACTGGAATAAATGGAGACTGATTGTGTGGACTATGTGAAGAGTTTCCATGATTGTCAGACACACGCCAACTTGAACCATGTACCGCCTAGTGAGTTGTATAGCACGACTTCTCCGTGGCCATTCTCGGTTTAAGGTATAGACGTGATTGGAAGGATAGCCCCTGAGGCTTCAAATGGGCATGAATACATTTTGGTAGCAATTGACTATCTCAGCAAATAGGTAGAAGCAGCCTCTTACTCTGTATTGAAGGCTAAGCATATGGCTCGGTTCTTAGAAAACAACATCATATATCAGTTTGAGGTGCCCCAAAAGATCATTTCTGATAATGGTTCCCACTTTGAGGGAGAAGTTTGAAGGGTCATGGAATTATACAACATCGAGCATCACAAGTCTTCACTATATAGACCACAAGCTAATGGGGCCGTAGAAGCAACCAATAAGAATGTGAAGAACATCCTAGCCAAGATGGTAGTGACATACAAAGATTGGGCGGAGAAACTTCCATTTGCCTTATGGGGTTATAAAACTTCTATCTGTGCGTCGACTAGGGCAACACCTTACTCTTTGGTTTATGGTAGTGAGGCGGTGCTTCCTATTAAGGTGGAGATAAAATCTTTAAGGGTATTGGTGGAAACCAAGGTCCTAGAAGAGGATTGGGTTAAGGCGAGATATGAACAATTGACTTTGATAAATAAGAAGAAAGCTAGGGCATAATATCATGCACAAGGGTACCAAAAAAGGATTGCTAGGGCATTTAACAAGAAAGTGAAACCAAGAAACCTTAAGGAAGGAGACTTGGTCCTAAAAGTGCTTAGAGATGAGACTTTTGATCTAAGAGGGAAGATGAAGCCAAGTTGGTCTGGGCCTTTTATCATTAAGAAAATCATGTCTAGAGGTGCTACAAAAACCACAGATTTGGATGGAGAAGAGATGTTTTGCCCAATTAACATGATAGACTTCGGAAATACCACATTTAAAAAGAAAAAAGAAGAAAAAACCTGCTAGGTTGAAAACCTAAAAGGGCGGCCTAGGCAAAAATTTAGGCAAAAGAACCTTGTTAGATTGAAAACCCATAAAGGCGGTCTAGGAAAAAATTAGGGGAAAAATCCATGGGCATGGTGAAAATTCCCAAAGGGATGTCATGGGCAAAAATTACATGGCAAAGGAAAAAGAAAAGAAAAAGAAAAAGAATAATGATGACAATAAACAAAGATAATAAAAGGAAATTCTCTCATTGCTCAAATTAAAGGATAATAAGATTGTTTTCATTGGGGATTTGGAACATTCCAATCCTTTATTAAATTCAAAAACAAAACATGAGAATCATAAAAGTGCAGAAAAGTAAAACATGGGATATATCAAGGTGGTCACTCAATCCTCCTTATTTTCTTGCTAGTCTTTATGTAAGCCTTCTCATCCTTCAGAATCCACTTCATGTCATCCTCCAACCATTGCTTGTACCTTGTAGTGGGGTAGATGTATTTGGGAGGAACGATGTCTATCGTCACCCTATGACATGGCTAAGCCTCACTGATCCTGCCTAAGATCCTATTGGTGAACACTGCAGTGTGGTAGGCCCTCTCATCATCAGGAGCTCCTTGACGCTCTCCAAATTGCCTTGAGATACGACAAGTGGAGTAGTAAGAGTAGCATCGAAGCCTAACTAAAGTCACACAGTGGTCCTTGCAACAACTATGGACCATGCTTGAGATATGCCACCATTCTACGACCTATTGAATGTCGGTCTCATTGAGGTGACCCGTAAGCTCCATCCTCAAAGCCCGTGTCATTCTGATGAAGTCGGCAGTCCCTAAGGTGCCTAGGGAGGTAGGTGATGAGAGGAACAGTGGGAGGTTGAAGCAACCAAAGAAGGAGAAGGATAGAGGGGAGGGAATAAAAAGAAAAGAAAAAAAAAAGCAAAAAGAGGGAGAGAGCATGAGAAAAAAATAAAATAATGATGAAAGACGATATAAGGTGCCTTGATGGGTTGAAAACCGAGAGGCAATCCATGCAAATTAGAGGGATCCCGCTAGGTTGAGAACCTAGGAAAAAATTAGGGATTATACCTGAAGAAGAAGAGGACTTTCCGCCAAGAAGTTTACTTCCTTCCTATGAAAGGCATCCAAGCTATTGAGGGTCTCCACCAAGATCAAGCCCACCGGATTACCTCTCTTTAGCTCATAAGCTATTATGCACATCCAAAAGTCCACACAATACGAGTTTTGAACCAAGAAATACCTTCCAAGAGCACACAAGCAAAAGGCATGAAGAAAGTACGAGTGTGTCCTCTTACCCTCGGGAAGGGTTGAACCAGAAAAATACTCAAAAACCAACTTAAAGTTGAGCTCCCCAAAGACACACCACCTATTTTATGTGGTGGAAGGGATGCCCAACATGACTCCCAACAAGGAAGGAAGATCCCCACCTATGGTAGGGAAGATGCGGTCATCAATTTTCGGTTCACCCATGATAGCAGCAAATTCCTCAATAGTGGGGCATAGTTCTATTCCATTGAAGCGGAATACATGCCAAGAAGGAACCTAATAGTTGGCAGCAGCACGAAAAAAAGGTTCATCCACTCTAATTTGATGATAGGGGAAGATGCAATAAAGACCATAGGGAGTAATGGAATCCTTGAAATCGGGAACAAGCTTTCTAATCCAAGTGGAGACATCAAGAGGAAAGTTTTCTACTATTAGGAGACCTCAAAAAAGTGTTCTCTAGGTTGGAAATACGTAGGTGAGGGTTTTGGACTCAAATGACTACGTAGGTGAGGGTTTTGGAATCCAATTAAGGTTTTTTTGATTCGCGGCCCACGTACGCAAGGTCAACCCTGCGTACGCAAAGTCAAATTTGCGTACGCAGGCCCATCCCCACGTATGCATGGCGTTTGGCAGAAGCCCATGTTCCCCTATTTTGAGCAGATTTTTTCACTCCAAGCCATTCCTAAGGGTTCCTATAGCCTAAAGGATCATCCAAAACACATTCCAAGCACAAGATTGCAAGCATTAAAGAAGCAAAGTTGTATAGAAATATACAATTTATGATTAAGTGCTAAGTTCCCAATCAAAGGCATAAATGTAAAAAAAAATGTTCTTAAATACAATCTTTCGTCTAAATCTTAATCCAAAATCTCTGCTAAAGGGAATAAAAATCCATAAAAAAGAAAGAAAGAAAAAAGATGTGTGTTATATGCCTATATGTGTCTTGAACTGCAGGTAATCAATGGTGCCGCCTCTTCCTTGATCGATAGCTAGGAGTTGCCTCCGAGTCCTCCTCCTCACCATCATCATCATCATCATCATCACCACCACCTGGATGGGCCACTTCTCTAGGACCATATAGCTCCCTTGAGTAGTTGGTCTCCTCTAATTTGAGATTCCCAGCTAGCCACACCAACTTCTCATGCTCTTGGATAGTGAGTTGCAGTTCAAAAAAGGAAGGGTTAGTGACTAAAACAAATAGAGAAATTTGGCAAAAAAAAAGAAGGACAAAAGGAGAAAGAACTCATCGCCCAAGTGTTGGGAGGGAAAGGATAGCCCATGACATTAGGATTACGGGGCACGGCATGCTCCCGAGTAAAGCCATCAGGGCCATAAGCATAGACCGTCCAAGGGAGATGTAGAGGATCAATGGGCTCACCAGCAACAGGTCCCTACTGTTACAATTTCCCACATTAAAAGTCATGACAAACAAAAAAGAAAAAAGAGAAGAAAAGAGATTGAACATGAACCTGAATAATAAGGGAAAGCATGAGGCGAGTAATGTTGAACTCCTCATAGTTCAACCCCTTAAGAAGCCGCTCGGCATAGGAAATGCCGCTCCCCCATGAGTTATATTTAGCATCAGTCATGGAGTGTGGGGCAAGAATGAACTTAGGAGAGTTCATCGGAATCTGTGGTTCATCTTTACCCACCAGCTGGCATTGCACTCTCTCCACCAAGTTTAGCACCCTCAAACCCCCTTTTTCAAAGGGCCAAGTGATCTCTAAAGCAATAAGAGTGGCAAGCTCCAAGTCTCGAGAAGCAGGAAGGGGTTGGCCGGCCCATGGAGTCCAGTTAACCTATAATGACACAAGGTTAGAAGAAGAGTATTCTAAAGGAAATGCATGAAAAGGCATGAACAACTAGAACTCCTAAACTTACCTCATCCGAAGTTAACCTAGCAAGATAGGCCCTCACTTGAGAAAACTCCCTTAGAACCAGGTCGGTGCTTGGAGTTATGAGACCATACCTAACAACCCACCGCTGCAAAAAGAAGCACAAGCCACAGGTTAGATGCAAGATGGCAGTTTGCAAGATGACATTTTTCAAGATGACATAGTTTGCAAGACTACAAGCTAGAGTAGAAATGCAAAGAATGGAAAGATACTAACCTCAAGGAGCTTCCAAGGCCCTACAAGCTGTTGCAAGGTGCCCCGACTGAGAGTATCAAGAGTGGAGTAGAGATAGGCAAGACATGCTTGCCGCCAGTTGGCCCTTTGTGCCTCTCCAAAGTCCTGGAAGAGGGTCAACCACCTCAACGACACCGTTTGCCCACCATTGGCAAAGAGATAAGCCCTCAACAAGTGAAGAAGGAAAGCCCTAGCCATACAGACACACTCCTCCCTGGTCCTATGTGGGAGGAACATGTAATCCGACAACAAATCAAAGTAGCGGATGGTCTTAGTGGAGTACTTCCTCCCCAACATGTCGAGACCCAGATGGATGCCCGATGCATCGTCTAAACTAATGATAGTACCTTCGTAGCTAAGGCCAGTCATGCATTAAAAGTTGTATGGAGTTACCGTCATCTCCTGCTCAGCAATATGAAAGGTGTGGGTAGTATCCCACCACTTCTCAATGAGGCATTGCACCAAGGTAGTGCTCGCAGACTTCTCCGAAAGAAGTCTAATGATGGGTTCAAAGCCCGCCTCCCAAATATAGCCCCTGGTTTCGAGGATAAGAAGATTGTACCACTCCACCACTTTATTAGTGCTTCCCCTACCAACATAAGGGGATGATGACTGCAAACAAAAAATAAGATGACATTAGATTCTTGATTCAAGTAGAATTTGGGAAATATGATGTTTTGATGCAAGAACGAAGAAAAAAAAAAGATATAGTGATATTTAGGTACAAAAATGACAAAAAGGTGTGTTAGGAGTGCATATAGAGGTGAAACAAATGAAAAATAAGTGAAAATGGGCCGAGTAGAACTTCTGCCAGACGTCTCACGTACGCGGGTCAAAGCCTACATATGCAGACAAGACTCCGCATACGCAGGGCCATTCCCATGTACGCAGAGCCTCAAGAACACACTTGCGAATGCGAGAATAGAGCTGCGTACACATGAATGAAAGCTACGTATGTAGGCCCGAGCCCATGCATGCAAGAACACAAGAAGAAGCAGTTCTTCGACATTTTGAAAGATACATAATCCAAAATCAATCCTAGACATGTTCCTACCCCTCTTAAGGTGTCAAGTTTTCATCTAAACCCATCCTATAGCAAAACTCAATCATCTACATGGCCAAAAACACATTGAAACAGAAGATCAGAGAGGAACTTGAAAATGAGAAAAAATTTCAAAACTTACAGATTCGGTCGTGGGAATGTGATTCTCTGGTTGGTATGTCAATGGTGGAGACCCTACCAACCTTGTTGCTCCACTCCACCGGGCAAGGTGAAATGCATCAGAATATAGGACGTAGGAGGACTTCTTGGCCTTGGGTGCCATTGGAGAAGATGATGAGAGAATGAGAGAAAATGAGAAAGTGAGAGGGCTTGAGAAAATGAAAGAGTTAGAAAGTGAGAGAAAGAAAGAGGAGAAGGAGGTTTTTGTAGAGAGAAACAAAGAGAGTTATGGAGAATATGAAGAGGTGAGGAAGATGAAGAGAATGAAGAAAAAAAAGAAGAAACGGTTGGTATCCATTGGGAAAAATGAAAAGGCAGGAACACACCTGATGGCTAAACTATGTGTAGTTTAGGCCTCACCATTAAACTATGTGTAGTTTAGTCATGAACAGTAAAAAATATATATATATATATATATCTTTCAAAAAAGAGGGACATCTTATGATTACCCCAATTAAGGCACAAAATTATCAAATGACTCATCAGTGAACGGTAAAGGAAGTAGAAGACTCTTCCCCCGATCAGGCACATCAAAAACCATCCCTAGTGGATCAAATACATTAAGAACCATCCTCAGTGATTCAAGCACATCGAAAACATCATCCCTATGAAGGAAGCAGAAGACTCTTCCCCAGCGGATCAAGCACATAAAAAACACTACCCTTAGTAAAGAAGCAGAAGACTCTTCCTCAATATTTCAAGCATCTCAAAAAACACTATCCTCAGTAAGGAAGCAGAAGATTCTTCCTCAAATGGATCAAACCTATCAACCATCATCCCTATAGAGGAAGCAGAAGACTCTTCCTCAATAGTTCAAGCATATCGAGCATCATGCCCATGGAGGAGGCAGAAGATTCTTACCCAAAGTATCCCTAGTAAGGAAGTAGAAGATTCTTCCCTAGTGAGTCCAATACAAAAAAAAAAAAAAATCCCCAGCGAGGAAGTAGAAGATTCTTCCTCAAAGTCCTCAACGAACCATGAAAGAAGTAGAAGATTCTTCCCTAGTGGATCACACATCTACACTATTCTTTAGCGAGTCCTACTCCTCAACTAGTTTCCCATCCCCAAGCAAGTCATAAGAGGTAGAAGATTCCTTCCCATACGCATCTACTCTTCAGCGAGTTTTCACTATCTCCGATGGATCCAACAATCAAGACTACTCGTGCACATATCCTCTGGGAGTTGAACATGCAGGCACAGTAGAAAAGGGTAGAGATAGTGATAGAGAAAGAGACCAAGGTCAACCTGAGGCAAGAGCCTTACCAAAAAAGGTAGAGAAAGAAGTGAAGAAGATAATGTTAGGATTAGTGCCCTTAAATCCTATTGTAAGATGCCATGTATGATAATATGTATGACATTATTTGTGAAATGATGTATGACTTAATATTGTGTTTAATAAAGTTGTTTTATTATTATCTAAAATAATGGTAACATGAATATTCGGACATTATCATATAGTCCATGAGATGCATAGTATGTGATTTAGTCACAGAAGATATAAGTCACAAGTTCTTTATAAACTCAGAATTGTAGTTCGTAGTTGGTGATGAAATTGGACATTTCATCTGCGAAGACTATAACATATCAACTAAGATGATTTGTCTTGATCATGGAAGTGGAGACTTCTAGTTGATGTGTTGATATATTTTAAGAGTTAAAACATGTTGATCTGGACTGCTATGAGATTTATTATTCTCCTAACGACTGTCAAATGAATAATAAATCTCACGACTTCTATTTACATGAACTCTTAATCCTGAGAGAATAATAGACCTGATCATAAAGTGTAGGTTGCTTTGATATATCAGGAGTAAGATCTAATGTTACAATCAAAACCTCAGTATGTTGGGTAGCCACATTTAGTGTTGATGGAACATATATTCTCAAGATGGAATTCATAGTCTCTTAACGGAGATACAAAATATTCACTTGAGATAAGTTTAATGGGTTTGTTATTCAGAGAGTTAGGCATAACCACTTTAGTAAGACTAAAGTATATATTTATGGAAATTGGATTTCATAAGTATATGGTGAATAACTTCAAAGGATTAAACCGGGTACTCAAGGATTAAGATGTAGTAGTTCACAAAGTGGCAGTCTTCATTCATGACTTTGTGTTACTACAAATATTTTATGAAAGGGTTGCATGCACAATAAAGTCTTGGGATATAATTTATTAATAAGACATAGAGTGCAATTATATTTATATAGTGGTATTAAATATAATTAATGGTAACTTTGGACTTGTCAAAAGTTGACAGAAAAGCCCTTCCCATTGGAGCTAGTGTCTTATTTGTTCCCTTTTGGTCCCACTCCAAACCACATACTAAAGCCCAATTGGAAAGGCCCAAAAGGCTAGCCCAATTAGATAATCAGTTATATGGAGAAAAACATACAAAATTTTGGTATGAACATGAATTAGTATGTATGTGAGTGTTGAACACTTTTTCATTCTCTCTAGAACACATACATATAACTGATTGAGAGACCACACTTCTTGGGCTTCAAGTGGAATTGGAGTGAAGATTAAAAGTATTCACAAGTACTCTTCATCTTTGGTTTTAAATTTCACCGCATTACGGTACACTCTCTTGTTCATATATTCTGAAATTTACATAGTACATGTTATCAATTGCGAATGAAGTATATCCGTTAATTTTCCGCTACATACATGCATATTTCCATCAGATAAGAGGAACAAGTCATCAGGAGAAGTTTGAGGTAAGAGCCCCGGATAGACACCACAGAAACTATATCCTTTTGTTGTTTGTTGGGTTAGCTCGTAAGAGCACCTTTGTTTTTTGGGTTAGCTCATAAGAGCACCCTTGTTTGTTTGTTTTTTTTTTTTTCTTTTTAAGTAACTCTAGGATAGTGAGTCACTCGCCATTTGCTTGTAAGTGGCAAAAAAGGTTTTGAGATAGTGAACCTATCATTGCTCATTTCCCAAGCAACAAATGTGGGACTTCGGACATACGAATCCCACGCAGCTCTTCGGAGTTGCACCCCGCCCCATGTATGCGTGATGTGTGTCGTGTGCGTGGGTTGAGCCCGAACCGTACGTCAAAACAAAATGTTTTGTCTTTTATTCTTTTGATTCTATTAGTGAAGCTCACGAATCAAAAGAGGGGCATCTGTAGACACCATATTTTGTACTCCTTACGACTCGGGCCCTCGTTCCCCAATGATTCTCGAACTCTAAGGCCCAAGGCCGGTTTAGGGCCTAATCAGATATCAAATTGACTTAAGGAGTGTTAAAATGAAAAATATAACCTTTTAAATAAGCAAAAATTTATTTTTGGAAATAAAATAACCAAAGTGGCCCTCGGCCTGTGTACGTGGGTCGCTACCTACGTACATGGGCCAAAGCATGCGTACGTAGGCACGTTTTTGCGTCCACAGCTAAGGTTTCAAAAGCATAAGAAAGACAAGTTTTCTGCAATAATGGCTGAGGTTTGGAATGAATCCCACATTTTCTAGGAGCCATTTCAAACCCCATTTTCTCAACTATAAAAAAGCCTTACATGGTACATTTTCAAAACATACAGAAATCCCACGGGAAAAACCTAAGATTCACTAGAAAATAGTAAATCAAAAAGGAGTTTTTCACAAAACACCCTCAAGTCAATTTAATTTGATTAGGACCTTTTTTGACCCCAATCCTTTTAGTTTAACATTGCTAATCACTTTCTTATTGGTTTGTGAATAGATTTGACTAAGGGGAATGGTCAAAAACCAAGCCTAGGAGCTTTTTGCTTTAAGGTATTCTTTCTAGCTTTCTTTTATTTTTTGTCTTTCTTTTCTTGTTTTAATCTTGTTTTTAGTTTGGTTTATGTTTATGCATGTTTGCCTAGATCAATATATAGTTTTGTCTAGGTACTGAGCATGCTAGGTTGTTAGAATTAGGTTTTTCTTACTTGTGCTCTATTTTCTGCGTTTTTAGGTTTTCTGAGCAAGGACTTACGTACGCATAATCTTGCCTACGCACGCAGGCTTGATTATGCACACGTAGGCCTGTCTAGCGTGCGTGATGCCGTTGCCTAGAAACCCTAAACTTTTGTTTATTTTGTTTTTGCCTTCACATGTTTGTTCTGTTTAGCCTATTTTTCACATGTTTTAGGCTCTATAGGTTCCTAATTACCTCTTTCACATGTTTGTTTGTTATCACATGTTTAGATTAGGGTTTGTTTTGTTTCCTTGCTTTGATGCCATGCCATTCATTCACATGTCCATGCATTGATGCCATAGGTGTTGTGTTGCTGCAAGGTAAGTAAAGGGTAAGTCATACATTAGAAATGTCCATGCATTTGTGTTTTGGTTTTATTTTGATTGATACGATGAAGCATGCTTAGATGTATGATTAGGGTTTCTTATGTGTTAATGCTTTGCTTTTGATATGTATTGTTTGATGATATGCTTGCTACCATGTTTGGGGTTGCTGCCTTATTTAGATGTATTCTAGGGTTTCTTTTGTGTGTTTGACTCTCTTTTGCTTTGTGGATAGATAAGTATGCTTGTTTAGGGTTAAAGATGTCATGTTGTTTGTTAGATGCATGTTAGTATGTGTGTGAGTTTAGAATGCAAGTATTTAAATAGTTTTTAATAGGGTTAAGACATAGGACACAATGATGGGAGGCCAACCTTAGGGTTGGGCAGTCTTGGGTGCCTAACACCTTCCCAAGAGCGTACCTAAACTTCAAACCCATACTCTAGTAATAAGATCAAAAAGGTCATTCCTCAAAGGGATGCTATATATATGGTTCCTAGACCATTGCAAAAACTAGGTGGCAACTCCAAACCCTTGTGTCCACAATAATATACTAACATAAACATGATATAATATTTACATAAGCCTTAAACATTAATATGATATCATAAATAACTTATGCTAACTCTAATGTATTAAAGAAACAAAAACTATGATTAAGCGAACAAAATAACTTATTACACTGCATAATAAACGTCAATATATGGAATGGATTAAATGCTTTTATCATTATTTAAAATACAATATTCCTACATTGTTCTTTTATACTTTAATGGCTCTTTACTTAAAGTGAAAAAATGTAATGTACATGTGTGTGCAATTTTAAACTTTCGCTTTTCAATGATGAATTTGTTATTTCAACCAATTTCTATGACTATTATGCTATAGTCAAATTCTTTGTCCTCTTGAAATTAAAATAAAATAAATTAAAACTTTCTTTATCCCTTTAATTTTGTATTATTTTAATTCAATAAAAAACATGTTTATGTTATTGTGACATTACTTTATGTTATTATTTTAACATATTTTGAACATTCTATATAATCTTTTCACATTACATTTTAAAGCATTATCCGTGCATCGCGCGGGTGCTTTGCTAGTAATAATTAATAGCCGAAACGTTTGACTTTTTGTTGACCATTCCTCATTGCGCCACATGACTACATAAATTAATGTCACCTATACATTTAAAAACACCAAATAGTTGTGACTTTTCATTTTTCAATAGGCACCTTTTCGGTTAATAGGTATATTTTCATTTAATAGGCACCTTTTCAGCCAATATACACCTTTTGACTTTTTGTTAACCGTTGCTTAGCTTTACCTTTTTTTTTAAAGCTCCCAAATTTTTTCACATCAACATTATTTAAATAAAAAAAATTATAATTTTATATTTCTAAAACCCAACACAAAATCTGATTTTATATTTGTAAAACCCGATACATAAACGCAGGCCCATTCTCCTTCCTCCAAAGTAAAGACCTATGGCCAAAGGCCAAGCCAGCTCCCCAAATCCCCGATCTCCACATTTGACAAACAAAATGCAGACCATTTCTCCTTCCTTCATTGTTTCCCTTCTCCTTCTTCCAAAACAAAGACCCACGGCCAAACCCGCAGACCCCTTCTCCTTCCTCCAAAACAAAAAACAAAAACCCGATGCTAATTGAAAACCAGCATAAGAAACCTCCTTCTCTCCCACTCTGGTCTCTATCTCCAATGATCCAAAAAACCCAATCGTTGCTTTAAGGTACGCTTTTTTTCATCTTTTTTCATCTTCTTAATTTTTTCTCCCTCAACCTCAAGCCTCAAATCTCTCTCTCAATTGAAGTTTTATGTTCTTAACTTTTCGGTCCCAACTCCACCAAATTCGTTTCCCATTTTTCAACTTTGAAAGCATTTGATAGAAGAAGAAGAGAAGAAAGGCAGTGGATCTTATTGTGGGCAAAAGAAAATAAAAATAAAGAGAAGATGAAAGGGATGACAGAGAGTTACGGAGGGCACTATGAGAGAGAACCAAAAAAAAAAAAAATTTGATGGAGAATGTCAAAGAAGAGAAGGGAACGATGATAATTAAGAAAGGAAAAAAAAAAAGACTAGTACTATAACTATAATGCTATGTTTGGATGTTAAGGGAAGGAGGGGGAGTAGAGTAGAGGGAGGGAGAGTAATTTAATTACCTTGTTTGGATTTTTTTTAAGGAATGAGGGAGAGGGGTTTGGAGGGGTTTGAACTCCTTCCAACCCCTCATTTTTAATTCCCCCAAATTGGAGAGATTTGGAGGGAGAGTAGAGCATTAAAATGTTTGACCAAGTGAATTATCAAATTTACCCTTACCATAGTAACAAAATTACAAATGAAAAGACTAATTATTCCCCTCCCCCTTACTTAATTTTAAAAACATCCAAACAAGGTGGAGGATAATCATTCCCCTCTACTCTCATCTCCACTACTCTTCTTCCCTCTACTCCCCTCTACTCTCCTCTCTCTCAAAACTTCCAAACATAGCATAAGAGAAGGAAAACAAAGGATTTGACAGTGAAGAAAAGAAAAACGAGAGAGAAGAAGAAGAAAGAGATGAAAAAAGAGTTATAGTGGGAGAAGATAGTCACGTGGGGAGGGGTAGATTTTTGCAAAAGTGAAAAAGGAAGCTTCTTAGAAGGTGTGTGATATATAAACACCCTTCTATATTTACTAAATTACAAAAATACCAATTTGATTTTTTTGCCTTTAAAAGTTCCAATTTACATCACCTCTAAGATTTCCTTTTTACTATGCATAATAATAATAATAATAATAACTAGTCGCTAATCCGTGCGACGCACGGGAAAGTTCTTAGAAATGCTAAATATTTTTTTTAATCAAATTAAATGCATTTTTAGTCGGGTTGAGAGAAATTTAGTTAACTTAAATGAACCTTTTCGCTTTGGATTTCAAGGAATAACTCACACAAAAAGGAATATACAAATTTCATTAGGATTTGAGTTGGTCAACCAAGGTATATATATATATTTCTTAATCTACCAATAAAGCAAATTATTGCCCATTTGAAACAATTTACAATGTTCATTCTAGGCAGAAGCTTACATACTTTTTGTTGTTGTGATTTACAATTTGAGTAGATGAAAAATAATATGATGTTCTATCACTGGTTATTGCCTTCACAACAAAAGGGGTAAAATTTCAAATCAAAAGATTACATATCACATTTAAAAGAAACACTAACAAAAAGTAAAATATATGACATGCACTAATAACAAATGATCATAATATTCAAAGAGTTTTGTAAATCAACAACAAAATCTTATTAAATTGCTGGGGGCAGCTTCACTAACTATAATTTATCAAAAAAAATAACCTTCTTCATAAAACTTGTTTAAGTTATCATATTAAATATGAGAAAACAGGTGCAAGCATATTGTTGTTGACTCTACACTGTATTAGAAAGAGTCTCTCTTGGATTGCTTCATTCTTCTCTCTGCTCTATAACTAAAGGCCCCCCCCCCCCCCCCCATAAGCTTCCTACCTTGCAAAACTATCAACCATCAATAACACACCCAAAATGATAAAAATCTAAATAGATTAAAATGTTAGATTGAGAAAGAACTTAAATGTTTATTTATAACTGCCAAAATTTTTTAAGGATTTCCAAAACTACTAAAGTTTGTCAGGGTTAACAAATTTTATACACCTATGGGAACCTAATTCCTTTCAATCCAATCAAAGAATTAGATAAACAAACAAAAAGAATAGAAAGATATAATACCTGTTTTCAAAGTTTTCAAGGGCTTTAACTAATTCCTCATACTTATATTCCTTTATCTCCACCTCTACCTCTACTTTCTCCACCACTCCTACACCTTTTAAAATTCCAAAATAACCCAACGACGTCGTTTAATGCAATATCTTTTAACTTAAAGCATGGACACAATAAAAATGAGTGAAAAAGATCATACATTTATGTAAACATTCAAAAATTTGGGAATTTAGATTCAGATTCTGTAATAAGAACAAAACAGTCGGGTATATTATCTTAAAGGTGCTGATTAACACAGAACAGATTGGGTTGCCGAGCTGTTTGGTTTTTCCTTTACAGATGATGTACGGTAGCTGTTTTTCCTTTCTTTCCCACTAACAAAAGTAGTATTGTTTATGAGAAAAGTTTGAGTTGAAGCCAAGAGAAGAATTTTTATAGATACAAAATATTCAAGGGCAGGTTGTATGATGAAAACAAATATTTTACCTTCCATATTTTACCTTCCAACCATTTAAAAGAAATATTTTATCTTCTCACAATGAATTATTGGAAAAACAACTAAAAACAATTATAATGAGTATAACAATCGCAATAAACAATATGTTCCAACCGTTTAAAAGAAATATTTCTTTTATTTTGTATAACAACTTAGCTGAGTTATATATACTTTTTTAAAAAATTTAAAATGAAAATAGTCTAAAAACAAAAGAGTCATTTTTTTTTTGTTTCTCTTTTTTCTTTTATTTAGCAAGTAAACAGAATAATGAACAAATATAGATTCCATAAACAAAACTATCAACAGTAGACAAATAGTGCAATACGTGTATTAGTAGCAAAGCAGTAAATGATCTGATTAATGGTTTTATATTGACTATTTATATATAACTTTATGCAACATGAACTTTTTTAAAATTTTTTTTACAGAAATTGTTAACAAACCTTGAGTCGATGCAGTTAAGTATGCAGCTCTTTATCCAAAAATGAAAGTAGAACCTGCAAAATAAGTATTTTTTTAGTTTTTTTTTTAATTAAAATAATTTGTAAAAAACAGAATAACGAAGATCAATAATAGTGCAGTAAATGACCACCTAAATCAAGTTAATACCTACTCACAAAAACAACAGCGAGAGAATTAACTCCTACATCCTTTGCAACTCCAAGCACGCAAAAAGAAAGTAACATAATATATATTTCTAAACCTAGACATGGATCAATGTATGTCTGTCTGTGTGTAGTACCAAAATGTTCAGTTTCTCAGAGAAAAGAATTACTGGCTTTGCAATCTTTAATAGTCAGAAACTGATTCACATGCTCAGGTGCATTATGATTATAGAGGTACAGAACTACAAAGATTGCAATCTTTAGGAGGCAGCAAACAAATGTGCAAGATCTGGAAGACAACATCGAAAACAGGTCATTCTAAACTTTAGTAGTTGGAAAGAGATTCACATGCTCAGTAGCTAATGTGATATTAGAACTAAAATCAAAAGTCATATCAACAGAGAAACAAAAAAGAAAAAAATAGTTCTTAACAATATCTGAGGACCTTAAACAATCATATATTATGAACATTCTCTGTTAACAAAATGAATTTTTCTTTCAAAAAATCACATGCCCAAACATAAGCCTAAATTTTTGATAAATCCAAAAATAAGCCTAAATTAAAACAAATTCAGATAAAGAACGATATTAAAAACTCCAGCAACCCGAAATTGAAACAAACCCCAGCAGCAACGCAAAACTAAAAAAACCCCCAACAACCGCAGGAACCAAGCCCAGCAAATAGACATGCTAACTATAAACTATTGACTCCTTGAGAAATATGCCAAAGTTCCAAAGATTGGTCATTTAGTTGCATCAATGATTCAAATAAATAAATAAATAAAACAGAAAAGAGAAGAACAAACAATCTATGGAAGAGTATAAAAGAGAAGAAAAAGAATCTGTCCAATACCAGAACAATCTCATAGACAAAACATTCGGCTCCATGTTTCATCCAGTTATGTCAGATCAGCAATTAATGCAGCAATCTCTTCATCAATATCAAAGGGGACCGGACAATAGTGAAGGGCCTCCCGTAGATCTCTCTCTCCAATTCTTTCTACACAACACATTCATAATAGGAAAAAAATGAAATCAAGAGGTAACAAATCAACCTTGCCTAAAATTATTATAAAACCCCATAACTATCTGTAACACACAGCCCATACATATCACTGAATTAATTTTTCAGCCAAAATAAATTAATCATCAGGCCGACTCTTAGGTCTTTCAAAAACACACAAAAAAAAAAAAAAAAAAAAAACTATTAAATCGATACTATCTCCACTATGAAATCCATCGATATTTACAATATTTTCTTACAAAACCTGTACAATTTGAAATCCCTAAATCGATAGAAAACCTAATTGAAGACATATAATTAAAACATAACTTTGAGGCTCTATTCCATTTAAACTAGTTTCAATCTAAATTTTAACCCATATCAATCAAATAAAATTGAAACTTGAAAAAGATCAGATTAGAATTCTTCATACCTGAAAAATCGTCCAACATCAGAAACGGAAAAGGATCCAAATTCTTCAAGTTAGTCCTGAAAATCAAATGCCCAGAAAGGGGGCCAAAAAATAATCAATGCCCAGATGATAAAAACTCAAGAACAAAATAACCATGAATCAAAATTGACATTAGCCAAAGGAGTTGTGGTTGAGAAAAGAAGGAGGGAGCTGCATTGAATGAGAGAGTTAAAGAAGAAGAAGGAGATGGGAGTGAGTTTGAAATAGAGAGAGTTTGATCGAGGGTTTTGTTAGGGCTGAGTTTGCGTTTGAGAGAGAGTTTTGAAATACCTGTGGCTGATTTCTGCGTTTAGGCTTCTCTTGTAGTTGGGTTTTAATAAAAATCGGGTTTGTAATTTGTATTTGATGGGGGGAAAAAAAGATTTATTATCATTTTGGGTTTGTAATTTGTATTTGATGGAAAAAAAAATATTTATTATTATTTATATAAGTATTGCTGACGTGAAAAATTGTGGGAGTTTCAAAAGTTTCGGTTTTATATATATATATAGATAATTATTATTATTATTATTATTATAGAACTAATTTATATATATTAACAATAACCCAAAATAAGTCGACACTGTAATATTCTATAGAAAATGTTGAGGACACAATTTTTTAGTGTTGTGGCGTTGTGGGATTTTTAGTATCCTTAGCATTGCCCATATTCTATTCTAATAGAAAACCGAAATGTGCATCAAAACGGCATTTATAACTTTAAAATGAAACTTCTTAAAAGGTACATGTTATATAAATGACTTACTTATTTAAAAAGAAAAAAAAATACTAATTGTGTTACATTTTTTTTTTTTTTTTGGAGAGGAAAATGTGTTACATTTAGTATTAATATTATTATTATTTCATCTTTCACATGTATTTTCCGTTGGTTTCTAACTATCTGCCATTAGCCTTATTAAAATAATTGGTATGAATTTGTTTCTAAAACAAAAATTGCTATGGAACAGACAATAAAGAACAAAAATTAATGCTAAGGCAACTAGATTTTGCTAATAAATCATTACTCACAAAAAATTAAAAATAATAATTCAAAGGTTTATGTATTATGTTTTCTTTTTAAGCCTACTTATTATATTTATTGTCCCACGATTATAAATTATAAAGAAAATATACTATAAAAAATGCAATTATCTATGAATATATGTTTTAATTTGTAAGTCATTTTATTATGTCAATTTTTTTTCTTTTTTTTCTTTTAGTTATACAATGCTATTCTGATTTGTTTCTAGAAAAATGTTATTTATGGCTATAACTTATTTTAGAATGAATGCAATGTCTATTGGATAGTTTATCAATAATTTTCAAATGGCATCTTACATTGTATTATTAATGTCATCTCCTATTTACGGAAAATTCTTAGGTAGTCCCGGAGTATAGTGAAATGATGCTCCCTCCTCTTACATTCATGGTGGACCCCACCATTAATTTAATGAGCGGACCCTACCATGAATGTGAGAGGAGGGAGCACTATTCTCCATGCTCCGGGAGTACCTAAGAATTACTCCCTATTTACAAGAATTTCATACATTTATGCTAAATATTCCTTTTTTTTAGTTATTATTATGCTAACTATTTCAACTTAAATATAATGATATTCTCTTCTAAACTCATTCTATATTTTTCCCGTGCATTGCATGGGTTTAGTGACTAGTAATAACTAATAGTACTTTTTGTTGACTAGTCCTCATTGCGCTATATGGCTATATAAATTAATGCCACATCTACGTTTAAAAACACAAAAAAATGCGTCTGTTCAAGCAAACTGTTTAAGAACTATTTTTGCAACTATTGGTGTTCAACTGCACTGTTCCACTTGGTAGCTATTAATTTTGCACAGTTACTGATACATTTCACGTTATATTTCTTTAGAAAAAAAAAAAAAAAAACAAAAACAAAAACAAAAAACAAAAAAAAAAACAAACAAAAAAAACAAACAAAAAAAAAAAAAACAAACAAACAAAACAAAACAAAACAAAACAAAACAACAAAAAAACAACAACAACAACAACTTCAGTTCATTTTTCACCCCCTTCTCTATACAGGAAAGTTTTGGGTTTTAACGCAATTTTTCATCTTAGTGTTTCAATTCAAGTTATTGAGTCATATTTTATTCTTTGAAGCAAATTTTGATTCTCTCTAATTCTCTCTTACTAGACTAACTTTTTTAAGATCATTGAGCGAAGCCAGGGGGTGCAAGCATAGAAAGAGGTTTTTGTCCTTTGAAATTATTATTACTTCTTAATTTATGAAGAGAACTTTGCAATGGGTCTATCAAGTTGTAATCAAAGAGATTTTATGTTTTTGCGTAGAGTTTCTGCATTTTGTGATTTCATTTTGCAATTACATTGTATTTGCGTTTGCGTTTAATGAACGTGTTTTGATCGTTTGTTTTAAAAGTCTGGGTTTCAATCTATTTTGTAATTAGCAAAAATTGTCAACATATTGTGGGTTGCGTTAATTGTGCATATTTGGGTTTTACGGTTGTGATAGTTCTACTAGTTTTGATTTGTTTGCCCATGTGGTTATTATTTCGGTGAATCAACATCGTTATTCATGACGTTTGTATTATTGTGCATACATTGTGGGTCTATTTACAAGTCACGTAATATGATTTTTTTTTTTACTCTATTTTCATTTGATTGTGTTTATATAATATGCATTTGATTTTTTATGATTTTGCTTTATCAAATGCAGTTTTAGTTTTGCTAAGAATTTGAGATGGCGACAAAATTGTCAATTTTATATGATTTAGTGGAATGGGTGTTGGATCTGGTGTAGGG
Organism: Notholithocarpus densiflorus; assembly: GCA_030021035.2. Classification (NCBI taxonomy): domain Eukaryota; kingdom Viridiplantae; phylum Streptophyta; class Magnoliopsida; order Fagales; family Fagaceae; genus Notholithocarpus; species Notholithocarpus densiflorus. Next base: position 367,990 of record JARYZH020011362.1, on the reverse strand, counting down.
GTTGGATCAAATAGACAAAGCCGCTAAGACCTAAATGTTATGGTTTGTGCCATTCTAACTTGCATCTTTATTATTGTTGGTTTTTATTTACTTATTGTAATATATTAATTCATAATAAATAATGGAAACCAGTAGTCTTTGATAGTTCTTCATGCATGAGAAGAGAAGAAAGGCCAACCCTTCACCCTCAAAATTTTTGAAAAAATGCCCGAGCCAAACTGAAAAAATGGGGCTTTTGTAATGTTCTATAAACACAATTGTATTTATATATATATATATAATCTATTTATTGATTCTTTTGTAATACTTATTAAACCAAATGTAAGAACACATTATGATTATTGTAATATATTACTTCATAATATTTATATGTATCTCATTTTTAATGATCTTGTGTGTAAAATTTTGACAATTTCATCATAAGAAATGTTCAAACTACATTTTTCATCTTATATTGGAGATGATTTAGCTTTCAATAGTTGAATTTAGAGAAACTTTTAAACTTGAACATGTAAACATTTGATCTAAAACAATCTCATGTATCGCACGGATTAGCGACTAATAATAACTAATAGTTGAAATGTTTGACTTCTTGTTGACTGTGTTTCAATGCGCCACGTGGTTACAAAAATTAATGACACGTTTACTTTTAAAAACACTAAAACCTTGTGTCTTTTCATTTGGTATAATAAGAGAAACGTTTCAATATTTTCACTTTTTAGTACCGTTTTGTTTTGTCGCCTACAATAAATAAAAAGATGAAATGTTTTGTCTCTCGGGTAGTAGTTACAAAATATCAAACAAACACTTATTTTTGGCTCCTGGTAGTTAAAATTTTTGCACCTTTCATATTCCTTCCCCAAAAAAATACACTTCTTTCTTTTCTCTTTTTTTTCCTATACACTTCTCTCTCTCCCTCTCTCTGATAATTTATTTTTTTGCACTATGATACAATTTCTACATACAAGTTTTCCTCTATTTGCTGAAAATACTCAAGACTCTCCAATGGGATCTGACGACTATCTACAGAATTGGAATAATGTAAGTTGCATGTTTCACTTTTCCTTTTGGTGAAAAACAAGAAAAATAAAAATTAAATAAAGGTTTCTTTTTGTTGTTGCTGTCCTAATTTTCCTAATTCATTTGTAGAACCAAGTGCAGGAATGGTGGACACAACAAGCACGGTTGTGGCCATGTCAACTAAGTTTATCATGATCTGAATTTTTTCTAACCGCTGGTATTTTTTTTTGGTTAATTTGGAATTCTGTTATTAAATTTCTTAAATTCGAGTCCCAATTGAATCACATAACTTCACGTTTAGGATTATTGTCTCCTCTGAATATCAAAGACTGCCACTCCTATAAGAGTCTATCCTCTATTTTGTCTCTCTCTGATTTCTTCTTCTACTTTTTTAATTGAATTTGATCGGTTTGATGTAGATTGTTATTTTAGAATTTCTAGTGATATATATGGGCCCTGAAGCCACATGGTAGATAAAGATGCAGGCTGCAGCCAAGTTATTTTCGAATAATTGTAGCAATTTATCCTTATCAAGTAGCAGTAGTTTTTTTGATAGGGTCAAGTAGCAGTAGTTTGATTTGAATTAAACACATTCTATTTTGTAGAAGAGATTAGGTGATTACGTTGGTTGTCATTACTCATTAGGATGTTGTTTGATTTCTCAATTTAATGTATAGTAAGCCTTATCAATTAATATATTCACTTTTGACATTTGTTATATTTAATAGATCACAAAATTACAAAAAAAGATTGGTTACATTTTTTGGGTCTTCACTGTAAATCAACAGAATTAATAATTTTCTGTTCTAATTTTGTTTCAAGCCCTTTTATTTTGTTATGGTTTTTAGAATTTTAATTTTGATGTCTTTTGTTCTGTAATGAATGTGTTGTTCATTCTATTATGCATGTTTAATTTTTGGTTTTTTTGGTTGGTTCTGTTACGGTTCCATGGTAGGATTTGAGTTTTGTTGTAATTTGGTTTTGTTATGGTTTTATGTGTTGTTAAATCCATAAATCAGACTCATAAGACATTAGTTATGTGCCTTTTGATTTGCAATGATCATTGCCTAATTCAACCAAGTGAAATAGAGTTGGCACTTAATTTTTTACTATGGAGAATTTCGGACTTACAGTCATCTTTTTCTATATCTCACAAATGCCATATTTTTCTTTGAAGTGGCCTTGATAAAAGAAAGTTAGTTGTTGTATATGATGCTGAGTGCCACACATATTATCAGGTTAGAAATGTTTCCTTCCTATTTCAGTTTTGCATTTATATACTTTAATTTTTCACTCATTTTTTTCATAATCTTCACTTGATTATCGATGGGCATCAGTGTAAAAATTTCTTATTTAGCAACTTATTAGAGAACCACCCTCACAAGCTGATTATTTGTCTCATTCCATATTTCCTACATGGATATGTCCATGTAGTGACTTACTTTTTTTTTTTTGAAAGGATGTAGTGACTTACTAAGGTTAGTTCTACCCTATTCTTAATTTACTTTATTTGTACTTCTAATATAATTTATAAGGTTTTGAGTATTGATTGGTCAACTTAACATGTAAAATTTAAATGTGAAAATGTTAAGAAATTGCGACTTGAAAGTGATTGATGTGAACATTTCAATGTTTGAATGGTTATTGATATTCAATTCAATATTGCATTAGGTTGAGACTTGATAGTTAGATGATAATGCCATGTCAAGTAAACGAATGCTCCATTGCATGTATTAGGTTTGTGAGCATGAAAGACACATATTAATTAATAGTTATGCTATGCACAATTCGTTTGATGTTTTCCTACCGTGGGAATGAGCTATTAGTTTACCTACCTATCAACAACAAAAAAAAAAGATCTATCAACTATTAGTAACTATGTGGAAGTGTGGCATGCATTATGCAAATTAGTAAGACATGTTATTTGAATAATGTTAGTCTCATTTGTATAACCTATTTGTTTTTGGTTTTGCATAGTAAGAGCACACAATTACAAAGGCCTAACCTATACATACACTCCAAAAGGACTACCTTAACTATCAGATGTAGGGCGATTTAGGTTGCTTAGATTTTTCTTCTCCAAAAAAAAAAAAAAAAACAAGGGTGTTTAGATTTTGGGCAAATGTTATTTTCATTTACTCAAAATAATTGGTTGAAACTTTTTCAATTAAAATTGTTCACATGCAAGTTTTAAAGAAAAGAGATGAGCTCTAGAAGGAGGATGCTTAGGTAAAGTTTGCTAGGTGGATGACCCTTATAGCATAATAATGTTTTGGGTCTAACTATAGTAGATAGCATGTTTGATCCTAAGGAGTCACTATTATTAGACCTTACCAGTATCAAATTGGTCTATTCAACTTTTGGGTCATTTTTTTAATGGCCTTTCTAAGCATTTGGATTCATTTATATTGATTCATCTTTAATGCAATCACACATTTGTTTTATCTCTATTACTATAAATATATGTGATTTAAATTAAAATATCCCCGTGCATCGCATGGGTTAGCGACTACTCTCTCTCTCTCTCTCTCTCTCTCTATATATATATATATATAATCGAAGTCTTGACTTTTTGTTGACCTCTTTAGAGCTTGCCACATCATCATTATTTATTTTAAACAAAATTATTTATTTTAAAACAAAATTATTTAACTTTTTTTTAATTAACAATATCAATGTCAACTCGAGGAGGACTAATCTTTGACATTAACAGTCAAAGTCCAAACTTAATAAGGAGTGAAACTCTATCTTTCTAACAAGTCCAACTTAAACTCAAACTTTTCTTTAAATTTGTGAAGTTAATCATGAACACTATAAAAGCAATGCAAACCCCAATATTTTTTTTAAACCCAAATCTAAAATCAACGCAAAATCACGCATCTGCAGCAATCTTCAAAGTAACGTAACTTTTCCTTTTATATCACGCATCTGCAATCAGTTCTACCCATCTGTGACTCTATTCTCAATTTCTTCCTCTTTCTGCGTTCCAACTTCAAACTCACTAATCACTATGTTAAAGTTAAGTTTGATTTACTATTCTTTTTCTCCCTTTTCTTTACTCATTAGCCGTTTTTGAAGTAGACAACTGGTCTGCATTGCTCCAATTTCCAAGAGAACGTGCACCATGCGTGTGGTTAAAATTTGATGTTTTCATCAATTGAAGTGATGGCCAAGTATGACTCCTCTTTCTTCTTTATTTCTTATTAAAATAATATATATTATACTACATAACATTATAATATATATAAAACTATTATACATCATATAATATATATATATATATATAATAGAAATATAACATGATTTTTTGGGCTAAGCAAAACAATTGATCATTATTATTTTAAAAAACTAATTGATTATTTGATTAGATTTTTCATATATTGAGATTTGTCTACTTTTTAGCAAATCTTTAATTAATTAATTATTATTTTTTTATTTCTTTTTCATGTATGAATAATTTGGTATCCCCTTCTTTGTCACCCCATTATTTTTTTCTCCTCTATTTTTGTAAAATTGTGATTTACAACTATGTTTTATGTTAACTTTATTCCATGACAAAAAGTGTTGTAATTGCTTTAATTTATTTCCTTGTATTTTATGGGATTTTATTATATTGGGTTTAGTATTAAGTTGGTGAAGACTTAAGTTTAAAATGAAGAATCAGTGGATTTCGCGAGTGTCTCGCTTGAAGATAACCCGCGAAAGAGTCATGTGAGAAGTACATGCTGGAAGTTGAAGAGTCATGCCAGGCTGTCGTTTTCGCGAGTATCTCGCGGGTAAGGCCTTCCCGCGAGATAGTCGCGAAACATTCTGCCTAAAGGCTTTTTAAGTAAGACTTTCATACTCTTCACCCATACTATATATACCCTCATTACCCACAAATGTAATTGAGGCCATTTAGAGAGAAATTACCTATTAATAACTTCCATAATTATTATATTTCATATTTAGATTGTAAATAACATACTACTAATAATAATCATAATTATTAAATTTAATATTTAGACAAAAAATAAAAAGGTTAAAGAAAATCATATTTTGATAAACTTTTCTATGCATTCCACATGTTATTGACTAGTTACTCCTTTCATGTTATGATTTTACATGGTTGTGAAGTTTACATATTAATTTTGAGAAAGATAATGCACATATCATAGGTTTTTTTTTTTTGGGTGCTAAATATTCGATTTTTGAAAATTATTTTGTTAAAAAGACTCTATTGCAACTTATTTAGTTATGTAGAACTTGACTTTCTAAAAATTGAATTCAAAGTAGAACTTGATTTCTCCAAAGTTGAGTTCTATGCAATTTAGTGATATGTGGTAAATTTGGAACTCGATTTTCTCAAACTTGAGTTCCATGTTTCACCAAATTGCATAGAACTCGACTTTAGTGAAATCACATTCTAAAAAGAGGCTACATAATTAGATAAGTTGCGATAGAGAATTTATGACAAAATAATTTTCAAAAACCGAAAATTTAGCAAAAAAGACCTATATCATATGAATAAGATAATTATTGCATCACATATCATAACAAATAATATGTGGGAACTTAGAGCATTCATATCTAGATATAAATAAATAAAAAAACATTTTGCATCACCAACAAGCTATTTTATCTGTTTTACATAATCACTTTAACAATACACCCTACATCTTATATGCTCAATTCTCTTACCCTCTACTAAAATATTCTTTTTATATTCTGTCTTATTCTTTTATTTATTTATTTATTTTGTTACCGACATCATTTAATTTTTTTTTCTTGAGTACTGAGTGGAATAGAAATATATAATTTTTTTTATATGTTGCTACAGTGATCATCTATACTTAGAAGATATTGTAGCAATGTATAAAAATTTGAACAATAAAGCATAACCAGATACGAGTATGTTTTTGATGATTTTTTGCTACAGTATCCTCTAAAATCCATTTATATGCGTTTTGATGCTTTTTATTTTTATTTTTTTGCTGAATTATGAAAAACCCCTTTAAATGCGTTTTGGTGGTAATGCACCTACAATTGGTCCACTTTATATAAGAGACAACAGAATATATCAAGTGTACCTAATGAATTTGAAGGGTTATTTATTTATTTATTATTTTTTTTTTGAGAAACTGAAGGAATTAATTAGACTAGTTGATCCTAATACATTTTGGAGGTTGGTAAATAAAACAACGAAAAATATTTACAATATTTTCACAACAAATTTTAAGTGGTAGGTTGTTATTGGCTGTTATTAGTGGACCAAAAAGTAATTTTAGTAGTGGTTTTAAATTAGAATTAGTAACAACTTATCATTTATAATTTGTTGTGAAAGTATTATGAAAATGTTGTGGACCTATTACTTCTTTAATTAAAACAGTTATAAATATCTTTATAAAGAAATAAGTACTAAAGGAAATGCTCCATAATTGTAAAATCCTTACTAATGCAAACTGGGGCTTGAAAAGTATAATGCTTGTAGGCAATCTACTCCCACTTATGCTTCATGGCATGTTAGGTTTGGCAAATTGAGGTGGTATTTAAAAAGATATTTTCCAATATTTAGGGTGGTTTTTAAAAATATTAATTAGGTTAAAAATCTAGGGAATAATTAGGTGTTTGAAAAGCTTTGAAGTGTGGACACTGTCATTAGCAAAAAAAATAAAAATAACAATAAAACCTTTCATCAGTGTAAAGGTTAATCAAACTAATGTAAATTGGTAAAGGCTTCCAAAGAGATAGTTTCTCAAAATAGAGGAGAAGACTCAAGTTGAATTTGGGTTCAAAGATCAATAAGTCATCCTATGATGCTGATGATGCATGAAAATCGTTAGTGAGTTGTTGATCCCAAATCACGCTAATTGGTATCTGTGGAACAAGAACATAAGGACCGAACAGAAGGCACCGATGTGTCACCAGTCAGAAACCTTCCGAATGTCAAGTTAGTGAGTGAGAAATCTCTAAGAACTCTAGAGTGAGAAATCTCTAAGAACTCTATTGTGAGAGAGCTTAGGATTTTCTGCGTACCTGAGAAAAGTGGAGGTCTGGTGCTTATATAGTGGTGAGTAGCGAACCGAAATCCCTTCAGAGTAGGGATTTTTCCAAGTTGGAAGGGTCCAGTATTTAGGGTTTCCAAGATTTTAGGGTGTCTTTTCATATGAGGGAGATATGGGTGAGCAATGGGGTTCATCTTGCGTGTTACGCAAGAAATTTCCATGTATAGGTACTCCTAGGGGCCAAGCCAGACCATGCTGGACCTGTCGGTCTTTCCATGCTGTCAGCCCTTTCATCCCGTCGGGTTTTATCATGGCATCGTCACTTTTATTGATGCCATTCTAGATCTTTCTTCTATTTTTGTTGAGCTGAAGGACCCGTAGGTGCTGTTAGCTTCCTTACATGGTGTGTTTAGGATCATTAAACCTTTGTCAAAAATACCCTTATCAGCTGCCCCCTACTCCATGGTTTCGTCGGCTTTAACTAACAGGCTGTGGAGTACTATGAGTATTTATGATCATTAATTAGATGTTTTTGTTGGAGGGAGTGTCATTAAATGACGTAGGTATTCCCAGGTTTAATGCTTGATGACACGTGGCGCTTGTTGGTTGGTCTCGATTCTAATCAAAAGTATTGCTTCGTATACCGTGCCCCTTCGTTCTATAAATAGTTCCTCCTCCTCCCCTCATTTTCTTTACTTTATTTCTTTTTGGGAGATATTGAGACCAGAGCTGTCGCATCGTTATTTACAAACCATCCGTCACTTGTGACCTTGTCGTTTCCAACGAACCCGTCGTTTTGACCCGCCATCCATTTCTCTTGTAAGTTTCTTTCCTTTATCTTGTTATTTTTATTTTTGGTCAGTCGTCATTTGTTTTAGAGACCCGTCAAATAGGCTCTTAGAAAACCTCCGTTGCTTGTAGGTGAATAGATGTCAGGTGATAGAAAAGCGACGAGTGAATAGTCATCGTCATTCCGTGATGGTGCGAGCTATGACAAGGTCTATCCGTCAGGGCATGAGCCCGAGGAAGATGTCACCTGGTCCCCAGAAAGGGAACCGTCTGCCCATTCCCCTATCGAGGAAGAAAAGGAGGATGAGGAAGATGAGGAAGGGGAGGAAGATGAGGAAAATGACGAGGGGAGAGAAAGTGAATATGATGAGGGAGATGAGGAAGATGAGGGAGAGAGAGTTGATAAGGAAGGTCAGGCTGTGGCAGACGAGGTTGTAGGCCAAATGGATGGGGGTGCCCGTTCTTTTATCCTTCCTTTAATATGGACGGTTAATGATTTTTACCCGACGATGTCTGATAAGGTCTTCAACACCCTTCGCGACCGTTATCAAATCCTTGAGAACATCCCCCTTCGTCTGCCTAGGAAGTTTGAAAGGTGTTATTTTGGGAGGATTACGGATGTCGGCATGTATGATGCCATGTTCATCGCAGGGCTGAGGCTGCCACTAACGGAGCTACATCGTCAGCTCGTCAATTACTTAGGCTTGTTCGTTAGTCAGATTGCTCCTAACGCGTGGAGAATATTTATTGGCGCGAAGGTGATATGGGGTTAACTTAATGGTGGTAACCGTCTTCTTACCCTCGACGAGTTCTTTTATTGCTATTAACCCTAGCAAATCTCCTCGTTAAAGGGGATTTATCATTTTTTGGCGAGGAAGACGTCACTTAGGTTGGTGTCAGATATGCTTGACTCTAATAGGAACTAGAAGAACATATATTTCTTTGTCCAAGGGACGAATTGCGTATGTAGGCCTGAGGAGTGGGATATTATGCCCAATGGTTTTGATAACACATGGGGGATTGTAAAGGAGTCAAGTAGATTGTCAGTGTTTGCCTTTACTTTATCTCCGTCGACTTCTGGTGACGCTCCTAACATGTTTTCTTATTGTTTTTAGCTCTTATTGTTTTTAGCTCAAACCCGTCCACAAATTAACGACGAGCAGGAGAGTTTCCTCAGAAGAGTTTAGGCTATACCCTTTGAGCAAAGGAAGTGAAAGGATTTGGTCACCCTCGACACTCTCCACACGTTTTGCGGTGGTCCTAAATTGACGCCCGTAGCCTGACGATTACATGCTTTCTCCCGTCGTTGTAAGTGTCAATTTTAATACTCCATCTAGTCCATTTGCTCTTTTTCTAACATTCCTCGTCACCCTTTTGCAGAAATGGATGCAGGTAGACAGAGGGCAATTGTGGGGCAATTTTTTGCCGCACGCAAGCAACAGGGGGCGTTAGCTTCGGCCTCTAAGGTGGGCGCTAAAGTTGCCCCCAAGAGAAAGAACAATGCCAAGGACGATCGTCTACCCAAGAAGGGGACGGGCCCATCCGTCGAGGACAAGCAGTGGAAGTCCTTTTCGCCCCCTCCTCCCCTTCGTCATGGAGTTGGGAAGGGCCTAATGACAGGGAAGGGGCCCGTCACCCCTAATCTCGTCTAGAGGCTGGTCACTCACAAGGATTATGTCGTCGAGATGGTCAATTCTATCATCAAGGAGACAGATTTAGATCGCTATGGTGAGCACTCCTTAGAAGACTTGGGGGCTTCCGATCTTTATGACTTGTCCAAGGTATGTTTCCGTCACTTATAGTACTTTGTACTTTTTTGTATTCTCCTTCTAACTATTCTTTTTTGTTTCAGGCGTTGGTGCGAATGAAAGTCCTTCAGGATAGGTGTGTGGCCAATTAGGGGGTAATCTGGCAGTTCCACATGCGTCAAGAGATAGAGAACAAGGAACGAGATCAGTATAAGGAGGTTGTCCGTACCCTTAACAAAGAGCTGACGGCCAAGCTTGCTGCACTTGCGAAGGAGACCCGTCAGTGTGAAGAGGCGGAGAAAGCGGAGACCAACCTAACAACGGAGCTGGCTGCTCTTCACGAGCAAATGGACAAGGCCAAGGCTGACGCCATGGCAGAGTTCCAAGTCTCTCAACCCTTCTTTGACGCGTGCATAGTATTTTATAATGACGGGTTCGATGATTGCTTAAAACAGGTTAGAGCTGCCTACCCTGATCTAGACTTGTCCCAGATCACCATAGACGACACCGTCTTGCCGACCCCTGGGGGAGATGACACCATCAACGAAGGGACCAACGACTCTGTCCATACTGTTGAGCAGGAGGTGAAGGACACTGACGCTGAGGTTGTTGTTCAACCTGCCCCCAAGGCTCGAAAACTCCTGTGGTCCAATCTGCCATGGATCCGATTACCGCAGATGGTCCATCTGCCTTGGATCTGATTATTTCCAACGTTCCCCCGTCTTGAGTCTTATCCTTTTCCTTTATAAGCTGTATTTGATTCTCTCTTTCTTTTTGTGAGTTCTATTTGTAAAACAATGATGGTTGCCCCTTTCGTCGGGCTTTATGTAAAAACATTTACCCTTTGAGTTTATACCTACTGTTTTATCTGTTGTTTATGCTTGTTGTTTTTACTGTAGATATGCTCCTGTCGTATATGTATTGTTGATTTTTTTTTTCAATCATCTATTTCGCAATAATACTTAGTGGCTTTCCTTAGTCTAGGTTCCCATTGGCATCTTTGTCTACCCACCTCGTAGGTGGGGCTTGATATAATTTCATACTAGGTACCCGTCTACCCCATGAGTAGGACTTAGTGTACTTTTTGAGACCAGGTACCCATCGGTATACTTAGTCGTCCGTCCATCCGTAAGTAGACTTAGTATACTTTTTGAGACCAGGTACCCATCGGTATCCTTAGCCGTCCGTCCATCTCGTAGGTATGACTTAGTATAATTTAAGAGGAAGATTCACTGAAGAGTATGTAGCAAGGCGGTGTTTTTGATAATTCCTTTAAATCTTATAAATAAATAAAAAGCTTATAAAAACTTAATATCCTTAAAATTCCAAACATCCAGCATAAATAAAGAAAGCAATAAAATAGGCTGCATTCGCCTACTACTACTGGTAGTATTTCCTCAAGTGCTTGGTGTTCTAAGGGTGGTGGAGCCTTTGTCCGTCGAGGGTTTTCAAGTAGTAGGTCCCCTTTCTATGGCAATCAACGATCTTGTAAGGTCCCTCCCAATTGGGCCCCACTTGCTGTGGTGGGCCTTTCTGTACTTCTCGGCTAGACTGCTTCCTACTGTGTTGTGGCCCAATAGTTCTGGGGTAGGAGAGTCGGGACTGGCTTGATTGAAACTCACCTCAAGCCAGCTTGTGTGCAACTTAGGACCCCATTGTTAAGATCTTGGTCACATGCCCATGGCAGAAGACGCTATCATAGAAATGTTATTGTAGAAGGGCGTAATATAATAAGACAAGAGGAATATATTTGCTGACAATGATTAAACCACTTTCCTAGTAAAGAAAACACAGTAATATGAGTACGGAAGAAATAGGTTAATGACAATAAATAAAGAAAAAGAAGTAATGTTAATGCTTGATCAACTTAAAGAAAGGAATGGTTAGTCTGCCGTGCTTGGTTTCTTAGGAGATTTAAGTCCAGGAAGGGAACCACTCTTCAATGTGGGCAATCTCACAGGGAAATCATGCCATGAAAATTACCCACTTTGAAATAATGGGCCTAAATGGCTTATTCTCAAATCCTCTTAATCTTACTAGAGAGTAGGCTGTTGAAAGGGAGAGAAGAGAGTAGTCTATTGGTGCATGCCCCTATCACACTTTTGCTTCCTCACTTCACTTTTTTTAACCTCTCTCTTTTTCTATACTTTCCATTTTCTTTCTTATTCCTATGTTCCCTCTTTTCTTCTTTATTTTCCATTTCTTTTCTTTCTTGCTATTTTTCTCACTTGTTTTTCCTTACTCTTTTTGATTGCCTTTTCCCTCTTCTTGTTGCTACCTTCACTGTGCACAGCTAAGGCCTTTTTATACTTCCTGTCGTAATGAGTTTTTACTGTTTTATCCCTCAACTACTTTTGGCCTGGTGTGGGTGTCCTTCCCAGACCATCCACTGGTTTGTTGGCTGCCCACCCATCACTACTACCCTGTGCTGGCCGTGCCACACTCCATTCCCAAACAAAAGAGTTTTGTTTTGTTTCCTTGCTCTTTGTGGCATTCCCATCCGGATAAGGGTTGGGTATTCTCTCTTACTAATTCCTATGACATGTACCTAGTGATTCCAGCTTATCTTTCCCTCTTTTAGGTGGTATGTCATCCCAGCAGGACATTTCCCCCAAAAGAGCTTAAGTGGGAACCCCATAATAGGCTTCCCCTTTCTCTCCACCGCCAAACCATACCCTCTCTTACCTCTGACCCGTGGCCTACCGCCCCTGTATTGGTTAGGTACAAGTGGGTGGTGCCTGAGTCTTATGTGTGCTTCACTTTCATGTGAGTCCATGGCCTATCTCCTGTTCACGAGTTTGCCATGGCCTAGGTGCTTGTCTGGTCTTTGCTGCACGTTCTGCTGCTTATTCTTAGCCTCTTGTGGCGTGGATGAATCATTGGGTCTTCATTCTTTGCACCTGATTTCATTCTTTGGGCTGGGTCTTGCTTGGGTATGGGCCCTTCTTCCTTCAATTCGGCCCCTATCTTTCTTTACTTCTAGTTTGTGGGTTGACTAGTGTTCCTGCCACACCATTCTGTTGCTCCTGCTATGTTCCCACTTGACTTGTGCTTGCTGGGCCTCTTTTGGGCCTGCCATGTACTTTTCTCTTATTCAATTCACGTTGCCCAGTGTTTTTGCCAGGTTAATCCTCATACCATCTTGGGCTTCCTTGGCCCATTCCATTCCTTTGGGCATCCTCAGCCCGCTTTATTCCTTTGGGCATCCTTGGTCCATTCCATTCTTACATTCTCATGGGCTTTTGCTACATCTTTTGGGCTTTCCCAGCCCAATTACTATATCCTTTGCTTTCGGGTTCATTGGCCTTTGTACCAACCCCATTTGCTAATTCCTTTCTTTTGGGCTCCTCCAACCCATTTTTGCTTGCTTTTGATTTCTTATAAATCCCATGGGCTTACTACTTCCTTTTTTGGGCTACCTTGGGCCCGTTTGCTTTCTTTGGGGGTCTTTTTACTATTTTATAAGCTCGTGGACCATTATTCCTGCCATTCAGGCTTAATGGTTTTCTTCTCTCTTTGCTAATTCTTCTTCCTTATTCCCTACTATATTGTTGGGCTTCTTCTTATTATTGGGCCTTCTTGCCAAAGTAGGCATTAACACTTTCCTTGTATGGGATCTCTAATAGTCATTGTCACCCTTCTTAGGATCAAGTCTCTGACCTGGAAATGACGAGGTCTGATCTTGGTGTTGTAGTGCTTTACCATCAGATCTTGATAACGAGCCATCCTCTGTTCTGCCGTTGCTCTGACTTCGTTAAGAAGGTCTAATTGTAGGCTTCATTATGGTGGGATACTCGATAGCTGGTTAGTCCAACTTTTGCTAGGATGATGGCTTCATTCTCGAATGCGAGGCAAAAAGATGTCTCCCCTGTAGGTGTGTGAGCCGTCGTCCTATATACCCATAAGACACCAGGTAGCTCGTCCGGCCATATACCCTTTGCCCCCTCGAGCCGAGTCTTGATCATCTTGAGCAGAGATTGATTTGTGACTTCAACTTGTCCATTGGCCTGCGGGTGAGTGGGAGAGGAGTAGTAGTTCTTGATTCCTAACTGCTGGTTGAAATCCCTGAAGGCGTCGTTGTCGAATTGCTTTCCATTGTCAAAGATGAAGACCCTAGGGATTTCGAAGCGGCAAATAATACTTTTCCAAATAAAGCTCCGAACATTCTTCTCCGTGATGGTGGCCAATGATTCTGCTTCAACCCATTTGGTGAAGTAGTCGACTCCTACGACAAGGAACTTGAGCTGTTGTATTGCCATAGGGAAGGGTCCCACTATGTCCAATCCACACTAGGCAAATGGCCAGGGGGCGCTCATTGGTGTAAGTTCCTCTGATGGCTGTTGTATGATGTTGCTAAAGTGTTAGCACTTGTCACACGCCTTTACATAGGACTAGGTGTCTTTTTGCATAGTAGGCCAATAGTATCTGACTCGTATTAGCTTGTGAACCAATGAGCGTGCCCCTGAGTGGTTCCCATATACTCCCTTGTACACTTCTCTCATGACATAGTCTGCTTCGGTAGGGGCTAGGCACCTCAAGTATGGACGGGAAAAGCCCTTTTTGTAAATGACATCCTTAATTAGTATGAAGCGTGACGACTGTACTTTCAACCCACGGGAAGCATTGCGGTCTTTTGGGAGCATCCCATTCTTGAGGTAAAATACGATTGGCATCGTCTAGTCGGTTCCCGGGGGGATCACTTGTACTTCTACCTTGTCAATGGCAAGAGAATATTGAACAAAGCATAGTACCTGATTAGTGACGTCCATATACTCTACGGATGCAACTTTGGCCAAATGGTTCGCCTACTCATTCTCTTCCCTTGGGATCTGTACAAACTTGGCCGAGAGCCCCTCACTCTTCTTTCTTTTGACCATGCTCAAATATTTTCATCCGTTCCCCTTTTGCCTTGTAGTCACCGTTGAGGTGCCCAACAACAACCTGCGAATTGTAGTGTATGACCACTGACATGACCCCTGCTGCTTTAGCCAAGAATAGGCCCGAGAGGATCCCTTTATATTCTGCCTCATTGTTGGTTGTTGAGAATTCGAGGCGGACTGCGCATTATTGTATCTCCTTCTAGTGATTGTAGCAGGACCCTAACTCCCCCGGCTTGTTGGTTGGACAAACTGTCTGTCCATATCATCCATGCCATCAGCCTCTCCTCTTCATCTTCTTTCATTGTGAACTTGAAAATAAAATCAGCTAAAGCCTGTGCCTTGATCGTGGTTCTGGGTCGGTATTAGACGTCAAACTCGCCAAGCTCTATTGCCCATAGGACCAGTTGCCTTGCTGCCTTTAGGTTGCTCATTGCTTTTCGTAGCTGTTTGTCCGTTTGGACCACTATGGTATATGCTTGGAAGTACGGCCTGAGTTTTCGGGCAGCTGTGATCAGTGGTGAATGCGGTGATGAGGAATTTGTCGTCAGCTTCATCAATCAGGAGGAACTCTTTGTTGAAATGAGTCACGTACGACCTTAGGCTCTCATCTTCTCGCTGCTTAATATTAAGTATGGCCATGGAAGATCTTCTATGTCTCTGCCCTCCAATAAAGTGTGTGACAAAGTGTCCACTCAACTCTTTGAATGTGGCTTGCTGAACCACACCCTCGTTGGTCCCTTAAGTGTGGTAGGGAAGACCCTACACATGATTTAGTCTAGAACTCCTTGCAGGTGCATGAGAGTTTTGGATGACTCTAGATGGTCGAGCGGGTCCCTTGATTTGTCATACGTTTCTACTTGTGGCATCCGAAACTTTGCTGGGAAGGGGAAAGAAGTTACCTGGGCAGTGAACAGGGAGTTTGTCCGGTGGACCAACTCGTCCAAATTGGTGGATACCCATCCCCTCATGGCATTCATCATCATATCCATCTTCTTCTTCATCATCTGCATATCTTGGGCCATACGTATCGCACTGACTTCCATTTCGGAGGGGCGGCTAGTATCCTCCAGGCTGTCCTTTCTGCTGAGGATGTTGCTTTCTTCCTGGTCTTCCCTTTCCCGTCTGTCCCCTGTTGGTAGGTGACTCCCATTTTGCTTGTCGACATCCCGCTTGTCACGTTGGCCTTCCTGGCATCACTCGTTCCTTTGGTTTAGTTGTTGCTCCAACTCTTGGTTGTGCTGGGTGAGTTGCCCTATTGCTGCAGCCAGGGTTTGCACCTGTCGTTCCAAGGCGTTAGGGGGATTCCCAGTTTCCTGGTTGATGGTAGCTATCGAACGTGTTTGGACCATGCAACTCTTTTGTCTTAGAAACGGTGGTATGGCCAATCACAGTCATTTCCTACAGACGGCGCCAACTGATGATGCAAGAAAATCGTAGTGAGTTGTTAATCCCAAATCACGCTAATTGGTACCTGTGGCACTAGCCAAAAACACTCCGAAGGTCAAGTTAGTGAGTGAGAAATCTCTAAGAACTCTATAGTGAGAGAGCTAGGGATTTTCTGCGTACCTGAGAAAAGTGAAGGTTTAGTGCTTATATAGTGGTGAGCAGCGAATCGAAATCCCTTCAGAGTAGGGATTTTTCCTAGTTGGGAAGGTCTAGTATTTAGGGTTTCCAAGATTTTAGGGTGTCTTTCCATATGAGGGAGATATGGGTGAGCAATGGGGTTCATCTTGCGTGTTACACAAGAAATTTCCATGTATAGGTACTCGTGGGGGCCAAGCTAGACCAAGCTGGACCCGTCAGTCCTTCCATGCCGTTGGCCTTTTCATCCCATCGGGTTTTATCGTGGCATCGTCGCTTTTATCGTTGCCATTCTAGATCTTTCGTTCGTTTCCATGGAGCTGATGGACCTGTAGGCGTTGTCAGCTTCCCTACATGGTGTGTTTAGGATCATTAAGCCTTTGTCAAAAATACCACTATCAGATACGAAATTCATCAAAATATCTTTAATTTCATAAAATTTTCATAGTATAGTGTTTTGGGCATTGGAGATTTATCAAGATTATAAAGATCTAAGTCATTTTTAAAAAAGATGAATCTAAGTCAATTAAATGTGGATACCTTTATATATATATATATATATATATATGAATT
Organism: Notholithocarpus densiflorus; assembly: GCA_030021035.2. Taxonomy (NCBI): domain Eukaryota; kingdom Viridiplantae; phylum Streptophyta; class Magnoliopsida; order Fagales; family Fagaceae; genus Notholithocarpus; species Notholithocarpus densiflorus. The sequence continues at coordinate 351,415 of JARYZH020011362.1, read as the reverse complement.
TTAAGTTCTAGGATTAAATATTTTTCCTTTGCTAATGTGGGTATTCAAAACTCTCCAACGCATCTTGTGCCTGTTATTTTATTGTGGTATCAATTTTTCTTGTGCTTGTTATGCTACAGAATATTTCAAGTTCATATCTCTTTTCCAACTACAAAATGTACAAATAAACATATATATTAAATATGTATTATTTATAAATATTTTTGATGAATTTTCCCCTACATTACACGAGTTAGCGATTAGTAATATATATTAAATATGTATTAAAATTTACACTTCATTTATAATAATATATATAATAATGATTTTTACGATTTTAAAGTGTGTGAAACTTAACATTGTTGGTTATTCATGATCCTGGATATTTTTAAATTATCTTTTATCCTTTTGACATTATTGTTGGTCATTCATGATCTTGGAATCTTTATATAATTTATTAGTATCATTTATTTTACATTTAACCTCTAAAAACATGTAGAATTTTTTTTTTTTTTGAGAAGATGAAATATTATAATTTGTTATTCTTGATTAGTTATCTTCTCTAAAAACTTGAAGTTTCCATATGTATGCATCAAATATCAAATAATTGACTAGCAATGATCTATTTAGTATTTATAGACAATGTCACTTTGGTTCTAGCTAGTGACTAAAGATGCATTATTGCAATAAGAGCCGAAAGGGTTGAAATTATGAGCACAAAATTATTCTCTTGTTTGTATATATATTTATGTTACATTCTTTAAATGATATATTCGTACCATAATATTGCATTACAATATTCAGACACAGCTTGGTGGGCCAAACTTCCACAGCTCTGTAAATTTTCCTAGAAGATAACGAAAAATGAAGCGTAATTAGATGAAGTTTTGTAATGCAAATAAAGAATATACAAAAACGTGTGTCAAAAATTAATATTATTTTAAATTCATTAAAAACCCAAAAAATGGAAAATTTACAATGAATATAAAATTTCATAGAGTAGTTTTTGTACATATTTTGTGTGTTGTTTGGCCTTTTACTCAAGACTATATCAATGGCTTTTATCTATTTTGGTTAATTTGTACAACACCGATGGAATTTAATATATATATATATATATATATATTTATTGTGGTATCAATTTACAATGCTAAATCAGTAAAAATTTATACATAAAATGTTATATATGGAAATACTCTTTTTTGAGGCATCTTTTTGTACACTGTATATACTCAACTTTATAAGCTAGTGATATTCAAGCTCTTATCAATCTAGCCATAACTGCCTTTCCTGCTACACAAGCATTTTTGCTTTAGATTGGGCCCTTTGTGCAGTTCGCTTGCCAAATACCTCTGGGGGGGCTTATTGCCGACCAAAAAGAAACGGTCAAAATAACTGTGGCAATGACCATAAGGGAGCCATGGGCCTCATTAACCCAATTCCCCTCAAACTCAGAGAAAAGAAGCTACATTTTAAGTTGTCAGAGATAGAATAAAATCTTGGACGTGGAAGAGTTTTGAAAAAGGTCATTCCTCTATCCTCTCTCTCCCTTTCATTTTTAATTGAAGCTTCTGGATTCCAAGTGGAAGGAACCCCAATTATATATAGAGATACCTAACACTACTTTTACTTTCTAGTTTCTCTCTCTCTCTCTCTCTCTCTCTCTATATATATATATATATATATAGATATATATATATATATATGTGGCCTCAATTTACAATGCTACATCAGTAAAAATGTATACATAAAATGTTATATATGGAAAAACTCTTTTTTGAGGCATATTTTTGTACGCTGTATATACTTAACTTTATAAGCTTGTGATATTTAATCTCTTCTTTTAATATAAAATCTATTATGATCAACATTATTATTTAATTTAGATTATCAATATTTGTAATATTGTTTATTTAGATTTCAATATTAAATATAAAATAAGATATTATGTTATCTGTTTCTTATAACAAATCACACGTACACGAGCAAGGCATGTGTGGACAAAACTTGTCATTTAAATAAATTGAAATAAACATAAATATAAATGCAACAATAACTTATACATAAAAATATATACAAACAAGAGAATAATTTTGTACTCATAAATATTTTCAACTCTCCCATTTAGAGCACTAACAAATATTATCACCATTGAATAGTGTCTTGTTAATATTAGAAGACAAACATTATAAATTAAAACTCGATTTGTACAAATAGACATATATTTGCAACTACAAATGTACAAATAAACATATATATTATATATGTATCATTTATAAATAGTTTTGGTAAATTTTTCCGTGCATTACACGGGTTAGCAATTAGTAATATATATTAAATACGTATCACAATTTACACATCATTATTTTAATATATGTAATAATTAATGATTTTAACGATTTAAAAGTGTTTGAAGCTTATAAATTTAGCCATAACCGCCTTTCCTACTACATATGCATTTTTGCTGCAAATCGGGCCCTTTGTGTTGTCCACTTGTCAAATTCCCCTGGGAGGGCTTATTGCTGGTTGAAAGAGTCAAAAATAACTGTGGCAATAATCATGAGTGAGCCTCGCTATTCATTAACCCAGTTCCCCTCAAATTAAGAGAAAAGAAGCCACATTTTAAGTTGTTGGAGATAGAATAAAATCTTGGACGTGGTAGAGTTTTGATTGCTCGATCTCTCTCCCTCTCATTTTTAATTGAAGCTTCTGGATTCGAAGTGGAAGGAACCCCCATTATATATAGAGAGACCTAACATTACTTTTACTTTCTAGTTTCTATTGCATTCTCTCTCTCTCTCTCTCTCTCTCTCTTTAAATATATATTATTTTTTTGTGGTATCAATTTACAATGCTACATTAGTAATAATGTATACATAAAAAGTTAGATATGAACAAACTCTTTTTTTGAGGCATCTTTTTGTACGTTGTATATACTTAACTTTATAAGCTTGTGAGATTCAAACTCTTTTTTTAAATATAAAATCTATTATGATCAACATTATTATTTAATTTAGATTATTACTATTTGTAATATTGTTTATTTAGATTTCAATATTAAATATAACATAAGATATTATGTTATTTGTTTAATATAACAAATCACACGTACATGAGCAAGACAAGTGTGGACAAATCTTGTCATTTAAATAAATTGAAATAAACATAAATATAAACGCAACAATAACATATATATAAACATATATACAAACAGGACAATAATTTTGTACTCATAAATTTTTTTTAACTCTCCCATTTAGTGCACTAACAAACAATATCACCATTGAAGTGTCTTGTTAACATTAGAAGATGAACATTCTAAATTAAAACTCAGCTTCTACAAATAAACATATATTTCCAATACAAATAAACATATATATTTTATATGTATCATTTATAAGTATTTTTGATGAATTTTCCCGTGCATTACATGGGTTAGCGATTAGTAATATATATTAAATAAGTATCACAATTTAACAAGAGAATAATTTTGTACTCATAAATTTTTTTAATTCTCCCATTTAGAGCACTAACAAACAATATCACCATTGAATAGTGTCTTGTTAACATTAGAAGACAAACATTATAAATTAAAACTCGATTCGTACAAATAGACATATATTTGCAACTACAAATGTACAAATAAACATATCTATTATATATGTATCATTTATAAATAGTTTTGGTAAATTTTCCCATGCATTACACGGGTTAGCGATTAGTAATATATATTAAATACGTACCACAATTTACACATCATTATTATAATATATGTAATAATGATTTTAACGATCTAAATGTGTTTGAAGCTTATAAATTTAGCCATAACCGCCTTTCCTACTACATATGCATTTTTGCTGCAGATCGGGCCCTTTGTGTTGTCCATTAAGCTTAGTCTCCTTTTAACATAAACCATAATACCTTCAAATGCCAAGCTTAGACTCATTTAACCCAAGCCTTGCAAGAACCACAAAATGTCTCCCCAATATTTCTAAAAGAACATTATTTGCAATGAAACTTATTATTGAAATAGTTAAGGTTGTAGAAACCTCTTGCATTCTTGAGATCCTATTACCGTGGATCAGCTAAAGGACTATCTTTTTAAATTAATTTTTATACTTTTGACATTATTGTTGGTCGTTCATGGTCTTGGAATCTTTATTTAATTTATTTATATCACTTAATGTAGATTTTTTTTTGAGAAAATAAAAAAAGTAGAATTTGTTAATTCTCAGTTAATTCCTTTCTCTAGAAATTTGAATTTTCCATATGCATGCATCAAACATCAAATAATTAACAATGATCTATTTAGTGGTTTTTGAGGCATCTTTTTGTACGTTGTATATACTCAACTTTATAAAATTGTGATATTCAAGGTCTCTTTTAATATAAAATCTATTATGATCAACATTATTATTATATATATTTAAATTATCCATATTTGTTATATTTTGTATTTAGATTTCAAAATTAAATATAACATAACAAATTATATTATTTTCCTAATATAACAAATCACACACGTGCAGTGGGATTAAAATTAGTCATATAAATAAATCATAATAAACATAAAAATAAACATATATACAAAAAGAGGATAAATTTTTACTCATAAACATCTTTTTTTTTTTTTTTTTTTTCAATAGTTTAGAGACAAAAATAGGGATGAAAATATGATATTTTTAAAAGATTAAGGATGAAATGAAACACTTTAATAGTTTGGGGATGAAAAATGAATTTTTAATAGTTTAATGACAAAAAATGAACTTGTTAAAATTTAGAGACAAAAACAAACTTTTGGTAAAATTTAGGGACCAAAATTGTAGTTTACCCTTTAATTTATTAATATCCTTTATTTTACGTTTTCTCTTTAAAAACTAGAGAAATTCTTATTGAAAAAGTAGAATTTGTTATTCTTGATTAATTCTTTTCTCTAAAAACATGAATTTTCCATATGCATGCATCAAACATCTAATAATTAATTAATAAGGATCTATTTAGTATTCACAGACAATGTCACTTTTTTTTTTGGATAACAAGGGTGTCCAGACCTCTTCAGGTATCCGACCATTCCCTTAGACATGTGTAGTCTTCTCGTCCCACACACTTCAGATAATTATAGGGGGGACAGGAGGACTGCACATGTCTAGGATCTTATAGTTTATATTTTGTTTTTCATTATTTATTTAGGGGAAGATTTTTTTTTTTTTTTTTTTTTAAAAGAGACTTATATTGGATTTACAAATCTAAGGATAGAATGAGAAAAATAAATAATTCAGTTAAGATTCCTAGAAATAAACCAAATATTATAATCTCACATTCCTAGGAATCTTATTAGATTCTCAATTGAACTAAACATAGAAATAGTTACATTTCTAGGCATCCAGATTGCAAGGCATTACATTTCCAAAAATCTGAATGCTAGGAGTAATGTGGATTCTTTCGTACCAAACGCCACCTAAAGGGAGCTTGATTTTGTTTTTTTGGAACCCCAGATTAGGGGCATAAAAATAATTATATATACTATTATTGTAATAAGAGCTGAAAAGGCCGAACATAGGAACAACCATTTTGTAATAGGTTTCTAATTTCTAGAGGGATTTGCAAAGAGTACACTATCAGACAAGATGCTCCTGCTTAAAATTTTATTCTACAAGGTTTGAAAGAAATCATTTAGGTTTAGCTAATGGGAAAAACATGGATCACAACCAAATACAAGGCTTACAAGTAGTAAAGCCTAACCTAAGAAATAATTGGGTAGATTATTTAATTAGCACTGCATTTAATATAATTGCTATCTAATGGTAGATATGTTTACCTAGTTGCAAAACCCGATCCTGAATTTTAAAGTTCCTCAGGGAGCACAACAATTGTGTATTAAAATGCAATTTGTAGCGTAGGAATTTCAGATCCATGCTTGCAAAAGTATTAAAGTTAGGACATGATTACAGCTGTCTTGTATCAAGCAAAAATTTAGCTACAGCTGTCCCATGCATTAAGCAAGTGATCTTACTATTATCTTTGGGTGGCAATGAATTGAGGAAATGGGTCTGATCCCATCTAATTATAATCATGATACGTACACTTACAAAATAAAAAGGATGGATCAATTGAATACAATTGCATAGAGTTTTATTTTCTGTATAGGACAATTTTCATATTATATTTATATTTTAGTGCATACTTTTTCCAAATTCTGAGCTCCAACCAAGTGGCATTTAAAGCTCAAGAGGGACATTCTCATCAGTCAACACCCCTCCCCCCCCCCACCCCCCCCCCAGTGGTTCCCAAGACAGAAGAATTTTTAAGATTTCCTGGAAACATCATGTGCAAAATCTGAAAGAAAAAAAAGCTTCAACTCATGAATTGATCTTTCAAGAATTGACAACACAATAATACCTACTGGAACTGACATACTTCAACTGGATTGGGAGAATCAAACTTGCACAATGAGATAGATTTCAATTGATCAATATGAGCCATGCATATTGATTACAGTACAATCATCAAGTATCAGTTATGTTTTAGCCTGAGATGAAAGAGCTATGATAAAAAATATATTAATGTACCTTGGAAATCCAACATTATTGGCAAACTCAAAGTCATAAGCATATCTGGCATAAGATTCACAACAAATAATGTGCTGAACATTTTCGTACTGTGGATCTGGGAAGAAATTGCCATACTGAAAAAAAATAAATAAAGCGAAATACTCTTACCAATTGTCAAACTGTCATTATAATTTTTTTTTTAAGTGATAAACTTACAGAGTTGCCAGGTTTAAATTCAGAAGATGTCCTCAGTTGCATTATAGAACAGAATGCATATGGCTGACTTATCATTCAATACCTGCACACAATGAACATGTCACAATATTTTCATGGCAATGGAAACACTAAAAATTGCCCAATTCATGTCATTTTGCTCTATCAATTAAATTTTGGATTACAAAAACAAGCATCCTATCATTTACTTATCTTATGAAAAATGTAAAAACCAAGTAAATATAATTAATTTACCAATAAAACATGTATATTAGTAATCTACTCTAGATGTTTATGTAATCCATTTAGTGCATTGTTCCAGTAATTTAGAATTATCAAACCGTCCTTTTCTAAAGAGGTTGACCAGGTAATGCCATTCTGTAACTCATAATCCCAACATTGAATCCGTTGCATTTGAAACTCACGTGACTTGAGGAAGAGCGGAAACATTCGTATTTAAATTAAAAAATATCAAGCCACCACTTGCAATACTAAGAAACTTCAAGAATGATAATTCTGATGATTTAAGAATGAAATATAAAACAAAACAAAAAAAATCTCAGACTATACAACAAATGATTCAATGGAACATAATAATCCTTATGGCAGTTAATGGTACAGTACTATAATTTTGTAATGGAAACAAAACCATAAAACATATTAATTCCTTAAATTTCTACACAAATAGAATACCTGTGACCTTCGTTGGAGATCAATCTTCAAGCTAGAAGGTTATTCACACTAAGTACCTCCCACCAAATCCTCACAACAGCTAATACACCATTGCGCGGCTCAGCCTGCTAAAAATTTGCTTCTTCAACATCTGACCTACCCTCCTTTCTAAGGTCAGCTATGCTCTTCTCCATGTTTCAGTGTCAACAAGGGAGCAATAAGCCGGAAGAAGATACAAATAGAACTATGGAACAAGTTTTCCGATATAATATCTGTGTCTCTCTTTGTCGACAAATTGTGGTGCTGAGAGCTTAACCACACCAAACATTTCTATTTGGCAACAGCAGAAAGATCATCAGCGGTGCTCCAATCATCCATTAGTTTAACCTTCATTTCAGAGCAAACAATCTGCGCCTCTTGCAGCCTCCCCTCCTTTCGAAGGCCAGTGGTAAGCTCATTACATGTACAGGCATTTAGGAGGAAACCGTTATCAGCCATTTCTCTGTACCAAACATATGCCCCAGTGAAATCCTTCCATTTGCAATGCCCCTTAACAAGTATGTTATACGTATCGGCTTTAGGAAGAAATCCTTTAACCTTCAAATCATTAACAAGATCCTTCACCCCAGACAACTTTCCCTCTCTAAAGTTCACCATAATCAAGCTATTATTGGTCATCTTGTCAGCATGAATACTGTGGTCTATCATCTCATGATTCAAAGCAAACGCCTTCTGAACATCCCCATATTTTGCATAACTGTGAATTATTGTATTATATACAACTCAATCAGGAGACAAACCCATTCCTAACATTTCATAACACAGATTCTCTGCAAGCAACATATCTTCCTCACTGCTTGCACTAATTAGAGGATAATAGCTATTTAAAGTAGGTTTAATGCCCAACTTTTTCATGTATTCACACAAACTAAGACATATTCTGGACGTTTCCTACATTGGAATACCCTGAGATTAGAGAGTTGTATGTGATAACATCAGGATTATAACCACAAGAAGTGATCTGGGAAACGAAATCTTCGGCTTCTATCATTGTTCCCCTTTCGGCTGCAACCCATGACTTACCATTTTTTCAATCGTCAAAAACAAAATGGCTTTGTCCACATCACCCCTTTGACAAAATCCATTTACAATTGTGTTATACATTACCTCATCTGGAACAAGTCCATTCTCAATTAGTTTCTTCAAAACCTCCTCTGCCTTTTCCATATTCCCTTCTTTGCACAACCCATTTGGAAACCCCTTTTCCAATTGCTTCTTCATACAAAGCCAATGAAGCCTCATCATCACCACACCTTGAATTCCCATCAAATAGAATACTATAAGTAAATCCATCTGGCATGAATCCACGGGCCTCCATTTCTTCCAACACCCTCTTTGCATCATCCATTCTCCGTGCCCGACAAAGCCCACTAAGCAATGAATTGAATGTAACAAGACTCGGCGCCACATTCACCGCCTTCATCTTTGCTCTCAAACCAAAGGCACCCTCCAATTCCCCAACCTTACAATAACCATCAATCAAAGTATTGTACATAACCAAACTCGGTACCAACTTCCTCTTCAGCATTTCATCGAACAACTTCGCGTCCCTCATTCTCTTCTCTTTACACAACCCACTAAGCACCACATTGTAAACAAATACATTAGGACTCACCCTGGTATTCTTCATACCATTCAGCAACTCAAAGGCCCTGTTCAACTCCCCCAACTTCACCGCTGCCAGAATTGCCTTACCATATGTGAACCTATCAGGTCGAATACCAGACTCCATTATCTCCAACAACAAATCCAATGTTCTCTGAAACTGTTTTGAAGCCACCAACGACCCAAGCAACATATTTAAAGAAGTCAAAGAAGGAAAAGTACTGCCTTTCTCCATTAAGGCATACAATTCTTTGGCTTCGGTTGTCATTTTGGACTCTGAGCAAATCAACAATAGCATGTCCAAACTAGAAAGCGGGCTTCATGGAAGGTGTAAAGATCAAAGGGCAAAGAGAATGGATCAAAATCCATAAAACCATTACATATTTTTATACATTGCTACAATATCATATGTAAATATATATGGTACAATCTGAACATCTATCTAACACAGTAAAACTAAAAGTCTAACAATTATATACCACAAATAAGTACAGTATCAAATCTTGAAGTTAGTCTCTTCTAAACATTTTATCCCAAAAAAAAAAAAAAAAAAAAAAAAAAACCTGTTCTTGTAACTAGGCCTCGTTTGGCAACAGTGTTTAAACGGTTGTTTTTCATCCGCACATATTTTCACAAAAACTTAAACAATGTTGCTAAAAATTTCTTATCAAACGGGGCCTTTTTTTTAATGACTAATAGAGTAAAGAAAGAGAGCAACAAATACATTCTGATATCTAATGAGAGGAGGAGAGAGATACTACCAGTCACAGAGGAGAGCTGCCGGAGAAACCTGAGGCCGCATCTCGTGTACAGTGGAATTTATTTATTTATTTATTTTTGTTGGGGTGGGGGGGATTTTTTAATGTAAATTTATATTTAATTTACAGGATTACTATTATATATCTAAAAAACAATTTCAAAAGTCAGGGCGATAAAATAAAATTTTTATACATTAGGCTGGGTCATATGTGACGAATAACTATTTTAAATAAATTCTCAACAACAAAAAAAAAAAATCAAAAGTTTTGTAATTTAATTGGTTGACACTTTTTAATATTTCTGAAAAGAGACATTTAGGTTTAAATCTCTCTATCCCAAATATCAATGTATCAAAAATAAAATTGATGCTTAAATAACTTCCAACTAGGATTAGAAGGATTATTATGTACATCATACAACTCTTCACAATTGATGGATACGTATTATGATGACACATGTTCCTTTATAGCAACTTTGTGCATTTAGTTGGTATTTATATTCATGTTTTAATTCTTATCTATAAGCATTCATTCTTGTCATTTTCCAATTAATTTTTCTAACAATTTCCTTTTAAAGCCTATTTAAGTTTTGGACAAAACTTATGTACAATATTTTATGTGCTGTTTCTTAGGTTTCCCTTTTAAGATTCTGCCATGTGGCTACTTAACTTAAAAAATACACTTCTATTTATGAAGAAAAGCCACATGGCAGAATTTTAAGAGATGAACCTAAGGAACAGCACTTAAGTACTGTACCTAAGTCTTGCTCTTAAGTTTTTTATTTTTTATTTTTATAAAGTTTCAACATATGGCGTCCACTCCTAATGATTCTGCTCTTTATCATCAGACCAAGACAACAGTTGCTTTCTGGTATAGGCAGTGATTGAACCTTAGATCTTTTATTCAACCATAAAAAACTTTACTAGTTAAACTAAATGAGACCCACCCTATTTAAGTATTTTATTGATAATGTATTGCTCGGCTAATATATGTGTAATATGTGTAATGGTATAAAATCGTAGAAACACTATTAAAGACAATATTTATATTAACATTAAAAACGTTATGAAGTAAATGTTTGTAATTAAAAAATTGTTAAGAATATTTTAGGTGCAAATTAAATTAAATTTTTATTTTTTATTTTCTATTGAATATATATATTTTTTTTTGAGAATCTTCTATTGAATATTTTAATTGCTTCGAACTTTTAAAATGTATGATATTGCTTAAAATTATAACATGTGTAATTTGATCCTGACCCATATATTATAATTGGCGGACTAACAACAAAGCTAACAACACTGTCTTATTTGATGGTAAAACAAGAAAATTGGAAAGAGTTAAATATTATAATAGGGTCTGATGATGCCGGGAAAATCACCAGTGAGTTACACGATCTTCAAACGCTCGAAAGTGTATCTGCACAATGGAAACAGAAGAGACCTAACAGAGAGCACCGGTGTGGTGCCGGCCGAATACCCTCCGAAGGTCAAGTTAGAATCAATTCTCACAGCTCTAGAGTGCTAGAGATGGTAGATTATGCGTACCTCGATTTGTGAAGGTATTCCTCCTTTTATAGTAGTAGAGGGTTGACCTCTTATACTTGGCGTAGAAGTCTTTTCCTTATAGGACTCTACTTGGAATAGTCTCAATCGTGATTTGCAAGATCTTTCCTTATAGAAAAGATCCGCACGTATCCTTCGGGATCCTTAACGTTTTAGGACTCTTTTCCCCTTAGGATTCCACGGTGATCAAATACTTGTCTTGCAGTATTTTCCATCAAGGGTTTTTGCTATTTCGGACCACTGGACAGGTTGGGCTTGCTCTCTATCGGCCCAGGAATATGGATCCGTCAGGCCCACTCACAGGCCTCGACAAGCTACATTTTGACCCTCATCAGGGTCTAACTTGAGCTTGCCTCAGCGTCGTATTTGATAAAAAAGGAAAAAAAAAATTGAAGAATTTTGTCAATAATCATTTGAATTTTATAAATTATAAATATTTAATATTATAATAATAACAAATGTACCTTTTAAACTATTTCCACATATATACATTAAAATATGTGTATTGACATGTTTACAAATATACATAAACATATATATGTGTGTGCGTGCGCGCGCGCCTGCGCGTGTACGCATGTGTTGTCATGTTTCTATTCACATGTATTAAATTTGAAGTAAAATTTCATACCATTAATGTTTATGAAGCTGAAGATATTTTGCTTTTTGATGATTTATTCTTAGCTTTCTTGCTAAAAATTTATCTTCTATTTTTTAATTAAATTTTCTGGCTTATAGTTTTTTTTTCCCTAGTCTTATGTTATATCTTCTTAAGTTTCATTTGTGTTATTCATTCCTAATAATTTTCTATATTTAAGGATAATATTGTGACTTGGATTGAATCGAGAAACATTTTTGTCATGATATATAAATTCGAATTCAAATAAATATCAATCTTCAACCTAGAGATTTGATATGAGGGGTGATTATTGAAGATTAGCTTCCTTCTTATTACATAATTGGTGTGTAGTTTTGCGTATATACATGAGTACAATTAAAACAATCACAATTATACATTTATTTTTAGAAGAGATTCAAGGATGGACAAATGCCCATCCATGCGCCAATCCAAACTTGACACGTAGACGGAGTTCGAGGAAGGCAGACATGAAGATAACACTAGTTTAGGCTAAACATGTGAACAGAGGTCTAAGAATGGGAAACGTATGGACCCACTATCTAAGGAACCCGAGGAACGACTGCACCTCAGGATGCCTTAGCAGTTCACCTGCACCCAAAAGTAAGGTACCATCGAAGACATCAGAGACATGCAAATAAAGAAGAGAGGAAATATCTGTAGAAGGTAGCCATCACCTCCACATTCAATACACTGCACCAACTGAGCTGGCCTCATTTATGAGGAAAAGACACCTGAACAATAATTTCATAGCTCACAACACTCTTTACCACCTCTAGAAGGGTTTTGATGGGACAAGCATCTAAACTATTCCCCTAAGACATACAGATGGAGGGTTGAGATGCATCAGAAGAGACTATATAAAGGAAACGAACCCCTCTAAGAAGGGGTTAAAAAACAGAAACTTGAAAAGAGAAAATTAAGTATAAGATTGTAGAGAGATTGACACTAATTGTATATGCACAATCCATCCTCGGATGAGCTTGAGGAAGAATTCATACTAAATTTGTGATTCATTTCTTCATATTAAGAGTCATCGCTTCCTTAATTTCACGCTTGGATCCTACTTAGCATTATAGTTGGCATAGAAAGCCCATTCTCTTACAAATTAATTGTGTTGGGCCGAAAATATTGAGTTCCACTATTCTAAGTAGGCTTGGGCCATTTTTTGAGCTTTTACAATTATCTATTAATAACTTCCATAATTATTATATTTCATATTTAGATTGTAAATAACATACTACTAATAATAATCATAATTATTAAATTTAATATTTAGACAAAAAATAAAAAGTTTAAAGAAAATCATATTTTGTTAAACTTTTCTATGCATTGCACGTGTTATTGACTAGTTACTCCTTTCATGTTATGATCTTACATGGTTGTGAAGTTAACATATTAATTTTGAGAAAGATAGTGCACATATCATAGAGGTTTTTTTTTTTTTTTTTTTTTTTTTGTTGCTAAATATTCAAATTTTTAAAATTATTTTGTTAAAAAGACTATTGCAATTTATTTAGTTAAGTAGAACTTGACTTTCTAAAATTTAAATTCAAAGTAGAACTTGATTTCTCCAAAGTTGAGTTCTATGCAATTTAGTAATATGTGGTAAATGTGGAACTCGATTTTGCTACAGTATCCTCTAAAATCCCTTTATATGCGTTTTGATGCTTATATATAAATATATATATATTATACTGAATTATATATATATATATTATACTGAATTATGAAAAACCCCTTTAACCATGGTTTTTGAGTGGAGTTGTGGTGTGTTTTTATGTTAGAACCTCTTTTCCTCTTCCTTGTGTGTGTGTGTTTGTTTCTCAAAAAAAAAAAAAAACCCCTTTATATGCGTTTTGGTGCTAATGCACCTACAATTGGTCCACTTTATATAAGAGACAATAGAATATATCAAGTGTACCTAATGAATTTGAAGGGTTTTTTTTTGGAGAAACTGAAGGAATTAATTAGACTAGTTGATCCTAATTCATTTTGGAGGTTGGTAAATAGAACAACGAAAAATGCTATGTTTGTAATATTTTCACAACAAATTTTAAGTAGTAAGTTGTTATTGGCTGTTATTAGTGGGCAAAAAAGTAATTTTAGTAGTGATTTTAAATTAGAATCAGTAACAACTTATCATTTATAATTTGTTGTGAAAGTATTATGAAAACGTTGTGGACGTATTACTTCTTTAATTATAATAGTTGTAAATATCTTTATAAAGGAATAAATACTAAAGGAAATGCTCCATACTGGTAAAATCCTTTTTTTTTTTTTTTTTTTTTGAGAAATACTTGTAAAATCCGTAGTAATGCAAATTGGGGCTAGAAAAGTATAATGCTTGTAGGTAATTAACTCCCACTGGTGCTTCATGGCATGTTAAGTTTGGCAAATTGAGGTGGTTTTTAAAAAGATATTTTCCATATTTACGGTGGTTTTTAAAAAGATTAATTAGGTACGGAATAATTAGGTGTTCGAAAGGCTTTGGAGTGTGGACACTGTAATTAGCAAAAAAATAATAATAATTAAAACCTTTCATTAGTGTAAAGGTCAATCAAACTAATGTAAATTGGTAGAGGCTTCCAAAGAGATAGTTTCTCAAAATAGAGGAGACGATTCAAGTTGAATTTGGGTTCAAAGATTAATCAATCGTCCTATGATAATAAATTCTTCAAAATACCTTTAATCTCATCAAATTTTCATAGTATAAAGTTTTGGGCTTTGGGGATTTATCATGACTATAAAGATCTAAGTCATTTTTTAAAAAGATGAATCTAAGTCAATTAAATGTGGATACCTTTATTTATATATATATATATATATATATATATATATATACACCGCTGAATTTTGAGTTCTAGTATTAAATAGTTTTTTGCTTTGCTAATGTGGGTGTTCTAAACTCTCCAATGCATCTTGTGCTTGTTATTTTATTGGGGTATCAATTTTTCTTGTGCTTGTTATGTTACAGAATATTTCAAGTTAATATCTCTTTTCCAACTACAAAATGTACAAATAAACATATATATTAAATATGTATTATTTATAAATATTTTTGATGAATTTTTCCCTACATTACACGAGTTAGCGATTAGTAATATATATTAAATATGTGTTAAAATTTACACATCATTATAATAATATATATAATAATAATTTAAACGATTTTAAAGTGTGTGAAACTTAACATTGTTGGTCATTCATGATCCTGGATATTTTAAAATTATCTTTTATGCTTTTGACATTATTGTTGGTCATTCATGATCTTGGAATCTTTATATAATTTATTAATATAATTTATTTTACAATTAACCTCTAAAAACATGATAGATTTTTATTGGAAATGTAGAATTTTTTTTGAGAAGATGAAATATTATAATTTGTTATTCTCGATCAATTCTCTTCTCTAAAAACTTGAATTTTTTATATGCATGTATCAAATATCAAATAATTAATTAACAATTATCTATTTAGTAGTTATAGACAATGTCACTTTGGTTCTAGCTAGTGACTAAAGATGTATTATTGCAATAAGATCCGAAAGGGCCGAAATTATGAGCACAAAATTATTGTGCATATGTTTATGTTACATTATTTAAATGATATATTCATACCATAATATTACATTACAATATTCACACACAGCTTGGTGGGCCAAAGTTCCATAGCTTTGTAAATTTTCCTAGAAGATAAGGAAATATGAAGCATAATTAGATAAAGTTTTGTAATGCAAACAAAGAATATACAAAAACATGTGTCAAAAATTAATATTATTTTAAATTCATTAACAACCCTATAAAGTTGTAATTTACAACTACTTTATGTTGGCTTTAATTCCATGCCAAATTTGATTGTAATTTCTTCAATCATATTTCCCTTTATTTATGTGGGTTTTTAATTGTAAGGGATGTGTGTGAGAGAGTGTGAAGACTCAAGCTTAAAAGGATGAACAAGTGGATTTCGCGAGTGGCTCGCAAGAATCTTACCCGCGAAAGAGCCACGTGTAGAGGACATGACTGGAAGATGAAGAGTCATGCCAACCTGGAGGTTTTCACGAGTGTCTCGCGGGAAAGGCCATCCCACGAAGTACTCACGAAACTCTCTGTTTGGCAAAAAGTTGTGTTTTGCTTTACCAAGTCTTTACCTACACTATATATACCCTCATTACCCACAAATTGTAAGGAGTGCTTTTCAGAGAGAAAACCTTAGAAAATACACTTGAGAGTTAGAGATTGTTATACCCACAATCATCTACACATTTCCTTGTGGTTTTCCTCAACTTCTACCTCTCCATCTCCATATCCTTGAGAGGTTGATAGCCCAAACACTTACCACAGCCATTCTGAGTGTCAAGTGAGATTTTGGTGCTGTTGGGAAGCATTGGAAGGAGCCATTCATTGGCGGATGCAATCGGACTGAATTGCGAAATCTGGAAAGCTAGAGGCAAGGTTCCGAGAAGCCAGTTGGTAGCAGGAGCTTGGAGGGCTCAAGTACATTGGGTAGACTAGGCTTGGAGGGTTTTTTGTTATTCATGTACTCCAACTTTATTCTTTAGTAGATCAATTTTGACTTAAAGGGTCGCGGAGAGGTTTTTCGCCGAGTTCTTCAGTTTTCTCTTCGATAACACGTCTCGGTGTTATCTTGTGTTTGCATCTCTCTTCCCTACTCTTTAAGCTTTTTTTTTTTTTTTTTTTTTTATTGTTGATAATAAATGAATATGGCTTAGGGTAGTGTTATCGGTTGTTTGCGCTCATTTACTCTTATTCCGCATTTAGCTTAAGTTAGAGTAAAAGCAATATAGCCATAATTTTTAATTGGGGGTCTGAATAAGCTTTTGTGTTTTCACACAAATCCCAGCTTTCAATTGGTATTAGATCGGGTACACTTACCAGATTTCGTTATCCTAGTGTGATCCTAGACCCCAAGTGAGATGGATAGATCTCAATCTCTTAATGCTCCTCCATTCTTTGATGGGAGTAATTATGCTTTTTGGAAAGTACGTATGCGTGCTTTTCTTTGTGCTATTGATGAGACAGTATGAGATTCCATTGAGAATGGGTATGTAAGACCCACTACCGCCAAATTCGAATGTGATAAGGCTGCTCTTGCTTTGGCAAACGCCAATAGTAAAGCTATTAATGCATTTTCTGTGGTGTTTCTACTGACGAGTTTCATAGGATTTCGCATGTGAAGACCGCCAAGAAGGCGTGGACCATTCTTGAGACAACCTATGAAGGTACCAAGAAGGTTAAGGACACTAAGTTTCAAATGCTCACTACTCGGTTTAAAGAAGTAAATATGAGGGACGATGAGTCGTTTGATTCATTTGATGGGAAACACAACGAGATAGTGATTGCCAAGCTCAACCTTGGAGAGAAGACGGAAGATGCCAAGGTGGTGAGGAAGATCTTGAGATCCTTACCTGAAAGTTTCTGGGATAAGGTCACATATTGGATGAGACAAAAATTCAAGAACTTATTGGATCTCTCCAAACATATGAGCTCGGACTCCCCTCTCACAAGTCTAGTAAATCACTTGCTCTTAAAACTATAAATGAGAGAATGGGTGATTCCTCCGAAGAAGATGATGTAGAAAAGGAGGTGGTGTTTCTTGCAAAGAACTTCTGAAAATTTCTCAAGATGAAGAACAGTGGGAAGTCATTTGGCAAAAGAAAATTCTCATCCTAAAAAATTGACAAGAAGGAGTTTAAAAAGAAGGACGGGAAAGACGCTTCATCAACCCAAGGAATCGTGTGCTATGAATGTAATGGGCACGGACATCTCAAGAAAGAATGTCCAAACTATTTGAGAGGAAAAGGGAAAGTGTTTACTATCACCCTTAGTGATTCCAAAAGCTCAAATTCCAACGCAGAAGAAGAATGTGATAGTGAGGGAAACTATTCAGCTTTTATGGCAATTACAACGGTTGACTCTAGAGATGAGTTGAGCAACTTGGTTGATGAGCTTGGTGTACATTCCGAAGGTGTGCAAGTCTTGAAGTCCACCGACAATTGCTATGACGTAGTTCCCAAGCCAAATGTATCATGTCGGAGTGCACGAGTAAATCTGTTGGAGTTATGGCACCAACGTTTTGGACATGCAAATTACAAGCAAGTGGCAAAAGTTTCAAAGCTTGAAGCCATGATTAGATTGCCGAAATTTGGAAAGATCGAGAAATTTTTTTTCAGTTTATGTCAATGGGAAAACAAACTAACGCATCTCATCCCAAAGTAAATGTTGTTGCTACATCTCGTTCATTGGAGTTACTTCATGTTGATCTAATGGGTCCAACGAGAATGGAAAGCATGGGTGGGAAAAGATATATCATGGTTGTAGTTGATGATTTCTCAAGGTACTCTTGGGTGGAATTCCTTAGAGAAAAGTCGGAGGCAAGCGACAAGATGGAAAGATTATGCAAAAAGCTCCAAAATGAAAAAGGGAATTCCCATAGTCAAAATCAAGAGTGATCATGGGAAGGAGTTTGAGAATGCAAAATTTGAAGCATTTTGCAATGAGCACGGTATCAAAAAGGAATTCTCAGCTCCAAAGACTCCACAACAGAATGGGGTTGTTGAAAGGAAGAACCAAATGATCCAAGAGATGGCGAGAGTGATGCTTCTTAACAAAGACATCCCACATAAATTTTGGGTTGAAGCGGTGAACACATCATGCCACATTGGGAATAGGATTTTCTTCTGAGCGGGAACAAAGAAAACGTCATATGAGATTTGGAAGGAAAAGAAGCCTAAGGTGAAATACTTCTGAGTATTTGGAAGTAAATGCTTCATTCTCAATGATAGGGAGAATCTTGGGAAGTTTGATGCCAAGAGTGACGAAGGGATCTTCCTAGGATACTCCGTAAATAGCCGGGCATATAGAGTGTGCAACAAGCGCATAAAGATGGTGATGGAATTGATAAATGTGGTCATAGATGACACCATTCTGGAAAAGAGTGTTGGTGAGGATGGCGAAGTTCCAAGCCTTAAGAAGATGAGGGTGATGGTAACATGTCTCAATGTGATGATGGTGAGAGACAATAACTGGAAAAAGAGTCTACTCCCACTATATCAAGAAGGGAGACCAGATCAACTCAAGGGTCTTTACCACTCACCCCTCCGGAAGTTCAACTTCCAATCTCTCGTGATGAGGAACCCTCCACTTCCAAGAAACCTTCGTCAAGAGTAACTCTCAATCATCCCAAAAGCAACATAATTGGTGATTTGGATGAAGGATTTCGTTTGAGAAGATGACCGAGCTATAGTGTGAATCATATGACGTATCATTGCTATCTTGCTCAATTTGAACCCAAGAAAGTGGAAGAAGTTTTGAAAGATGAAAATTGGGTAGAATCCATACACCAAGAGTTACATCAATTTGTTAGAAATGATGTATAGGAATTGGTACCGAGGCCCAAGGATACACATGTAATCGGCCCCAAGTGGATCTTTAAGAACAAGACCAATGAAGATGGTGAAGTTGTTCGAAACAAGTCTAGATTGGTGGCTCGAGGATATACTCAAGTTGAAGGCGTAGACTTTGATGAGTCATTTGCTCTGGTAGCAAGACTTTAGTCAATTCGAATTCTTCTCTCCATAGCGTGTATTATGAATTTCAAGCTATACCAGATGGATGTGAAGAGTGCCTTTTTGAATGGAATTTTACACGAAGAAGTGTTTGTTGAGAAACCGAAGGGGTTCCAGGATCCACATTTTCCAAACCATGTACTAAGATTGAAGAAGGCACTATATGGGCTGAGGCAAGCACCAAGAGCATGGTATGATCGTCTTACCTCATATCTTTTAGATCATGGTTTCAAGAGAGGTTAGCCGATCGAACACTCTTTGTCAAACGAGATGAGAAATCTCTCCTTGTTGCTCAAGTATATGTGGATGACATTGTATTCGAATCAACAATTGATCACCTTGCTCAAGAATTTTCGGAAGAAATGAAGAAGGAATTTGAGATGAGCATGGTGGGGGAGCTAAACTATTTCTTAGGCCTTCAGGTGAAACAATATAAAGATGGGATATTCATATCTCAAGAGAAGTATGCCAAAAATCTTGTAAAGAGATTTGGTTTAGACTCCAAGAAACATGCATCCACTCCAATGAGTTTCTTGGTAAAACTGAGCTCCGATCTAGCCGATGTGGAAGTAGATCTAACACTCTATAGGAGCATGATTGGCAGTCTCCTTTACCTCACTGCAAGTAGGCCGGACATAGCCTTTAGTGTCGGGGTATGTGCACGTTTTTAGGCAGCACCTAAATAGTTCCATCTAACAGTGGTCAAAAGAATCATCCGCTATGTTAATGGAACATTTGACTATGGGATTTAGTACTTAAGAGATTTGAATGACTGCCTAGCCGGATACTCAGATGCTGATTAGGCTGGGTGTGTTGATGATAGAAAAAGCACCTCGAGAGGTTGTTTCTACCTCGGAAATAATTTGGTGTTGTGGATGAGCAAAAAGAAAAATTTAGTGTCTCTATCAACGACTGAAGCTGAGTACATTGCAGCGGGAAGTTGTTGTACTCAACTATTGTGGATGAAAAAGCTCCTACATGATTATGGAATCTCTCAAGACACCATGTGCGTCTTCTGTGACAACACTAGTGCCATCAATCTATCCAAGAACCCGATTCAACATTCAAAGTCTAAACATATCGAAATTCGATATCACTTCATTCGAGACTTGGTGGGGAAAAAATTGTATGGCTGGAGTTTATTAGCACCGACAATCAAAAGGCAGACATCTTTACTAAACCACTGATGGTCCACGGTTTGAATCTTTCCGTAAGACCATTGGTGTCGGTATCATCCCTTGACTCATATCTCTTGTGTGACCTACTACTATTTATTGGTGCGTCTTTGCTATATAGGTCTCACATGTGTCATGTTTCTTTTTCATGCCCTTGTTTGTTGTTTTTGTTGATCTTACTTTGTTTGTTCTATTTTTGAGTGTGTTGAAAAATTCAAAAACCCATAAAAAGTGAAAAATCTTAAAAAATTTGATCACTTGTGTTGTGTATATCACATGTGAGTTTGGCCTAGTACCTCCACTAATGGCATAGTGCATTTATGAGCTTAGCTTGTTATGTATGCACATTATCTAAGTGTGAGCGACATCTAGAAATCTACGTTTGATTGTTGTAAATAGATCTTCAAGCTTGTCATGAATGATTGGTCAATAGTCTTGCTTGATCTTGATACATAAGTAGACTTGTGCCTATGTATCTCCTTACATTTTTATTTTTCAAAAGAGCTCTTCAAATGTCAATCTCCAAAAGGAGAAAGAGCTGAAAAAGTCTTGCTGCGAAAACTAGTTTGACTAGGAAAAGGTGGAACAAATATGTGTTAAAATGTATGATGCCAAAGCTAAAGGCTTATTTGTCAAAAATACATCAAAATTTTATGGCATTGCTTCTCAAAAATTTGAGTTGTATTTGATCAAAAGTATGAAAAATGGAAGCCAAATGAAAAGCTTTCAATCAAATGTAAACACATTGGTGAGGGGACATATATGTTCATTTTTACAACTAAAATAGGTCACTTGACTTCGTACTAGTTGTGTATGAATTGATTGAATTGATCATTGAAGCTTCATACTAGACTATGGATTAGTTCATACTTGATTCACACACACTTCACACAAGTATAATGTTCAATGAATGCTTATTCCATTTGTGTGATTGTATGTATTCAAATGTGATGTGTATACTCAATTGCTTGTTGATCAAACCCAAAAAGATTTTTGAGTATTTTATATATTTTTGAAAGTGTTTTTATGTATTTTGCGTGTTTAGAGTTTTGTCCAAAATTTCTATTTCATTTTCTCAAAAAAAAAAAAAAAACTCTTCCAAAGGCATTTTCGCGAGTAACTCGTGACTAAGCTCTTTTTGCGAAAATGAGGATGGCAAAATTTAGAAATCACTGAATTTCAGACAAAGAATTTTGCGACTGGCTCATGAGTAAGAGCTACCTGCGAAAATTGTTTGTATGCTTCAGTGGCATTTTCGAGAGTAACTTCACAAGAAGCTTACCCGCGAAAAGCGCGTTTCTGCAGTTTTTAAAGGCAAACAGTGAGTTTTTCAAACCTATTCATTTTGCCTCCTCCGCGCCTCTCTCAACCCAAAACACATTTTCTCTCAAAAACTCACCCAAATCTCAAGATCAATCTCTCCTAAGACTCATCTAAGGTATGTTTCAACATCTTTTTACTTTTGAATTCTTAGACTAAGCCTTAGATTCTAGGATTTCTAGGGTTGGGTAATTTTTTTGAAAGGGTTGGAAAAACTTATTTTCTTGCAAAATCTTTTGATTTTCTTGATTGGGCTATGTCACGTCCCAAACCCGATACCCGGATTTGTGACCATGACTGGCAAGCTAATATCAAGATTCAACCTAATATTAACAAGAACCAACTTAATTTTTACAAAACTTTTACAAAAGTTTCCCTCTTTCTTTTCATTCTTGTTTCTTTACTTAAATGATTTAACTTTTCACTTGACATTCAGAGCATCTACGTTGTACTCAAAGAATAACATAATCCACCAATTATTCAAATTCCACACTTTCACATAATACATCTCTTAATACTTTGAGGTACAACTTTCATTAGATCCTAAAATACACAATACTGCAAAGCTAAACATCAAATTTCTAATTTGGGATCTACAATTTTAAACTAAAACCAGCTCCTTCCAAAACTCGACTAAGGCTCTCTCTGCTCCAAAATAAAACCTGTTGACTGAAAGAGTGGAAGGGGTGAGCTACACAGCTCAATAAAGGTAAGATACATGAGAATTTAATAAGGATGTATGTAAATCAAATCATTTCATTTTATAAATATTCAGATAGGAGAACATCTTTTCATGCATAGTATTTTTATACTATTTATAATAATAACTTATACGCTCTTCGTAGGAAAATAATTGTTCTCCATTTTTTTATCAGAATAATATTACCAAAACCTTTCAGATTGAATTTCTTTCATTTCTTACAAAGTCACCAAATATAATATTGATTGTTTAATATCATACATACATACATACATACATACATACATATATATATATATATATATATACTCTCATTACAAAATAATCATTTTAACTTAAATCAGATAATTGGTAACTTTGTCTTAAACTAAAAACATCTTGATGAACAAGAAAACTTTTCTTTATAAACTTCTTGTAAAATATTATAACTTTCATAGTCATAAAACTTAACGTTTCATAAAGAACAGATATTTGATGACTTTTTAACATAAACTTGTACTTTCATCAGAAACTTTATCTTTACAGAACAATAAAACCTTTTCATCAGATTCTTTCTCTTTAAAGCACAACAGAACTTCAAAAACTCTTAATCTTTAAAGAACAGCTTTTCTTTTCATCATAAATTTCTTTTCATGAGAGCTTTTAACTTTTCATAATGCATTTAAACAAATCATTCTCTCATGATCAATAAAATAATATAGTTATTCATAGCATATTGGTTAGTCCATATCTGATAAGTCTGTACTTATTTGGGAGGCTTCTAGCACCACTGTGCTAGGCATCTAGCATTCCCCACAATGCCAGGGATTCTCGGGATCATATCATAATACATATCTTCAACTATGGGGGTCAGTTGGCATCCTCTACAAGTTGGCCGTAACCAACAAGGGCGGGTACAGCAGAGCCAGTCCCACTTTTAATGGCCAATCAGATAACATTTTCC
The DNA here is from genome assembly GCA_030021035.2 of Notholithocarpus densiflorus. Classification (NCBI taxonomy): domain Eukaryota; kingdom Viridiplantae; phylum Streptophyta; class Magnoliopsida; order Fagales; family Fagaceae; genus Notholithocarpus; species Notholithocarpus densiflorus. The sequence goes on along the minus strand of JARYZH020011362.1, from coordinate 327,652 downwards.
ATGGAAAGCCGGTAATTTAACCCCTACTGGCTGAGTTCAGATCATTAGAGGACATAACCCGAAAACATTTCATACTTACACTTCATACTAAAATTCATAGTTTGCATAACATTTCACAATAATAGAATTTCCATTATTTTCTTTAAACATCATGTTCGTGGAAATTAGTAATGGCATCAATATGCTTAAATCATATACATAAGGTTTCGAAAGCTCACGAATATATCCTTGTCTGAAACATGATTATATGTCATATCTCTAATCAAAAACCTTTTAATGCATAATATACTTTAAAATAACCTCATAACTTGTCAAATGCTTATATAACTTATCCCTTACCTGAAAGCAGAGGAACAGAGAGCCTAAAGTCGAAGGAGCTCAGACTTGGGGGCTGGTAATACCTAAACCAAATATCAAAGCTTATTACTATAATTTATTCCTTATCATAAACTTACACATTCATCTCAAAACCTATCTCTTAAAATCAAGGAAATCCTAATCCCACCTCAACGAGATTCCCACAAACATGTTATGCACACATTAACAAATGATGTACCAAACTAAAGAAAAACCATCATTCTCATATTTATATCATATCTCCAGAGGAGCCAACTTCATTTCAAAAGGTGCTTTGAGATTAGGGCAATAATGCGTGCATAAACATAAAATCCTTTAAGCATGGTCATGTAACCGTATACATTCATATGGTAACATACAACACGTTGAACAAGACAACAACATGAAAAGACAGTAGAATGGTTTAAAACCCCTCCTTTGAGTACTAAACCTAGAACCAAGTTATATAAAATAAATCTATGATCTAGACATACCAAAATATTAGCATATTAAATTATAGCTCAAAACATTCACCCTAACTTTAGAATTAAATTCTCAAAGTCAGAGTTATCATTTACTGTTTACTGCTCATTTTAGCAGCATATGCCTCATTTGTAAAATACAAATAGGCTATCTAAACACATCCAATTTTCATGCAATTTTACAAAGCCACTTCTCTGGATGTTTAGTAAATACCATATCAATTTCAGAGTCAAATAATAAAGCCATGATTTATTAAAAATATAAATACAACATGCTCAAATCTGTCCTGACAGAATTTCATGCAACTTAAAAATTAAACCATTATTTTTATATTAATCCAAATGCTGTGAGACCACTTCCATTACAACCATATGTGTCTTAGATTTCATAGGAAATATCCCTAGCATCCAAATTCACTGTATAAAATTTAATACATAATTTATCATGCGTAAACACAGAATCTGTCACAGTGACAGCTTTGCAACATTTTCTTGTAAATTCACAAACAATTATCAAACGATGGTATTTTCATATGAAATTTAATACACACATACTAGACATATTATATAATAATCTCCAACAAACCTTTTACCCATAGCTATCCTAGAAAAATACAGGATTTATAATGACCAAACAGGTTAACCAATGAGCGCAACTCTCATCAGGTTCATGAAGTGCCTATTAATTGACTCTCAACCAGCTTCAATTACTGAATCAACTACACATTTAGCACCTCAATTAGCAATACAATAAAGTTTATCTAGCTATTTTACTCATTTTAACACTTACCCATAACAATAGATTTTATCTTTGTCTATCATTTAGGAGCACATGCAAGCATAAACAATGACTCACTTCATATTCAGGCAATCAACAATCTCTAAATTCCAACACACCCATATACAAATTCATATAACCATCACTTAAGTTTAAAATGGACAATAGACTAAAAGAATTACATTTTCCCTTTACCCTAGACACAGATTCTTGGAGTGATAGAGCTAGAATCACTTTAGCTTCAAGTTGGGAACAAGAGCTTGAGAAGAATTGAAAGAAACTTCTTGTTGCTGTTGGACCTGTAGGTGTGAGAGGGAGAGAGTTCTTGATTGTTCTAGTTGCTTGAGAAAGTCAAAGAAGAGATGAGGTGCTGCCGATAAGAACAAAGAAAGAAGAAAGAAATAAGAACAAAGAAAAGGAATAGAGAGAAGAATAAGAGAGGAACCTTCTGGTGCAGCCAAGAAAAGATAAGGGAGATTGGCTTGGGTGGGGCACGTGTATGCTAAGGAGAATAGTGAGTTGATAACTCACCTTACAACCTTTTAAAATTTACTTTCCCCCCCCCCCCCCCCCTTATCAGCTTATATTCTATAAAGACCCAAACTATAAAAAAACTTTGCATATAAACCCTTACCTTTATACTTAATTAAACACCAACAACTATATATCTAATAACTTAACCACTTAATATAGTTTTGTACATACTTAGTATATATTCATAATACAATTAGATCTTCAATTATATATAATTTTCACAGTTCTTATTCAATGGCATTATATAATAATATGCTTATTAAATACTCTTATATTAATTTTAGAAAGTAAGTGACTCAAATAATAATTAACCACTTGAACACATAGTTTAACTATAAAGTTGGGTCGGGTTGTTACAGGTTGTGTCCCATTTTGTTTGTTTATGTTTGTGTTTGTGTTAGCCCCAAGTGGCATTTTACATGTATTTAGGCAAGATTTCAACATGTTCATGCATTGTTTTACGTGTTAGTGGTATACACTCTATGTGTTTGATGAAATGCCCAAATGGCATTTTGTTGTTGTTTTGGACTCCGATGAGTACCAAAATTTGGGGATTACTATGTTTTTACATTCTTAACATGTTTTAAACATTGGTTGTGTGTTTTACACACTTTTCCCCATGCATACTTTATCATGCTTTACATGCACACCACATGCACACTTGATGCACACACTTGATCACTTGACATGTTTTGCATTTCACTCATGCTAGATAAGTTGTGATACATGTTTAGCACTTAAAACATGATCTTGTGACATTAGGTTTTATGTTTTTATGTTCTTTTTAGTTCTTTTGGTTTGTGGACTAACTTGGATCTAATCAAGTTTGTTTCCTTGTTGTTTTTGTTGGTTGTTGTGTGGCTGGTCTTTTTGTAGATGTATCGTCGTTCTTCTCATGGTAAAGAACAAGTGATTGACCTCACGACATCCCCTGTGTCAAAGAGGACCCAACACTCGTTCGATGACTTTGACAACAAGAGATTCAAGACTCTCTTGGACTTTCAATCATTCTCCAACATCTTTGAGAGTGCACCTACTGTGGTGGAAAGGATTGTTCGGTTTGACACCCTGGGATCCACTTTTATCCCTAAGATATTTGTGGATAAAGATTGGGCAAACCTGTTTGGAAACTTTGAGGATCCCGTTGATGAATTTGTCAACGAGTTTTACTCGAACGCTTGGTTCACCGAAGTTGAACTGAAGTATTGGGTTCAGGGAAAGGATTTTATCATCACTCTGGACTATCCTGCAAAGATTCTTCACATCAATCGTCTAGCACATGTGGACATTTCACCATATGATGACAGACTTGCTCTAGTGACAGATATTCTTGACACTTTAGGAGCTGATCATGAGGTCTTCGCCAAAGGCACGTCTATTGGAATTGCGAAGTTTGGACCAGAATTGAAGATTCTCACATTGATCATGTTTTCCAATCTATATCCACTAACCAACACTGGATTCATCAATCTTGAAAGAGCACAGTTTTTGTGTGATCTCATCAAAGGAGCTCAAATTGACATTTGTGCTCACATTTTCCAGACTATGGGGAAAACAATAGGACGATCAACGGCACGAATGTTTCTTCCTTTCTGCAGTCTTGTCATGAAAATCATGGTACTTAAAGGTGTTCGTCCACCAAAAGATAGAACTATCCTACTCCGCCAATGCCCAATATCCCTGATGTCTCTCCAAATGAGCAAGAGTCACTCTTTTGCTGAACGGGGAAAGCAAAGTCCCTCAAAAACACCAAAGAGCGACTCTTCCCCACATGCCACTCCTTCCGAACATTGCTCAGTTGCTCCCACTATCCTCAGGCATCCCAAGACTGCATCTCCTCATACTCCTGAGCCTCAGTCTACTAGCACTCAGCCGGGATAATCTAGTTCTCATTTCGATAGGTTGACTACCTTGGTTGAGGGTTTGCATGAGCGTATTTCTGCTCTTGCAAATGTCATCAACTCCACTAACAACCAGGTTCAGATTCGTCTAACAACCATTGAGACACAGTTGAATGAGATTCAACGCAAGCTAGAGAAGAGCCTTTAGTTATTCGTGCCAAAAAGGGGGAGAGCAACTCATTGTATATTTTTTACTATAGCATATAGTAAGGGGGAGAGCATCACAAGAAAGGAAGTGTGCATATTGAAAGGGGGAGTTTTGTGGGCTCAAAATATCCCAAACACTTACCACACCCATTCTAAATGTCAAGTGAGATTTTGGTGCTGTTGGGAAGAATTGGAAGGAGCCATTCATTAGCAGATGCAATTGGGCTGAATTGCGGGATCCGGAAAGCTAGAGAAGACAAGGTTCCGAGAAGCCAGTTGGTAGCAAGAGCTTGGAGGGCTCAAGTACATTGGATAGATTAGGCTTGGAGGGTCTTTTGTTATTCATGTACTCCAACTTTATTCCCTAGTGGATCGATTTCAACTTGGAGGGTCATGGAGAGGTTTTTCGTTGAGTTCTTCGGTTTCCCTTCGATAACATGTCTCGGTGTTATCTTGTGTTTGCATCTTTCTTCCCTACTCTTTAAACTTTTCTTTTACTGTTGATAATGGATGAATATGGCTTAGAGTAGTGTTATCGGTTGTTTGTGCTCATTTACTCTTATTCCGCACTTAGCTTAAGTTAGAGTAAAAGCAATATTGTCGTAATTTTTAATTAGGGGTCTGAACAAGCTCTTGTGTTTTCACACAAATCCGAGCTTTCAAACCCAAAAAATGGAAAATTTACTATGAATATAAAATTTCACATAGTAGTTTTTGTACATATTTTGTGTGTTGTTTGGCCTTTTACTCAGGACTATATTGACGGTTTTTATCTATTTTGGTTAATTTGTATAACACTGATGGAATTTAATATAAATATATATATATATATATATTTATATGAGTTGATTGTGGTATCAATTTACAATACTACATTAGTAAAAATGTATACATAAAATGTTATATATGGAAAAACTCTTTTTTGAGGCATCTTTTTGTACACTGTATATACACAACTTTATAAGCTTGTGATATTCAAACTCTTTTTTTAATATAAAATCTGTTATGATCAACATTATTATTTAATTAGATTATTAATATTTGTAATGTTGTTTATTTAGATTTCAATATTAAATAAAAAAATAGAAATTATGTTATTTGCTTAATATAACAAATCACACGCACACGAGCAAGGCACGTGTGACCAAAACTAGTCATTTAAATAAATTGAAATAAACATAAATATAAACGAAAAATTAAACATCTACATAAACATATATACTAACAAGAGAATAATTTTGTACTCATAAACTTTTTTTTAAACTCTCCCATTTAGAGCACTAACAAACAATATCACCATTGAATAGTGTCTTGTTAACATTAGAAGACAAACATTATAAATTAAAACTTGATTTGTACAAATAAACATATATTTCCAACTACAGATGTACAAATAAACATATATATTATATATGTATCATTTATAAATATTTTTTATGAATTTTCCTGTGCATCATATGGGTTAGCGATTAGTAATATATATTAAATGCTCTATCACAATTTACGCATCATTATTATAATATAATAATGATTTTAATGATTTTAAAGTGTTTGAACATTATCAATTTAGCAATAATCGCTTTTCTTGCTACACATGCATTTTTGTTGCAGATTGGACTCTCTGTGCTGTCCACTTGCTAAATTCTCTCAGGAGGGCGTATTGCCGATTGAAAAAAATCAGTCAAGATAACTGTTGCGACTACCAGAAGCACCCCTTGTCTCTTCCATCTAGTTCCCCTCAAACTCAGAGAAAAGAAGCCACGTTTTAAGTTATTGGAGATAGAATAAAATCTTGGACATGGTAGAGTTTTGATTCCTCTCTCCCTCTCATTTTTAATTGAAGTTTCTAGATTTGAAGTGGAAGGAACCCCCATTATATATAGAGACACCTAACACTACTTTTACTTTCTAGTTTCTAGTTTCTATTGCATTCTCTCTCTCTCTCTCTCTCTCCAATAACCACCTCATTCAGCTTGCCATAGAATGAGTCGAATGACTCGTCTTCACTCATTTTCAGCTCTTCAAATTGAGTGGTTAGCATTTGTAACTTAGTGTCTTTCACCTTCTTTGTTCTTTCATACGTGGTCTCCAATATTTTCCACGCCTCCTTGGCAATTGTGATGTGAGATATTCTGTGAAACTCATCTGGAGATACACTACAAAAAATAGCGTTAAGTGATTTGCTATTTGCATTAGTCGCCGCAAGAGCCGCCTTATCCCATGTGGATTTAGCGGCCTCCGGCCTAGTCCATCCTACATCTACTGCATCCCAAATAGCCTCATCGATTGAACATAGGAATGCCCTCAATCGGACTTTCCAAAAGGCCTAGTTGCTACCATCAAAATATGGTGGAGCATTTAAAGATTGAGACCGGTCCATCTCAAACGGGGTCAAGGATCGCACTAAGGTAATTAAACCACAACTAGTGCACCCGCTTTGATACCAATTGAATGCTCTAAATTGTGTGAAAACACAAGAGCTATTTAGACCCCCAAATTAAATTTACGGCTCGATAGATTGTACTCTAACTTATACTAAGTGCGGAAGAGAGTAAATGCGAGCGTATAAACAAATGAGCTACTCTAACCCATATTCATAATAACATAGCAGTAAAATGAAAGGTAAAAGAGTAGGGAAGAAAGATGCAAACACAAAGACAACATAGCGATGTGTTATCGAAGAGGAAACCGAAGTGCTCGGCGTAAAACCTCTCCGCCGCCCTCCAAGTGGTAATTGATCCACTAGACAATCAGTTGGGATACATGGGTTAGCAAGAGACCCTCCAAGCCTAATCTACCCACTGTACCTAAGCCCTCCAAGATCCTACTCTAACATAGCTTCTTGGAACCGTGTCTTGTCTAGCTCTCCGGATCTCGCAACAAGCTCCATGTTGCATCCGCCATCCTTGGCTTCTTCCAATGCTTCCCAGTAGCACCAAAACCTCATTGAACGCTCTGAAAGGGTGTTGTAAGTGTTTGGGCTATCAACCTCTCAAGGATATGAAAATGGAGAGGTAGGAGTTGAGGAAAATTCACAAGCAATTGTGTAGAGATATGTGGGTATAACAATCTCTAACTCTCAAGGTTTGTGGCTAGGGTTTTCTCTCAGAAGTACTCCTCAACATTTGTGGGTAATGGGGGTATATATAGTGTAGGTACCGAAAGTGTGTATCAGATAGGACAATCTGGCAAAACAGAATGTTTCGCGAGTGTCTCGCGGGAAGGCCTTACCCGCGAGCTACTCGCGAAACATAACTGTCTCCATCCTGTCCTGACTCTTTGCATTCGAGTCATGTGTAGGGCACATGTATCATTTCGCGGGATGCTTAGTCACGAGCTACCCGTGAAAACTCTTCAGTCTTCCATTTGCTTGAGTCTTCACATTCTCTCTCTCTCACACACAACCCTTATAATTAAATCCCACAATAAATACAGGGTACAAAAGATTGAATAAAATTATAATAAAATTTGGCACGAAATTAAAGCCAACAAAACAGATAGTTGTAAATTACAACTTTACAGAGATAAAAAAAAAAAAAAAAAACTTTTGGTAAAATTTAGGGATCAAAATATTAGTTTACCCTTTAATTTATTAATATCATTTATTTTACTTTTACTCTCTTAAAACAATAGAAATTATTATTGAAATACTAGAATTTGTTATTCTCGATTAATTCTTTTCTCTAAAAACATGAATTTTCCATATGCATGCATCAAACATCTAATAATTAATTAATAAGGATCTATTTAGTATTCATAGACAATGTCACTTTTTTATTTTTTTATTTTTTTATTTTAATGATAGCAAGGTTGTCCAAACCTTTTCCAGTATCTGACCATTTCCTTGGATACGTGCAGTCCTCCCGTCCCACACACTTCGGGTAATTATAGGGAGGAATCCCTTGAGAGTGGCCCCAAGATGCTAGCCAAAGGTTTCGAACCTAGGATCTTATAGACATTATCAGGTTTTAAGATCCACTAAGCCAAAGGGCCAAAAGACGTATCATTGCTGAATGACCTTGAAGGGAGCTTGATTGTCTTTTTTTGGAACCCCAGATTGGGGCATAAAAATAATTATATATACGATTATTGTAATAAGAGCTGAAAAGGCCGAACATATATAGGAACAACCATTTTGTAATAGGTTCCTAATTTTGAGTTAATTCATATAATCATTACCCATGTAGAGACTTTCAATTGTGTCAAATCTTTTTTGAATCGTAATCTTTGTTTTGAGTTATTAAATGGAATAAAGAGCTTGTGTTTGTGTATTTCATTGTGAAGTGCTCTAATGGAGAACCAAGTTAGATAAAAAGGTGAATCAATGGTACACCTCTTCCATTTCATAGCCATAAGCCCATAAGAAATTATAAACAATTTTCATATAATTGAACCTATACTCAATTATATGTTGAGTAATGTACCTCTAATTGATCCAGGCAAGCCTGACTTTAACAACCTCGTTTATCAATTTGTGCTGTTGTTCATTGTCTTGAGAGATGTAAGGGAAAGGTTTGATTTGACCTCATTGCTATCAATGCTATGCCAGCGTCTTTCAGAATTAGGAGGAGCTCATTGCATTGCGGAATGCAAACATTTGGTGTTTACCACTTTTTATAGCATATTATCGATAAGGAGATAACGTGGTATTTGGATGGCTTAGATTGAAGTAAAACTATAAGTAAATTCTTGAAGATCTGTTAATTCTTTGGAATAATTTGGACAAATTATTTGATTTATAGCAAAATGCAATCATCCAATGGCTTCAATAAATTCCACTGGTGTGAATTAATAGTGTTTCAAACTAGACTTTATTAGTGTTCTCGTACATCAAATTGAAAACATTTTCTTTATTTTTTTCAAAATTTTTTTAGAGAAAAGCAATATTTCAATAATTGATTTTTAATATATTTTTCTTATAAGTTTATGGTACTTAACAATTTAATAATTTTATGTGGTTAGTTTTTAGTTTTACCAATTAAAGTAGTTCCGAATACTAAATGTATTTTGAAAATTTTAATTTAATTCATAATAGAATAAAATAGAGATTTTAAAAAATCATAAATTTTTTTATTTTAATTCATAATAAAAAAAATAGAGATTTAAAAAAAATCATAAAAATTCTAAACAGATGATTGAAAAATAAAGGTGACTAAAAAGTAACTCCTAAAAGGTTTAAAACATCTAAAATGAATATCTTTTTTTATAAGGGGTATCCCGTGCGGCGGGTTGATGGCTAGTATATATAAAACTAAAGACTTTAGACTTTTAATTGACTTTATAATATTTTACTACAAAAGTTTTGGAGGTCATACCATTTTGAACTTCATTATTCTAATGTGTGTATATCTCTATATATTATGAGGATTCTGAAAGTTAGTTATTTCCTTTTTAACTTCCAAAAATACCACTAATTTAATAAATTTATCTTTATTCCTAAAATACAAGAAATAAGGTGAAAACTATAAATTCACAAAAAATAAAAACAAAAAACCTACCCAACATTAAAAAAGAAAAAAAAAAAAAAGACAAAAAAAAAGACAAAAACTACGTGCTCCCGCTTGCCTTCCTACTACCCCATGTTTCTATGTAAAAATAAAAAAAATAAAAAAATAAAAAAAAACTGCCCACGGTTCCTATCCTAACAAATGAAACTTCCATTAAAAAAAAAAAAAAAAATTCCCTCCATTAAAATAAAAAAAAACTACCAACGTTACATTAAAAATAACTAGTCTCTGAGCACGCGCTTTTTTCTATTTTTTTTAGAAAGAATTAATAATTTGCATCCATTATAATTTGAGATTATTACATTTTCCAATCACAAAAAACCCTAAGGGTGTGATGAGTATTATGCATTTGTAGGTGAAATAATTTTTTATCACACCTCTAAGTTTTTTTGTGATTGGAAAATGTAGTAATCACAAATTATAATGGATGCCAATTATTAAATTTTTCCAAAAAAATAGAAGGGCTTTTGAGCACACATGTGAGTATGTGCTCAGAGGCTAGTATATATTATAAATATGATATAATTTCGACATATCATGTCTACTCTATGATAATTGCTATTTATCATGAGGCCATGATACCTATTAATTTTTAGTGTAAGTGGGGTTGAATATCAAATCTCTTATTCGGCAACAAAAAACTTTACTTATCAATCTAATTAGAATGTGTGTGTGGGGGGCGGGGGGGGGGGGGAATTCCACTTCTAATTTATATTTTTTTAATTGAGTTTAAATTTTATTATATATTTAATCCTCCTTTAAAAGCTTTCTACAATTAGTATAAAAAACTATTAATAACTACCATAATTACCTACTAATTATTATATTTCATATTTAGACCGTAAATAACATTCTACTAATGATAATCATAATTATTAAATTTAATATTTAAAAAAAAAAGTTATTTTCATAAACTTTTCTGTACATTGCATGTGTTATTGACTAGTTACTCCTTTTCATGTTATGATCTTGCATGGTTGTGAAGTTTACATTGTAAGAAAGATAATGCATATATTATAGGTGTTTTTTTGCTAAAGATTCAATGTTTGAAAATTTTATTTTGTTAAAAAGCCTCTACAACAACTTATCTAGTTACGTAGCATCTTTTCAGAACTCGACTTTCTGAAAATTGAATTCAAAGTAGAACTTGATTTCACCAAAGTCGAGTTCCATGCAATCTAGTTATATGTGACAAACGTGGAACTTGATGTCCTCAAACTTGAGTTCCACGTTCCATTGAATTGCATATAACTCAATTTTAGCAAAATCGAGTTTTACATCGAAAGTCGAGTTATAAAAAGAAGCTACATAATTATATAAGTTGTGATAGAGACTTTGTAATTCAAAAACCGAATATTTTGCATCGCATCATAACAAATAATATGTGGGAACTTAGAGCATTCATAACCGGATAAACAAAAAAACAATACATTTTGCATTACCAACAAGCTATTTTATTTATTTTACACAATCACTTTAACAATATTGCCCTACATCTTATGCTTTATTCTCTTGCTCTCTATTAAAATATTCTGTCTTTATTCTTTTTTTTTTTTTGTGCTACCAACATCATTTTTTAAGTTTTTTCTTGAGTACTGTGTGGATTTTTATTTTTTTATATGTTGCTTCAGTGATTGTAGCAATGTGTATAAATTTGAACAATAATGTAGAACCATATATGAGTATGTTTTTGGTAATTTTTTGCTACAGTAACCTCTAAAACCCCTTAATATGCATTTGGTCCACTTTATATAAGAGACGACAGAATATATCAAGTGCATCTAATGAATTTGATGGGAATTAATTAGACTAGTTGATCCTAATTCATTTTGGAGGTCAGTAAAAATATCAAAGAGAGGAGCTATGTTTACAATATTTTCACAAAGAATCTTAAGTGGTAAGTTGTAATTGTCTGTTATTGGTGGGCACAAAAGCAATTTCAACAGTGGATTTAAATTAGAACCAATAACAACTTATCACTTATGATTTATTGTGAAAGTGTTATGAAAACGTCATGGACATAATACTTCTCTAAAACAAATTCATTAGTTGCAAATATCTTCATAAAGGAATAAGTAAAATAGGAATTGCTCCATACTTGTAAAATCCTTAGTATTGCAAACTGGGGCTAGAAAAGTATAATGCTTGCTGGTAATCTACACTCATTGATTCTTCTTGGCATGTTAGGTTTGGCAAATTGAGGGTGGTTTTTTAAAAGATATTTTCCAATATGAGGGTGGTTTTTAAAAAGATTAATTATGTTAAAAATTAGAGGAATAATCAGATGTTCGAAAAGCTTTGGAGTGTGGTCACTGTCACTAGCAAAAAAAAAAAGAAAAAGAAAAAAGGTTTAAAACCTTTTCATCAGTTTAAAGGTTAATCAAACTAATGTAAATTGGTAGAGGCTTCTAAAGAGATAGTTTCTCAAAGTTAGGAAGATGATTCAAGTTGAATTTGGGTTCAAAGATCAATCAGTCATCCTACAATATGAAATTCTTCAAAATATCTTTAATCTTATCAAATTTTCATAGTATAGGGATTTGGACTCTGGAGATTTATGAAGATTATAAAGATGTAAGTCATTTTTTAAAAGAAGAATCTAAGTCAATTAAATGTGGATATCTTTATATATTTTGATGAATTTTGGGTTCTAGGATTAAATAGGTTTTTCCTTTGTTAATGTGGGTGTTCAAAATTCTCCAAGACATCTGAGTTCAATCCCCGCTTACACCAAAAACTGATTGGTGTCTTGATCTGATGATAAAGAGCTATTATCAAGAGCGAATGTCATAAGTTGAAAATTTCTCTTAAAAAAAAAAAAAACACTCTCTAAGGCATCATATTAGTTCCCACTGGGTGTGGATAGTCTCTCATCCCACACTCAATAGGTAATTTTGAGGAGGAATTTCTTGGGGGTAAGAAGTGACAAAAGAGTCAGCATGCTAATCAACATTCAGGTACCAGATAATGATTGTCATATTAGTTCACATCTTAAATTCAGTAATTGGCTCAAGTACAATAGTTGTGGAATATCATACAAATTATTTTTCTCACTCCTTTTTCCTTACAGCTTGTCAATCAAAGCAAAAACAACTCTTGGGAAGAAGGGCGAGGCAGGGTGAAGAAAAAGAAATGATTACCTAGGGTTTATCTTTATTAATTTATTTCTACTTTTATTTATTGTTATGAGACCAAACAATCATCCAATTCCTTTAAGATCCAATCTTTTTACTACTTTACTTTTGAGCATCAATTCTATCTAAGAATCCTTCAATATATCATTAATAATCCAAGATCAAATTGGTATCGGTGGCTCAGAGCCCACTAAGCTTCATTCCTACATTGTAAGAATTAGATGAATGGGGAAGTTGTAAACTCGTGGTTCCATGTAAGAACATAAATGTTGACAGTAACAGAAATTTGAATCACCTGTTTTGGTCACAATATAGAGATTATGTAACAGGTTTTGCATCAACTATCTAAGCATATCATAGTAGACAACACGTTCAAGATCATAACCATTTTAACTTTTTGGGTCTAGAACTAGAAGCTTTCTAGTCAAAATCCAAACTAATTTTAGATACATGTGTTTAAACAGCCCCAAAATGGGTCCTCAACTCCTCATGACTATAGGTGGACGCCATCTACCACTTGTGAATTGCCTTTTTTATTTTATTTTATATATATTTTTTATAACATAGGCAACCTTTCTAAAGAAGATCTCTTTGGACTTGCCTGTACTCAGTAAAATCTACAGGCAACTGACTCTACTCACCATAACTAGTTGCTAGGTAATTCAGGAATAATCATCCTTAATAGGCTAAGCAATTTATGCTCATGTCCAAAGCAGCTTGTGAATTGACAACTATGCTTAAATTCACATCTTTAACTCTCGATTTCAACTTGAAATCATTATTTGAAGATGAAATTTTATGATCTATGCGGTTTTATCAAATTGTTTCAAGACAACAATATTTTTATAATTTGATATTAAACTAACTATTTTGACCCAAATCACTCTAGGTGGATGTGTTGCTATCAGATGAAAGAAACTGATGACACGTAGAAGAAAAATTAATTCATTCAACATGTTAAAGAAGAAACATTAATACGTATAAGTAGATCTTGATCCAAAGCAATCAATTGCACAGCAGAAAGTCAAATCAATTCATGCAATATACAAGCAGTCTTCTATATGGTGTGAGTTTGAGGCAGAACAAAAGACCAAAATTTTTATTTCCTTTTAAATATAATTTATTGAAGTGAGGAAAAATTCAAGTACGCAGAGAATAACCTAATAAAGAAACTTAAGAAAGAAGAAATGTAAACAAAGAAGAAGCATTAATTGAAGGTGAATAACGTACATCCTGATCCAAAGAAATTACAACTTTTTATTTGTGTTGTAGTTTAAAGTTGCAGGAAAGTAAGTAATATTTTCAAAATTGAATCGCTGCAATGCAAAAGGAGGACAAAAGAAGCAGAGAACAATAGCGAAAATATTAATCAAAGTTATAAAACCATGTTAAGAAATATAAGAGTAAGCTAATGGAACAATAGTAGACATATCTCACATCAGAACCACTTTAATTAACTTTTTTGGGTCTAGAAGCTTATCAAAATCCAAACTCATTTAAGATACAAGTGTTTAAATAGCCCAAAAACGTATCATCATGACTACCATAAATCATCTATAAGACTATAACATGGATTTGTAAACTATACATGGGTCACCAAGAACTTTTTCTTCCAAGATTTAAGAAGTTCAATAATAAAGAAAGGACTTGCAACTACTTGATAAATACATATGTAACTTATATGCATTACGAGAAAAAGAAAAACCTTTTCAAGCCAAGTAATTCATCTTCATATTTATTAAGTTCCCACCTGTTACACCAAAGAGTTATCTGTATGAGTACACATTTGTGAAGACTGATTAGTAAAAAAAGGATTTTTCAAAGTTTCAAAGTCTTTCTTCCAAGATATAAACTCTAGGTCACGAATTTGACAAAAACTTTAAATTTATTTTCACATTTCAATTGTCATAGTTAAGCAACAAATTGAGTTAACCAGATTCTAAAATTTCAGGTATATCAAAATGTATCAAAAGTTTATACATGAATATTTCTTCAGCAAAGCTTTAGCCTGATTTAAAAATAAACTATATAGTTTATTTTTAAATCAGTATATATACTTATCTTATGAAGATCAAATGGACACTTTGAACATCGATTATCACAAAGTCAAGAAACGATTTTTATCACAAGAAAGTACTTTGGATAATTTTCTCTCTATCTTAATAAATAATTTAAAAAGGGGCAAAATATTAAAAAAAAAAAAAAAGAAAAAAAAAAAACCTTGTTATGTTACTCTACCACAAAGAATGTCTCTTATAAACTGAAATTATTTGCTAAGTACCAGTCAAAGAAGTATCAAGTATACCTCATTAACTTTAAGAAGACATGTCATTGAGCGCCTTGGAATCATTGATAGTTCTTTAAGAACACTTTCCTTCAGCTTAATATTTCCAACACTAATTGTTGTTGTCTTCAAACCTCTTGCCTCTTTCAGAATATATTTCAAAAATTCCATTTCATACTCTGATCCATCAATGTCCCTAAAATAAAAAGTTGCAAGGCATGATGATAGATCATCTAAAACATTGGGCGACTCCTTCCAGCATGACTTGTGTTTAAGGAAACCATACTTCTGTTGACAACATACAAAGCAGATTATTTGTGTAAATTTTAGGGAAGATGAACTAAAAAGTACATCACATTAAGTAAACTAACCATTTTAGTAACATCAAGAACTTCTAGATTAGGAGAATTTTGGAGTAACGCTTGTAGCACATGCCAGTTCCAAGCATTCACCTTAAACTCCAATCTGACCAAATTTTGGAACCGGGAAGGATAAGTAGAACCATTGCTGAGGCACTGCATCACAAAATTATAATCACACAAGCGTCAAACCTTGTACAAGAAAAGGTTTATAAATTCAAAAGAGAATGATATGCAATTTGAACAAGAATAAAACATTCTTCAAAAAAAAATAATAACCAAAGGAGCCTCACCTCCGAGTGACCAGAATAAAATGACAGGAATTTGACATTATAGAGTGCTGCAAGAATCTTGAATACCCTATCTGCATAACATTGCTCCTCCTGCCTATGATCCTTTTCTTCAAAGGTACAAATATTAACATCTGCCTGAACTAAATTGTCTAGTTTTTGAAGAAAAACGACTTCGCGCAAATGACCATTAAACTTGAAGTACTCAAGAGCTGGGATTTCATCTCAAGTTTGTAATCATCATATGGGATTAACTCATATCCAATGCATTCACCTACTTCAAAATCTATACTCAAACGTTTCAACATAGGTATACATATTTTATAATCGAAAACTCCATCCCTATATTCTCTTTCGAATGTCAAATCTTCGAGGACATGGCAGGAGGAGAGGAGCCTAAAAAGAGAGTCAGATTTATAAACAAGAGGGAACAGACCAAGTTTCTTTAGGCTCGGGAACTGAAATGATGAAGAAGAAGGAACATCAATCCTAATTTTGCCATGTAACTTCAAAACCACCAATGTCTTGCAATAAAAAACTCTATGAGGAAACTTCAAACTCTCATCATCCTTGTTAAAATCGAGGCCAACTTCTTTCAACCAACTCCAACTGTCATCACAGTTATAAATATCTAGGTCAAGTTCTTCCAACTTACGCGCAACAACGTTGTTAATCCATCTCTTAACAAGGGTTGTACGACAAGGACAGAATCTGTATGTGAGGTTACAAGTCCTGAGGTACGGTGTTTTGTTCTGATCGAAAACTCTTGACAAAACATCTCTAGGGTTGAGGGTTGTTCCTCTTGGGTAGGGATGGCCATACCCATTGGGTAATGGATATCCAACCTTACCCGATCCAAATGTTCCGGGTAATACCTGGTTCTTCATGGGTAGAGCTTATCCGGGTAGGGTATGGATATTACTCGAATTGTTCAGATAGGGTATGGATATTATCCAAACCCGACCCGTATTTAAAAAAAAAAAAAAAAAAAAAAAAAACCTCTCTCACCGTCACTCACACTCTCCGATGAGAAACCACAACAACAATAGCAATCACAATAACTCCTAGGAGGAGAGATTCAATGGAAGAGATTTCCTATTGAAGCGGTTGTACTCGTTTGGATTCGAACGGAATTTAGCGTCGGAGAGGATGGTGATGGAGCTGCCAACAACGTCACCATGGCGGTACAGAAGAGGAAATTTCTGGAGCAAACGACCATCGCCGTTTGGATCCATAACAAAACCTAGAGTTTTCTCATCCCGCTACTACAGAGGAATGAAATCGCTGTTTTTTCGACGAAGAGGATTCTTCCCATTATCAGAAAGATTCGCTGGCCCGGCAACGGTGTCGGATGCGAATCATCAAGAAGAACGAAATCACGCTACTCCACCTTGGTCAGACCAGCTAATCTTTCTCTCATCTTCACTATGTCTCCACGCTGCAATGGTATCACTCCCGACGCCGTCGTTTCTGCCCCTACCTTCCTCCAAATCTCCGATTTTGTTTATGACCTTCTCCACGGTCTCTCTCTCTCTCTTATAGTCTTTGTTTGCTTGCTCAGAAAATTTTGTGTTCTGATTTTACTTTTGGATTTTGTTTTAACGACTGAGGTGGAGCTAAGTTTCTGTTTGGTTAACGAGATTATATATATATATATATACACACACACACAGTACAAACCAAAGAGTGGGAAAAAATACACGTGGAGGGGCGATAAAGCTATTGGTTAGTTTTTAAGTAAAATGTTTTGGATTTAAAAAAATAAAAAAAATTAAATGAGTTTCGGGTTTCGGGTAGGGTATGAATATCCATGGATAATATATCCGGGTAAGATTCGGGTATGGATACTAATGGGTATTGATATTCGGGCATCCATGGGCAAACTTTTCGGGTAGGGTATGGGTATACCAGATCCATACCCTACCCATGGCCATCCCTACTCTTGGAATGTCAAGTTTAGGGACGAGGGTCCAAAGATGTTTCCACCTTGTCAACAAAACACTTGTGGCCATAGCCTTTTGGGTTGGAAGGAACGAGAGGATGTGGATGAGAAGACATTCTGGTAGATCACTGATTCTGTCGAGTCCCACCTTTTTGTTTTTCCGAGAAAGTTTCTTGCGTTTCGATTTTGATTCTGCCATGAACAAGTTCTCAAAGATTAGGGTTTGGTAAAGACGATGGTTAGAAGAATTTTGAGGGAAACCGATGATGCGATAGAATAGGATTTGGGTAAAAACTAAGAGAAGTTTTTTGGGTTTGATAATTTGTTTGAAGACACTTACCCTCGTTAATTTTTAAATTAATTTTTGTTATTAATTGTTAGGATATATTTCCTCTAATCAATTGATAATATTTAAGAATAATTTTAGTTTAGGTTAAACTTAAACTCTATAAGTTTCTTTAAAATTTTACTTCAACTACAATTTTATTACCCAAAAAAAGATAATAATGGTTAGATTTTATTTTGAGAATCAAGATACAACTTAATTAATTTTTTCTCAAAAAAAAAAAAAACTTAATTAATTTTTTCTATTATTTCTGAAAAAACTTAATTAATTACGATAAATCATATATATATATATATTTTTTTTTTGAGAAAAAATCATCTCTTTATTGTGATCAATTTATCATCATACTTTTATCAAAAAAAAAAAAAAAAAAAATTTATCATCAAACATTTTTTAATTATGGTTTTGTTGTCACTTTTTACATTATATTCAATTATTGATGGTCCAAGTTGATTATGAATTATATAAAAATCACCATTTCTTTATTTATTTTTTTAAGAAATCACGGACTTTTTATTATAAATCATATGATCATGATTTTAAAAATTGGACTAGTTAAAGAACTTGAAAAGATAATAGATTTTGATTATCTAGTCAGGCCGGCACAAGTTTTACAAACATGACTGCGTTTGTGATACATATATTAATTAAAAATTTAAGTAAAAGAAAAAAATTACAAATATTATAGAAACTATCTTAATAATAGTATTATTGAAATTATTCATAATAATTATTGAAACTTTTGTAAAAATTATTAAAAAAATTACAAATATTATTGAAACTATAGTGGTTTTATGTAATAATTACAAATATTATCGAAACTATTGCAAACTATCTTATGAATGTTTTCATTTAATTTTTTAATTGTAACAATAGCATTTAAATGATATCGTTTACTAACTAAAAAATTTACGAAGTGACATGATTGGTTAGTTTCACATCAACAACATAAGAAACAAATTCCTAATTATTTTTTAGTGATATTGTAGTTAGTATAAATTTTACTACATAGTCTTAGAAATCTATATCTATATAAAACCTAAAGGCTGAATTGTAACATTTATAGTTGTTATGCTTCTTTTAAGCCACATCAACATAATATTTCGATCTACTTCGATCATTTAGTCCATTTAGATCCCTTTCTGTCCCCTTCAGTCAATTTTGATCTACTTTGATTCATTCGGTCTATCTTGGACTAATTAGGTCTTAAATCTTTTTTTTTTCCACCCTAGTTTTTGGCTCAATTTAAAAATAAAAATTTATTTTTTCGGTAGAAAAGTATGAAATTTTAATCTATTTGTGTCAAACTCTTTACTTTTGGGCTAAATAATAAAAACTAAATAGGCAATAAAAATTAAAAACATGGGTCCTTAAAAAGCAATAAAAGTGATAAATATTCCAAATATTACCTTAAAATTCAAATTCAATAATATGGACATTACACTTATATTTGGAAAGAAAAAAAAAATGCTACAATTCTTAATTTATATAATAATTTAAATTTTTTTTAGAAGAATATAATAATTTAAACTTAATGTAACATATTACATGTGTTCAATTAAATATGGATGTACATTTAAAAAAACAATTTCTTGAATATGTTCAAATTAGTCAACTAATTATGTTATATGTAAAAAAAGTCATTTTAATAACATGTTATCCATTTATATAAAACAATATTATGATTACGTAATTTAAATCTTTTTATTAAATTACATTTTTCATATATATATATATATATCATTAATTATATATATTGATGTCAAGATTGGCACATA
Organism: Notholithocarpus densiflorus; assembly: GCA_030021035.2. Lineage (NCBI taxonomy): Eukaryota > Viridiplantae > Streptophyta > Magnoliopsida > Fagales > Fagaceae > Notholithocarpus > Notholithocarpus densiflorus. The sequence goes on along the minus strand of JARYZH020011362.1, from coordinate 307,834 downwards.
GTCATGTGAAGTAATAGAGATGCCATGTCCTTGGAATGAAGCTCCCACCTATTACACCAAATGGCGGGTTTGGTTTGCTATAATGTACCTTTGATGTGATGCACATTATGACGATGTGACATTAAGGTTTTTGAGTTTATTTTATTTGTTCTAACATTTTCATATTTAAACTTATAAAATATATCATATCATCTTAATCTTATCACATTCTTAAACAATTTAGTGTTGTATTCTTGTATTGAAATTATATTAATGTAAGATTATGTGTCTTCAAGACTCTGGACCCTTTTAGAATATATTTCATAAATTCCATTTCATGCTCTGATTCTTCCATTTCGCTAGAATAATTGATTAAGATTAATTAAGATTGATCCTCCTAATTAAGAACCACTAATGTACTGCAAGAGAAAACACCACAAGGCAACTTCAATGGTAACTAACATTATGATAGTAAATATCAAGATCGATCGAGTTTTTCCACTATACGTGAAGCAACATTGTTGATCCATGTTCTGACAAGACTAGAACAGCATGGACAAAAATTGTACGTGAAGCGAAAAGTCTGGAGATATGGTGCTTTGTGTTGATCAAGAATTCTGGACACAATATACACACAACTGCTGACAGTGTCGAATGTTTCTCTGGCAATGTCGAGTTTTGGGACGAGAGTCCAAAGTAGCTTCCACCTGCTAGATAAAATGCTAGTGGCCATTGTATTTTGGTTGGAAGAAACGAAAGGATGTGGATGAGAAGACATTCTGGTAGATCACTAATCCTGTCTAGCATTGTGTCATTTTCTTGGTAGAAAGTTTGCCGTGTTTTGAGTTTGATTCTGCCATGCATATATGGTAAGAAGAATTGAATCGATGATTCAATAGAGTAACAGGATTCTCCAGTTTGGGCTGGAATTTTCAATATGTTAATATTATCCTTTTAAAAAAAAAAAAAAAATTCTAAATTTAAGAGTTTTACAAACACACGTTTCTCCCACTATATCACATACTCACGTTTAATTTTATTAGGCTATTATACATAAAATTTTAAATTGTATATGCTCTTAACTTTTTATTCTTTTTGTGAATTCTAGTTATCTTAATTGGTAAAATCTTTGATGATTGAATATGAAATCTAAGATTTAATCTCCGCCTACACAAAAAACGCCATAAGTTGAAACACTCTCACAAAAAAAAAAAAAGTGCTTTCTAAATTTTTTTTTAAGATTTTAAATTAATAAATACATCTATACGATTAAGGATTAGATGGAGTGTGCTAAATTATCAAAAAAAAAAAAAAGTGTTCTATGTTTAAGGCATTTTTAATTTTAGTTTAAAATGCAAATTACACCCTCTAAATTTTACTAAAATTCATTTCAGTCTTTTTACTTTATTTTCATTTAATTCAGTACCTAACTTTTAAATTTATTCAATTCAGCCATTTTGTACAATTTCGTTGAAAATTTGCCATTAAAAGAATATTTTTCTCACTTGATAAAAAAAATAAAAAAAATAAATAGAAATATTTTATAGATTTTTATGTGAGATTTTTTTATTTCGCAAAAATAATCTTTTTTTTTCATTAGTTAATTGCAAACTTAATGACAACAACTAGACAAAAGCCTTGAATTGAACCAATGCTCTTAGAGCATCCGTTAACTTTTTACATTCATAAATTACACATACTTGAAGTTTTGTTTCACTGTAAAACATTTTCGGGAAAATATTATTGTTACTATCACTTGAAATTCTAAATAAACTATCGTAACACATACGTACAAACTATTGCCAAACTAAAGAGGAAGATTTTTATTTATTTTGAAATGTAGAGGAATCTCAAGTCCTCAAAGGAGTATACAAGAGAATCACCCAGAAGAAACTAAGAAAGAAGAAGTGGAAAGAGAGAAGTAGAATTAGCGTAAATGCATATGGTACGTTCATCCAGATCCAAAGAAGTCACAAATTTTTATTTGTCCTATATAGACGCAGAAAAGTGAGTAATATTTTCAAACTGTCTACATTGCAAAAGGAGGACAAAAATGAAGAGAACAATAGCGAAATCATAATCAAAGCTATAAAAAAAGTGAAAAGAGTATAAGATGAATGGGAAACCTGTCCATTATGGTTCCATGTAGGAATACACAAATGTTGACATGATATTAATTCACTATTTCAATTGCAATGGATAATTTAATAGGTTCTGCATCAACCTTCTAATTCATATCATTATAGCAGACATATTTCGCATCAAAATTGCTTCAACATTTTAGGTCTAGAAGCTTCCATTTCAAATTCCAAACTCATTTACGATATATGTGCTCAAATAGCCTAAAAATGGGTCATCATGACTACTATAAACCATCTATATCATGAATTCATAAACTAAACAAGGATCACCAAGAACTTTTCCTCCAAAATTGAAGAATCAATAATAAACAAAGTACTTGCAGTACTTGATGAATGCAACCAGCAATAAGGAAAACACTCCCAAAAACATTTACCTGGGAAGAGGCAAGCTTGGCACATGGTCATGTTAAGTAATGGAGGTCTTATGTCGCTAGACTGAAGTTCGCACCTGTTACACCAAAGATTTATTTGTGGGAATACATATATTTGTGAAGGTTGATTAATAGGGGAAATAAACTATTTCAAAGGTTCTAAGTCTTAATTTCTCCCAATATTTTCAAAACAATAATAATAATAATAAAAAGTCTCTTCCTTCCAACATATAATTTCTGAGGCCCCAAATTTGTTCCAACAAAGTTTATTCATGAACATTTCTTTATCAAAGTTTTAGCTTAATTCAAAAATCAATTATACTTATCCTATGATGGTCAAATGGAAAATTTGTACGTCAATTACATAAAGCCAAGAAACAATTTTTATCACAAGGTACTTTTATTAAATGACTCTCTCTCTCTCTCTCTCTCTTAATCAATTAGTTTAGAAGGGGGAAAACATGAAATAAAAACATTAATAACTAGAAAAGAGTTATAACTCTACCATGTGAAGAGAGTTTTTTATAAACTGAAATTATTTGCTGCATACTTTTGAAATTAGATGCTGAGTTCCAGTCAAAGAAGTATACCTTATTAACTGTAAGAAGACATGTCATTGGGCGCTTCGAGACTCTTGCCTCTTTTAGAATGTATTTTACAAATTCCATTTCATGTTCCAATCCTTTAACTTCGTTAAAATAAAAGGTTTCAAGGTGTGATGACAGACAAACAGGATCATTTGGTGACTTCTTCCAGCATAACTTGTGTTTAAGGGAATGACAACTCTGATGCCAACATACAAACCAAATCATTAGTGTAAGTTAGGGGAAGATCAGTGAAAAATACATCATATTAAGTAAACTAACCTTATTAGTAACATCAAGAACTTTTAGATTAGGAGAATTTTTGAGCAAGGCTTGTAGAATATGCCAGTTCCACGTATTCACTATAAAGTCTAATTGTTCCAAATTTTGGAATCGTGAGGGATAAATACAACCATTGCTGAGACACTGCATGACAAAATTATAGTCATGCCAACATAAAAGCTTGTACTACAGGACGTGTATAAAACATAAATTCAATAGGGAACTAGAGTAAGACTTTATTATGGTCCGTTTGGATTAAGAGGAAAGGAGGGAAAGTAAAGGAGAGTTGACCGAAAATTAGCCTAATATCTGGCTAACTCTACTCTACTCCCCTTCATCCCCCTCAATCCAAATAGGCCTTAACTGGCTATTAGGCCTTTAATTTACGACCTGAAATTTGAAGAAGAATAAAAATTTCTTTAAAAATTAAAAAAAATAAAGGAACTCACCTTTGAGTAACCAGAAAAAAATGACAGGAATTTGGCATTATAGAGTGCGTCAAGAAGCTTGAATACCCTATCTGCATAACATTCCTCCTCCCCATGCTCTCCAGCTTCAAATGTACAAATATTAATATCTGCATGAACTAAGTTATCTAGTTCTTTAAGGAAAATGATATCGCCCAAATGACCATTAAACTGAAAGTACTCAATAGCTGGGGCGTTTATCTCAAGTTTGTAATTAAGTTCATCGTCTGGGTTTATCTCATTATCGTAGTCAAATTGTTCAAAATCATATTGAAATATACTTAAACTTTTCAGCGTAGGTACGCATATTTTGTAATTGTTAACACCCTCTGAATATTCTCTTTCAAATGACAAATCTTCAAGTACAGGGCAGCCAGAGAGGAGCCTAAAAAAAGAGTCGGATTTATAAGCAAGACGGAAGAGACCAAGTTTCTTTAGGCTTGGGAATTGAAACGATGGAGGAGGATCAATCATAATTCTGCCTAGTAACTTCAGATCCACTAATGTATTGCAATAATAAACTCTATGAGGCAACTCCAAAGGTTTCCATTCGTCATTATCACGGTTAATCACAAGGTCGAGTTCTTCCACTTCACGCGCAGCAACATTGTTAACCCATGTATCAACAAGATCGGAACAGCAATCAGCAAAGTCGTATGTAATGCGACAAGTCCGGAGGTACGGCGCTTTGTGTAGATCCAAAAATCTGGAAAAATGATCTGCAGATTCACAGAATAATTCTAATTTGTTGATTTCGAGTTTTGGTACCAGACTCCAAAGGAGCTTCCACCTCTTTGACAAGATGCTAGTGGCCATTGACTCTTTGGTTGGAAGGAAATATAGGATGTGAATGAGTAGACATTCTGGTAGATTACTGATCCTGTCCACCACTGCGTCGTTTTCAGCAGAAAGTTTCTGGCGTTTTGATTTTGATTCAGCCATCAAAGGCTAATGTTTGTTAGAGGTAGTGGTTTGAACTTTGAAGTAAGATTTTGCTAAGATTGAAGAAAGTTGGGTTTTGTTAGAGGTAACTGGGTCCTTTCAACGTGTGCCAAGGTAGAATTTAACAGGGGAGCCGAACCACTTTTCCAACATTTAAGCCTTTTAACTTTCGCTATTTTTCAATGAAAGTGGAATCCCTTTCAGCTTTCAAGTCTCTTAAACTTCTTTTTTAGGGAGCTGAACCACTCTCTCATCATTTATGCCTATATCTCTATTTTTGTTATGTTTTTAATGCAGGTGGTCTTCCTTTGAAGTCCCAAGACAAAAGCCTTTATAACTTACTAGATTTTTGTTTTTCAAGAGATAATGCCTTTTCTTAAAATAATGATAATAAATCTAAAGTTGCAATAGATAATAGAGTAGAAGTGATTCAAACCCTAGTTGGAGAACATGCATTACTAAAGGAGCTTTTGATCTCTTCAATGTTTAAAGTAATTAATGGACTAATGCAGTGTGACAGAGGAGTTCCGAACAGGAAGAATTACGTTTAAAACATCTCATTCTATTATTACAATTTATGTTCCATTTCGATTGGCTTTATCAATGCTAGTTGAGTTGCATATGCTTCGGCTTCCATTGAGCTTTGCTCTATAATCATTACGGTCCACGCAAAAATGACGTTCCTTTTATCGTTTCTTCCAACAACAAAATTCATTATTTACATGTAACGACATTTGATAACAAAATTAGATATAAAAATGAGATTTGACATAAAATTAAAGCACTTCAGAGACACTTGCCATCAGGATATTTGTGGCTAAATTAGAATACAATTAAATGCCAACTTGGATTTTTGGAGAGAGAGAACAAATAAAAAATAATTTTATTTTGGTTTGGCGATGAGTAGTCCTCGATAATTCGAGCGAGGTACTGCTCATTTACTAAATTTTCTTGTTGCTCTGTCGAGCTTGATGTGAAGCATTTTTTGGGTTGGTTTACCAAAATATTTGCTACTTTTAGCATATGGTGATATTGTGCAAATGCTTTAAGGGGGAGGGCTTTAGCTAAGACAAAGGTGAAGTAACTAAGGGGAGGGGGGCCTGTTAGTGTTAGAAATTAGATAAAGGTTTTTTTTTTTTTTTTTGAGAAACAGAAATTAGATAAAGGTGAAGTAACTAAGTTGGGTTTTGATTTATAACTGGGTCCTTTCAACGTGTGTCAAGGTAGAATTTAATAGGGGAGCCGAACCACTTTTTCAACATTTAAGCCTTTTAACTTTCGCTATTTTTCAATGAAGGTGGAATCCCTTTCAGCTTTCAAGTCTCTTTAACTCACTTTTATACGGAGCTGAACCACTCTCTCATCATTTATGCCTATATCTCTATTTTTTGTTATTTTTCAACGCAGGTGGTCTTCCTTTGAAGTCCCGAGACAAAAGCCTTTATAACTTACTAGATTTTTGTTTTTCAAGTGATAATGCCTTTTCTTAAAATAATGATAATAAATCTATAGTTGCAATAAATAATAGAGTAGAAGTGATTCAAACCAGACATGGAAAAACGGGCAGGTCGGGTCGGGTTAATCGGGTTGCAGGTAAAAAAAAATCATTTTAAGTGAGTTAAAAACGGGTTTGGGTCAATCGGGTTGCGGGTCGGGTCGGGTTGACCCGTATTTTTCAGATGATTTTTTTATTTTTATATATAAAGAAAACAACATGTATTTGTCATTTAGAAAGTCATGCAACAAATCACTTGATGTAAAATGCATTACTTTGAATTCACCACTTATATCAAGAATGAACTCAGATAAACTTATTAATACTTATTCAATAATTTTAAAATTATACAAATCCTAACATTGCTATCTAAAACAAAATAACACAAAGATAAGTAAAATAAATACACAAGTTTTATTTCTACACAATATCAACATCCCAAAATATAAAACAAAATTACAAATGACTTATTGGATAACTCATTTAACAAAGAATAAAAACATATAAGAAATTTACAATCTTGAAAATTAATTTTATAATCTATTATCAATTGTGGTTAGCACTCTATTTCAATTTGAGATATATATTAAAATTTGATTGTTTACTTATTTATACATGATCCCTTTTATGAATATCATATCATTGTTAAGTAACACACACTCTAGGAAATATCATAATTTATTTTGAAAAACCATTTATTTTAGACATAAATCGTTAAAAAATAGGTCTAAACATTCATAATTTATACTAATTTGATACTTTGGCTTCACTATTTTCACACTTGTGAATGTTTCTTACACATGTCCACAATTTTAAATCTATGTTTTTAACTCTACTGTAACTAAATTATCTTGGCATGTATTTTGCTATTTGATATCTAAAAATCTTTACTCATTACAAAATGCTCAACTATTCATCTTTTAATTAATTTGTATACAGTTATGTAAATGTCTCAATTGTTTCCTTAAAACTCACAACAAACAATTAAACCAATATTGTCTTAATTTTTTTTTTTAACAAAAAAAAAAAGTTTTAAAAAATGGTTTGGGTTCGGGTCAGGTCTTGGGTCGGGTCGGGTTGACCCATAAAAAACACGGGTCGGGTCACGGGTCAACCCGTTTTTGCTTCGGGTCAAAAAAATCGAGGTCGGGTCGGGTTGGGTCAGAAAATTCTAACCCATTTTGCCATGTCTAATTCAAACCCTAGTTGGAGAACATGCAATACTAAGGGTCCATTTGATTGGACGGGTGGAAAAATGAAATGATAGAAAAATTGGAGGATATAAAAGATTTAGTTTTCTCTCATATTTGTTTGGCTGGGAGGATGAAAAAGTGGAGAGATGGAAAACTATAAAAAATGAAATTGGTATAAATTTACAATTATGTCCTTATTAAATAAAACAAATGGCAATACAATTTTTTATACACATTTATTTATTTAAAAAATTATGTATGGACATTTCACTTTTTTTTTTTTTAAACTGGCGGGAAAAAAAAAACAAGAACGGAAATATGAGATGAAAAAAACAAAAAACCCTAAAATAATATGAACGTGTGCAGATTAGTAACAGAGAAAGAAAAAAAAAGGGAGAAAGGAACTATGGAAGAAAGTAATAAAAACAAAAGAAAGAAAAAGAAAAGAAAAGTGAGACAAAACAAAAAAAAATCCAAAACAACGTGAATGTGCATAGAATAGTAACAGAGAAGAAACAAAAAATGTTAGCAAAGAAGAATGTGCAAGGGCATTTTGGGCAGCTCATGTTAGTGAGCTTCTCTCACTAGTTTTCTTTATATTTTGTAGAAAAAACTTTTTGGTGGGTCCGGGAAGAAAACACTTATGCTCCACCACATTTTTTTTCCACTCCCCCTCCCAACCAAACACCCATTAAAATTTCTCTCTCCACTTTTCTCTCCTAAATTTTCCATCCTCCCTAAAATCTCTCCAAACAAGCAAACCCTAAGGGTCCATTTGGTTGGAATGGTGGAAAAGTGAAATGATAGAAAATGGTGAGAGGATGGAAAAGTGGGAGGATAGAAAAAAATTTTAATTTCCCTCATTTTTGTTTGGTTGGGAGTGGAAAAATGAAGGGATGGAAAAAGTAAGTTTGTATAAATTTACGCATATACCTTTGTTAAAAAATGATGCCCAATTAAAATAAGAAAGTGATAAACAACCAAAAAAAAAATCAATCACCTAAATTTATTAAAAAATAAAAATCATGTCCATAAAAAAATCACAGCTAAAAAAAAAAAACACAAAAGAAAGCAAAAGAAAGAAAAAAATATATATATTGGACAAGCCTGCCCATTAAATCAAAAAAAAAAAATAATAATAAGAACAATGAAGAAGAGGCAGGAAACGTCCAGAGGAGGAAAAAAAAATTAAAAAAAGAAAAAGAAAAAGAAAAAGAAAAAGGGCAGGCAATATACAGAGGAAAAAAAAAAAAAGTGAAAGAAAAGTAGCGTGGATGAAGCCCATGTGCAATTGCGCATGGACATTTTCGTCCAAAAATGATGCTTAATTTTTCCTTCATTTTTCTCTCTATTTTAGGGATAAAACTTTTTGGTGGGTTCAGGAAGAAAATACTTGAGCCCCAACATTTATTTTCCTTCCTCTCCACCCAACCAAACACACTCCAAAAAAGTTTTCCTTTCCATTTTTACTTTAAAGTTTTCCATCCACCTTATTTCACCTCCAAACAAATACACCCTAAAGGAGCTTTTGATCTCTTCAATGTTTAACTTAATGGAATAATGCAGTGTGATAGAGGAGTTCCGAACAGGAAGAATCACGTTTAAAACATCTCATTCGATTATTACAATTTATGTTCCATTTCGATTGGCTTTATCAATGCTAGTTGAGTTGCATATGCTTCGGCTTCCATTGAGCTTGGCTCTATAAAAATGACGTTTGACATAAACTACAAGCACTTCAGAGACACTTGCCATCAGGATATTTGTGGCTAAATTAGAATACAGTTAAATGCCAATAATTCGACCGAGGTACTGTTCATTACTAAATTTTCTTGTTACTCTGTCGAGCTTGATGCGAAGCATTTTTTGGGTTGGTTTACCAAAATTTTTGCTACGTTTAGCATATGGTGATGTTGTGCAAATGCTCTAAGGGGGAGGGCTTTTAGCTAAGTTAGACAAAGGTGAAGTAACTAAGGGGACCGGGGTCTCTTTTTTTTTTTGAGGGGAAAACTGGAAATTTTATTAATGTAAGCCTATCAAATCGGCTTGTAATACAGAATGTATCTGTGATAAAATATCCTCCATCCACACTAAAAAATCTAGAATGCCTATTGCATATCTAGCCAGATTTTTATACTCTCACGCTAAGAGGGGGGGGGGGGGTCTGTTAGTGTCAGAGATTAGATAATGGAGAACAAAAGACAGAAAATAATAGTGAAAGAATTGAAGTTATTAAAAATGTGAAGAAGTATAAGAGTGAGATGAAAACCTGTCCATTATGATCCATTAGGATTTAGGAATATACATGTTGACATGATTTAAATTAATTGTTTTAGTATTAATTGTTTTAGTTGCAATCGATGACCTAACAGGTTCTGCATCAACCATCTAACTGTATCACAATAGTAGACATCCAAACCAGTTTAACATTTTCGGATCTAGAAGCTTCCTTATCAAAATTCAAACTCATCATTTGAGATCCATGTGTTTAAATACGCAAAACATGGGTCACTAGTATGACTACTATAAACCATCCCTAACATGAATTCTAAATTAAAAATAAATCACCAAGAACTTTTTCCTCCAAGATTAAAAGGTTTTCAATAATAAACAAAGGACTTGCAACACTTGATAAAAACAACTAGAAATAAGGCAGAACCTACCATGAACATTTACCTTGGGGATATTTGTCATCATTTCGTCTACATCAAGTGCATTTTATCATATCTAGCCCCTATTGGGTACATAGGGTTTCTTACAGTTTCTGCAACTTATCATACAAAATGAGAAAGAAAGAAAAAACAAGTTCGAAAAAGGAAGGCAAAAACGGAGGGGGAAGGGAGCGAGGTTGGCAGTCATTTTAAGTAATGGAGGTCCCATATCACTAGACTGAAGTTTGCACCTGTTCCACCAAAGAGTTATATGTGAGAGAACATATATTTGTGAAGATTAATTAATAAATTTTTTTAAAAAAGTATTTCAAAGGTTATAAGTCTTTCTTCCAAGATATAACATGTGAGGTCACAAATTGAACTAAGACATTCAATTATTTTACCATTTCAATTGTCACAATCAAACAAAAAACTTGAGAGAATTATATTTTAACTTTCAGGCATAGAAAGAGGTATCAAAAGTTTATTCATGAACATTTCTTTAGCAATGCTTTAGCCTGATCAAAAGAAGTGACTTTGGATAATTGATTCTCTCTCTCCATCAATTAATTTAGAAAGGGAAAAACATGAAAAAAAAAAAAATTCATTAATAAGCCAAAAAGAAGATTCTATTATAAACTTAAATTATTTGCAGCATGCATTCGAAATTAGTTGCTAAGTAGAAGTCAAAGAAGTTTACCTCATTTTTTAACTGCAAGATGAGATGTCAGTGAGCGCCTTCGGATCATTGATAGTTTCTGAAGAACACCTTTTTTTAGCTTAATATTTTTAACTCTGATTGATGCTGTCTTCAAGACTCTTGCCTCTTTTAGAATATATTTTATAAATTCCACTTCATCCTTCAATCCTCCAAATTCGCTATAATAAAAAGTTGTAAGGTGTGATGACAGAAAATTAGGATCATTTGGTGACTTCTTCCTGCATAACTTGTGATTACCGGAACCATGCCTCTGATGACAACATAAAAAGCTTATCAATTATTTGTAAGTGTAAGTTTTACGGAAGATCAGCTAAAAATACATCACAAAAGTAAACTAACCGTATTAATAACATCAAGAACTTCTAGATTAGGAGCATTTCGGAGCAAGGCTTGTAGCACATGCCAGTTCAATGCATTCGCCATAAAGTCCAATCTGAGCAAATTTTGGAATCTGAAAGGGTAAATAGAACCATTGCAGAGACACTGCATAAAAAAATTATAATCACAAGAAGTCAACAACATCAAAGCTTGTACTAGAAAATATCTATAAAATATAAATTCAATAAAGAATGGAGTGAGACATTAACCTCCGAGTGACCTGAAAATAATGACAGAAATTTGACATTATAGAATGCAGCAAGAAGCTTGAATATCCTATTGGCAGCTTTAAGTGTACAAATATGAATATCTGCCTGAACTAAGTTGTCTAGCTTTAGAAGGAAAACGACTTCACTCAAATGACCATTAAACTTAAAGTATTCAAGCGCTGGGGTGTTTATCTCAATTCTGTAACTGCAATCAGAATCATCGTAGTCTAATAATTTAAAACAATCATATTCAGATACTTCGATAGCTATACTTAAGCGTTTCAGCGTAGGAACACATATTTTATGATTCAAAACACGAACACCCCCCAAGCATGCACTTTCAAATGACAAATCTTCAAGAATAGGACAGCCAGAGAGGAGCCCAGAGAGAGAGTCTGATTTATAATCAACATAGAACAGACCAAGTATCTTTAAGCTTGGGAATTGAAACGATGAAGGAGGATCAATCACAATTCTGCCCCGCAAATTCAGAACCACTAATGTCTTGCAAGAGAAAATTTCATGACTGTGGTACAACCTCAAACGCTCAAAATCCCAATACTCATCATCGTATATCTCGAGATCAAGTTCTTCCACTTTCCGCGCTGCAACGTTGCTAATCCATGCATCTACATCAGAACGGTTATCACAACTGTATGTGACGCGAAAAGTTCGGAGGTATGGTGTTTTGTGTTGGTGAAAAATTCTGGACACAGTTTGCGCATGCTTGACAATGGGGTGGAGCTCTTCAGTGTTGATGTCGAGTTTTGGGACGAGAGTCCAAAGGTCTTTCCACCTGCTCGACAAAATGCTTGTGGTGATTGCCTTTTGGGTTGGAAGGAACGAAAGTATGTGGATGAGAAGAGATTCTGGTAGACCACTGATCCTGTCTACCACAAGTTTCTGGCGTTTTGATCTTGATTTTGCCATCAGTGAGTCCCAAACTCTCAATTGCAAATATTGTGATCTTGTTTTTTTCAGAAGAAAATATTGTGATCTTGGTAGATATAGAATTAATGTTAACGTCGATTTATAAAACCGACACAGAGTTTGTGTTTGATAGGGACGCAAGACTTTGTGTTTAATAGGGACACAGACTCAGCATAAGAGATGTGCCTTAAATTAGGCCAAACTAGCCAAAGCCCATGGAAAATCATATCTGAACTCATTCCAAGCCCAGTGCTCAAGCTGACCCAACAAAATCCCAAGATCAAGTTCGTTGATTTTACTTTTTGAATATCTTTTTTAGATAGATATGAGATATGAGATATAGAGGACTTAGGAATCCGAGAGAGAAAATGAATGAATAGACAAAAGCAACCGACCTATGAAGCAATCTGGACTAGGAAACCGAGTCAGGGTAGAAGTAATCAGGACCTATATAGTGATTATAAATATGGCTTGTGAGTTGTGACACAACAACAATTTCAGAAAATCTAGTAGTGATTCTAGTGAAGATCACTAGTGTCGTTTAACTCCGAAATTTCTTCTCTTAGCCTTCGGATTAGTTTTAGTCTGTTTCTTTTCTAGTCGTGCTTAATTTCCCAATACTCAAATCATGTCAAGTTGGACAAAATATCAAGGACAAAGACTCAAAAATTGGATTTGCGGAGGTCTAATCGTAACCAAGCCCAGGACGGAAAATATAGTGCCATCTTGGGAAAAAAAGTTTTGCTTTGTAGTGGGTTCGATGCCATGGATTAGGTTGTTGGAGGCCAAAAAGAACATATCCAAATTTGACAATGTGATGAAGTGGGACGATTCAGCAGGAAAGAAGGCCTTCCACAATGCAAAGAGAAGGTTTTGGGCAAAGTTCAATGGCTTCCCATGTAATATTCCCTTGCCTGATCCAGATATATATATTGATAAAATTGATTGGGACTCCAAGATTGATCCTCAACTTTTATTGGACGTGGAAGTTGCTATTGATTAAAGTGGAAGAGAATAATGTGATTGACAATTCTTTTCAATTAATTTTGGACTATAGTGATTTTAACCAGCCCGGAGTATTGACTGGTATGATTTTCGGAGTTTGAGGGGATGGTGATGTCGAATAGAATCTACAATTTTTAAAATTTTTTGTGTTAAATTTGTAATTTTTATGTAATTTTTGAAATTTTAGGTGTAGGGTTAGTATTTTCATAATTTTGGGTGCATATAATGTTTTTCTAGTCAAATTAGAGTTTTATGATGTCTTTCTAGCCACTTTAGGAGTGCTTTAGGGTTTTCTAAGCATCTCCTAGCAATCCTAGGACTAATTTTTTATTTGAACTCATTGTAGCTTTTAAGGCAATTCAATTTTCAGATTAATAAAATTTCAGATTTTTATATTTTTATTTTCTTGTAACTCTCCCCGTGGATTCAAGGTTATCTTTCAAAAGAAGTGTATTTTATTTCTTATGACTTTCTGGTTATGTCAGTTGGTATCATAGTCTCGTCCTTACCATGGTCTGACAGCTTATTTATGCGACAATAGTCACTCCAATGATGATGAAGTTAATGGAACAATCCTCGCCAGGGCTAAATTCCTCCACATAATGAAAAAGCATGTGGTTGATTTTTGGTTTCGTTGTAATATAATGATATGTTACACACTATACAGTTGGTGGTTATAAATCATTAATTTCATATGATGAGGACTATATTCAAAATTTTATAGGCCAACCACATACATCAAGATTATCACCCAAAGAATTATATATATATATATATATATATATATATAATCTAAAAACTGAAGCTTAATATTTATTGTTGTTACACTTCTATTGAGCCACATCAGTAGTCATATCATCTATCTATTTCCAACTAATTCTCTCAACTATTTCCAACCATAATGTGCTTTTTATCTTTCCATCTCTCCACTATTCTCAACCTTAATATCACTCTTCATCTATCCCTTCCACTTTCTTTTATTTTGGCTCTTCTTGTCCCCATTCTATTACTATAAATATGTCATTCTCTCTCCCATTTTATACACATTTTCTCACATGAAAAAGGTTATTATTCTCTTTCTCTTTCATGTTTTATTTTTGTGTGAATTTTTTATTTTTTGTATCCCTACTTTAGATTGATGAATTTATGTGTTCATTAGAATTCTACTTTGAGTTGATGCAATTTGGTTTTTTTTTTTTTTTTTTTTTTTTTTTTTTTTTTTTCTTTCCGTTTTCTTTTCTATGATTGTTTAATGTTATCATATTCCACATAAGGCTAGTTTACATTTTACAATAATATAATGTTATTCAATTATATAGCATGGCTTGGATAATTTGGTGTTTGACTCATAACTATATTTTTTATTTTGACGCTCTTTCTTCTCATTTTATTTTCTATTTATCTTCCAAAAAATGTGATTACTCTCTCTCTCTCTCTCTCTCTCTCTCTCTATATATATATATATATTTATATAATTTATTCTTTTTTGCAACTTTACTTTAAGTTGAGAATCATTGTATTTTTTAAAATACTATTTTGGGTTAACAAATTTGGTAGTGTTTTTTTTTTTTTTTTTAGTTTTCCATCACAAGTCTTCTCTCTTCCTCTCATAGCTTTTGTTTGTTTGTTTGTTTGTTTGTTTTTTTTTTTTTTTTTTTTTTTTTTTTTTTTTTTTTGACATAATACTTAGTTATTTTGGAAGTGAGATTTTGAATTTATATCAAAATACAATCTTGGCTATGTATTTGTACATGTATATCAACTATTAAAACCGTCCAAGATGAATATATATAGACAATATTTTTGTTTTAATTTTTCATTGATTTATTATTTACTTATAACATCAAAATCGAAGTAGATGAATTTGTAAAACCAATATATTTATATATTTAATATTGTCAAAAAATAAAAAGTAAAAAAAATAAATAATAAAAAGAATAATAATGTGGCCAATGAGTAGGCTGAATAGAAGGGTAGCAAGAATAAATGCGATATGAAGGTCCATTTAAAGGCAATTAAATCTTAATAAATGATAGTTTATGTAGTCATTTTTTTTTTTTTTTGGTTAGATCACATTCTCTTTACATTGTTATACGTACCAATTATTTTCTTTCATTTCAATAGGTGAAGTGTTCAATTTTAGACATAAAGTCTACTTTTTTCTACATATTATTTTAAATATCAAATTTATAATATGACATAGTCTTTAGAAATGTTTGAGAAATATGTAGTTTCAATCTCATGTATCTATATTAGTAAACAAACACAATCAATAGTTCGAAACTACTTTTACGATAAGAAAAATTATAAATATGATAATCTCTTTTAAGAGAATTAAAATTTTGAATAATATATTTGAAACTTAAACAGTTTAATTGTACAGGAATAAAATTAGGAATATATTGCGCACAATAACATAATTTAGCATAATATAGATCGCCTAAAAAATGTATAATATCAATCAAACAAATCCAAATAATAAAATGATGATATAATTTTTGAGATAGATATATGAAAAATAGTTTTAGAAATTGTTTAATTTTTTGGGAAAACAAATAATTTTCCATTAAATTTAGAGAACAAATTATATATTATATCATAATTACAAAATAATTATCTATTCCCATGCTTCGCGTGGGTTTGCGACTAGTTTAAATAAAATCGAAGTTCAAGCATCAAGAAAAAAAATGGATTTGGGATTGACAAGACAAAGCTAGATAATGGAAAGATTGAAGAAAATCAAGTGTTTTTTTTTTTTTGAAACAAAAACACACAAGGGAAGAAAATCAAGTTTACCATCACAAATTGAAATTTTTTATAATTTACATGAGAATTATCATGAAGTCAACTGGAAAAAGGTGGTTATTCTTGCTAATATTGATGAAGATTACAATGAAGCAAAATATCTTGAGGTAGAAATTGTAAAAAAAAAAATTCAAAGATCTTAATGATATCAAATAAGATAATTGCCTATCTCAAGCTCCTATTATTTTAATGAGAGATGATACATTATAGATTTTATTTCGATTGAAAGATTTGATTCAATCGATCATTCACTCTTATTTGGTGAATCTTGTCAATCGCATGAAGACCAAGGAAAAAGAATTACAAGTTGCTTAATTGATGACTTGCAAGTTTGGAAAGAAGAAAAAAGAATTAAAGTATTCCAAATATTTGTTTGTTTGGCATTAAAGATTTTAGCTGTCGAATATAAATTTGAGGACAAGTTTTTCTCAAGTGGAGGGTTCTAATGTAGGATAAAATTTACAATTCAATTTTTGTTATTTATTAATTTTGATATTTTTAAAGTAATTTTCAGAATTTTAGGTGGAGGATTAGTGTTTCCTTGATTTTAAGTGCACCTAATGCCTTTCTAGTCAAATTTGGGTTTTAGAATGTTTTCCTAGCCACCCTAGGAGTGCTTTAGGCTTTTCTAAGCCTCTCCTAGGAGGCTTAGAACTACTTTTCTATTTGAATGCATTGTGCCTCCGAGTCAATTCAGTTACCAAATTGAAAAATTTTCAGGAGAATTCTAGTAATGTACTTTTCTTCTGGATTCAAGGTTATTTTTTAAAAGCAAACGTGTTTAATTCTTGCAAATTTCCGCTTGCGTCATATGGTGAGAATAAGAATTAGGAATGCAGCAATTTTCTTGGTGATGAAAATTTAAGGAATGGAAATGGTGCAAGTAGTTAGCAAAATAATAATATTAATGACAATTATAGGAAAGGTGTGAGGAAAAAAGAATGAGAACCATAGCAGAAGAGAAGAGTACTATATGGCAATGGATGTAAGTCTCCTAGGTGCATAAATCCAAGGTTTCAAGCAGATAGGTATCAAAGAAACATGGGTGGGAGAGTGAAAGAGTATTCGTGCATGCCGACCAAATAGGGTCATGGTGGAGCTTGTTATTAAAAAAAAAAAAAAAAAAAAAAGGGTCGTGGTGGACCTATTAGAAAAACTAGTTGCTACTTGCTCATATCGTTTGAATTTTTGGCACTTCTATTATGATATTCTTTTGTTTTTACTTTCAAGTTTCAACACTAATGTAATTTCTCTTATTCTAATTGGAAGACATTGTAAGATGTTATATATATATATATGATGATGCCAAAAAATCGTCAGTAAGCCACACGGTCCTTACGTGCTTAGCTAATAGACTTTTAGTATAAGTATGAGACTTGGCTTGCACAAAAAGTAGGATTAGGCTTGGCTAATATATTGTGTAAGCCAAGTCTCCTACTTGTACTAGAAATCTATTAATTATAGGATTTAGCATATTATATTAGAATAATATATATCTAATAGAAAATAAATTTGGTCCATCCACATGCATGGTTTTTTCTCTTTACATCATTATATGGACTCAATTTGTTGCAAAATTTTACACTCCAAAGTCTAAACACCAACAATGACTCACAACTTGTACTTGGATAAAGACATTGTTAAGTTCAAAAACTTAAAAATGACAGAGTTTACATTCTTAGAGCATTCCCATCAAGGGAGTCAAAATTTTTAGCATTTACCATCTCAAAACACTACTTTTTAACTTTTAACAACTCACTTTATAATACATCATACATCAAAGATTCTATTTTTTTTACCACTTCATTTAAATATTATTTTTTTAATTCTCTGTATGTTTCTTTCTCTCTCTTCTTATCCGCGTCTCTCCCTTTCTCTGAAAACCCACCACTTTCTTTGCAAACCCACACCCACAGCTAGCTGCTGCTAGCCACCACCATCGAAAACAAAAAGAAAAATAAAACCACCTGCCAGTGCCACCATAGCTACAACAATTGCCACTGTCACCACCACCCACAACCATGACCACCAACCACCAAAATCATAACCAAATCACAAACCTAAACCCATAAGCTCATCACCATTCACCACAACAACCGGAAAAAGAAAAAGAAAAACAACCCTCCAAAATCAAAACCAAATCACAAACCCACAACCTCATCACCACCAATAATCGGAAAAAGAAAAAGAAAAAGAAAAACAACCCACCAAAATCACAAACCCAAACCCACAACCTCATCACCACCAACAATCGGAAAAGGAAAAAGAAAAACAACCACCGAGAGAGAGCAAAAGCACATCAATGCCATCGCTTATGGCCTAATCCATACCTACGAGTGAGGCAGCGAGTGAATCGACTTGGTCGAAGTCAAGTGAGGTGGCCAGCCACCAGCCACCACAATTCCAACGACCACCACGCCTATCAAAGACTCATGCCAATCAACTTGATGACCCATGCCGATCTCCCCTCAACGCCGCTGCCCACGCCGGTTAGAGACCCACAAACCCACCAAGTCACAAAATTAAATCACCCCGCTGAAATCAAAACACAGAACCCAAACCCATGAAATGATCAAACCACAGAACCCAGACCCATGAACCCAAACCCACAAAATCAAATCACCCTGTCATCAAGCTCTACCTCCATATCGGCGGCAACACTCCGAAGGCAAAGTGGATTTCGTGTCTAGTGGCGTTTGGGCTTTGAAGTTCTCGACCAACGAACCTTGAAAGGGAGGAGCTCAAACTTTGAAATAGAGAGAAACAAAAGTTACAGGAAAGAGAGAAGAGGAAAGTGAGAGAGGAGAGAGGAGAGAGAAGAAAGAAGAGAAAAATAAAAAGGAAAAAGAAAAAGTGACCGTTGGGAATAAAAAAATAATATTTAGTTTAACACAGTGAGTTATTATTGACAACAGCTCACTATAGCTAGGTATCAAAATTTTTGGCATTTGAAATCTTTGATGTAGTAGGTATTTTTTTGTGTTGGTGGTAAAATTTAGCTTTTAGCATTTTTAGCATCCTTAATGGGAATGCTTTTATGATTTAAACTCTCATTAATCGCATATTCTGCTGTTTGATTGTCATGTAAATAGAAAATATAAAATGATCGGAGTTAGTTTTTTTTTTTTTTTGGTTGTAATTTGGATGTAACCAGAATTTGTAAAGGAGATGGGTTCAAGTTACACCTAGTATAACTCTTATAGAGTTACACCTTTTTTGTACCGTAAATTTCTAATAGATCCAACGGTCAGAAAAATAGCATTAAATAATTTTTTCTTTCCACCTTATTTACCTAATTAATAATAGTTTTTCTCTATCCTCATTTATTACTTTCCATAGATCTCATTGGATTTTGTTTAATGGTGTTCATTTCTTCCTAAAATTTCTGTTGTTAGACAACGTTTTTTCTTCTTTGTTAGACTTGTTTTGTGTTTCAAATGGTTTTGGGGTTTCAGTTTTCCTAATTTCCTAATTCACAAACTCTCTTAAAAAAAATGATAGAAAACATTATGGGTAGAGCACAGAGACAAAGCAAAGCCTCATATAAAACATAACTCAAATCATGTACAATCTTTGCTCCACCCAAAACACCGGCAGTGACACAAGCAATAGTGGCAGAATCTGTCTCATCTGCAGCAATTCGAGAGCAAATGTGACCTAAAAATTTCTTTCTGGAGGGTCTAATCAGCATGGGAGCATGAGAGACACCGAAACTTTTTCTTGCAATCTCGACACAGATGTTTGGTAATCCCACTAGGATGTCCAAATTATGTTCAGTTTTCTTTGAGAATCCAATTAAAAGTGGTTTATGGGACTGGTCACAGAGAACCTCTGTCATGGGTATCCTTAATGTGACCACAGATAGTTTTAGTGATGGAGGAAAGTTTGTCTCTGTGGAGGCTGCAGTTACTCAAGCCCGCTTGATGATTTCTGAAGGGGCTGATATGATCGATATTGGTGCTCAATCTACACGGCCAATGGCCTCTAGGATATCCGCTGAAAAAGAATTAGATAGACTAATGCCTGTTTTAGAAGCTGTTGCAGTATATTGTACGAGCCGGTGTTTTGGGTGGAGCAAATATTGTACAAGTAAACTTCATAAAAAAATCATTTTGTTTTATCTTTTCTTCCTCTACTCAGATCACGGTGAAAGAAAGCAGAGAATTTTGTTTTTTATTGGGTAAGTAAGAGAGAGAAAATAGGTGAGACCGTGAGAGAGAGAAGAAGAGAATTTCCTTTTATATTGGGTAAGTAAGAGAGAGAAAAAAAAGGAGAGAATTAATTTGTCATAAATAAGGAAGAGAAACAAAATAATCATTTAATGCTATTTTCCCAACCATTGGATCTATTAGAAATCTACGGTACAAAAAAGGTGTAACTCTTATGGAGTTACACCAGGTGTAACTTGAACCCATCTCTTTTTAAAGTCCTTGTATATAATATTGTTATCAACTAATTAAAAAATTATAATGACACAGAATATTGACTAATTGACTAGACTTTTTTTTTATAAAACTAATTGACTAGACTTGAATCAAAATAACCCATTAAAAAATATATTAAAATAAACCACATTCGTAAAATTATTCAAACAAAATTATTAGGCAGTGTTATTGCACATTAGTGTGTGCAAATACACACTGCCCTAATACATAAAATTAAGAACGTGTAAAATATGCTATGTGCATTAGTTTTTCCCTTTTCAAGTGAAGTCCGAAGTTATCATTTAGTGCTTTTTCTGATGATAATTTTGGAGTTTGGCATTATTTAATGAAGGACAACGTTTGTAGTAGCCTAAGGCTACAATTTCACTCAATATCTTTTTATTAAATTTGAATTTTGACAAATCCACCATTCAATTACATGCTGGCAAAATTTTCAAACAATCAAAGATCAATAGTTATGTCATCAATCAATTGTTTAAATTGCAAGTTTATGTAGTATGAAATTCTACATAAAAAATAAATCTATGGATTATATAGTAAATAACATCCAATTGACATAAAATTTGACATATGTGTTAAGAAAGTAAAGAACATGTAATCTAACGGTTAGATTTCCAAAATTTGTAGTAATGCTAAATTTTTTAAAAAGAAGGTGTAGTCCTAGGCTACAACCAAATTTATAGCCAAATTTTGTCCGTTAAAGAATTAATGTTTATATAAATGTGCAGCTAGATTTCTGAATTTTAGTCAACCATATTTAATGCTTTTTTTAGAAGAATATTATTTAATGCTTTTTCTGATGATAATTTTGGAGTTCTGCATTATTAAAGAACTAGTCGCTAACCCGTGCTATGCATGGGGTTAGTAAATAAAAACTAAATATATTTATTTTATTCGAACGTACATTTATTTGAAAATGAATGAAATTAAGTAAAAATATAACTGTATGCAAACTGCTGGAGGAAGATAACAATATTTTGAATTTGTGCCACTTCTTGAATCAAAGCCATACAAAAATCTTTGCCTAGAAAGCAACAACAATTTCATATAAAAATGTGCAATATATGCAAACTACAGCAAGTGGAAAAGAAATATAACTATGCAATAATAAATTTTTTGCATTTAAATCCAACAGGGAAAAAAAATCCCTTGAAGATGCAAAGCCTTGGCATATGATATGATATCTATAAAATGAACTTTTATTAACCTAAGCAAAGCAGAGCAGACCCCTTTTTTTTTTTTTTTTTAGAATATAGAGCAGACCTGGTCTGCCCTTTGCAATTGGGTACGCACTAAAAGTATGAGCAGATCAAACCCTTTTTTTAGAAGATAGAGCAGCGCAAAGCAGACCTGATCTGCCCTTCGCAATTGGGTATGCACTAAAAGTATGAGCAGAGCAAACCTTTTTTTAGGAGAAGATGGAGCAAAGCAGAGCAGACCTGGTCTACCCTTTGCAATTGGGTATGCACTAAAAGGATGAGTAGACCTGATCTGCTCTTTAATCTGCCCTTTGCAATTGTGCATGCACTAAACGTGGCCAAGTTTAGCAGGCCTGGTCTGCCCTTTGCATTTGAGCTTCACAATAAAAGTTTCTTAGCTCTTGTCTGCCCTTTGAAATTGGATTCTTCATAAAAAGTGACTAAATAATGTCCACTTTTTCTCTTAAATATGAATATCGTTGTCCACTTTTTCTCTTAAAGGTGAACTTCATTGTCCACATTCTCTCTTAAAGGTGAACATCGTTGTCCACTTTTACTATCAAAGGTGAATAGCGTTGTCCACTTTTTCTCTTAAGAGTGAACAGCATTGTCCACTTTCTCATGGCTTCTCTCCAAAAGTGGCCAATGTTATCCACTTTTCTTTTAAAATTTGCAAACGTTGTCCACTTTCTTATAGATTCTCACTAAAAGTGGACAACATTATTCAACTCTTTATCTTTCATATTAACTCTCATATCATTATATTTATATTATCATATTTATTCATTTTAACTAAATAATATTAAAATACTCCAACACTATTACTAGAAAATAATGTTGTTGGAATAATTGTACGGGTGTGGTTTATTTTTAATGGGTTATTTTGATTCAAGTCTATTCATATTGTCAATAATCTATGCCATTAAATTTTTTTAGTTAACAACAACATTATATATACAAGGATTTTTGCAAGTTCTGGTTACATCCAAATAACAAAAAATTGACAATTCCCGTCGTTTTATATTTTCTATGTACTTCTCATTGAAACAACGGAGTTTGTGATTGATGAGAGTTTTAAATGTGAAGAATGCAAACTCCATCTTCTTTAAGATTTTGTTTAATTAACCATGTCTTTATCCAAACACAAGCTAGCTATGAGTCATATTAGTGTTCAGACTTTGAAGTGTGTATTTCCTCCTATTTATGTTGTCGAGCATCTTGAAATGCATAATTTTGCAACAAATTGAGTCCACGTAAAAGTGAAACCATGCATATGGATGGACCAAAGTTAATTAATAAAGAAAAAAAAAATCTTACTCTCCTAGCTAAGACATATGCTATAGCATTGCTTTGCCTTAGATATGGGCGAAGGAAAAACCTCTGAAAATAGTTAAACGGAAAGTAACTTATTCCATCTTTTAAAATTTCAAATAAAGACATAACCTTATTCTAGAAGAAAGCAAGTCACTATATATAAAGTGACCACACACTGCATTGAAATTTGAAATAAACTAGCAAGAGACTAGTTTCTTTGGACTGAGAGTACATTCAACTTCAAACACCACAATAGGCAGCGATAGGAACTTCTTTTCGTTGAGCAATTGATGCAATGTGTGCATGGGCATAATCATTAAGATTTAATGGCTTGTATTGTAAAGGGTGTTGCTCATCAACAAATTCTTCTGGCACACATATCGTCTTATTGTTGTATGAAACCAACCCAAGTGAGTATCTCGTCTCAGAATTTTCACTCAACATAACTCGATGGATGCAAGCTTTTATCCTATCATTGCTCCATACCTTGGTCAAGCAAAACATGCATAAGTCAATTTCATTGGATACGATCTTGTAAAGCGTAATGTAAATTAAATAATTGGAAAAGTAGAATATTGGAAAGCTAACCGAAGCTTCTTTTTTTTTTTTTAGAAGAATAAATTAACAGAATTTGTTTCAGAATTTTACGGATTCTGAAAATATTTCTAATTGATCACTCCACTAAACCAAAAATAATTAATTAATAAGCTACTTCCAAATTTCACATAGTTTTATAGCAAAATTGAATTATACTTTCTTTGAATCCTAACATGTATTATGTTAGGAGCTTTTGCTTAGTGCTTATGTAACGAATTAAGTAACTGAACTATTTGCTTCTAATTAATTACTTTTCTATTTTCATTTGAATGAATAAAAATAAGTAAGGTTTACTGTAAGGAAAACGTAGAACTCTAGATTACACTCCGTTTGGTACAAGCCGAAATTTTCAGCTTATTTGCAACTTTAGCTTATTTTTGCTACTATTCATGGGTCTCACTGTACTTTTTGATACTATTCATGGGTCTCATTATACTATTCAGCTAACTTTTATCTTTATTTACAGTACATTCAGCAAAAATTGAAATAAGTTGTTTCCAAACTGACACTAATCAACAATTTTTAATTTTAGTCAAAAGCCTTGCAACTCAATTTACATTTTTTTGGTATTTCCAATGAAGATATTTAGTATTCAAATCCTTCCACCCCTAACAATTAGTGTATATACATTGATTGTAAAAATTTTAAAAATTGTAATTTTACCTTAAACAAAAACAATTTGCAATTTTGAAAATCATGACTAATTTTTATTTATCATACACATGAATTTTTATAAGATTGATTTCTAACTAGATAAAAATAATTACCAACTTTTTATAGTTTATCAATAAACGAATCATACCCATTTTAATCTAAAAATAACTTATTTTATTCTATCATGACATATTCGTTATTGAATCTAACATATTTGAATCAACATAACAAATTTTAAATATTTCTCTCAGTACTATTAACTAAGACAATATTCTACAGTCAGCACATTATACTAGCTTATCTTTATTCGATTTCCTATCACTATTACGAATGTTTCTCATGTGATTCTCATATTGATAAATATTTCTACGTAACATATATAGTATCAGAGAGAGGGTCAAGTATTTTGTGGCTAAATAGTATAATTCAAATTTCTCTTCTCAATTATTGTAACTAGTGTAACACTGTGCATATACACGGGTACAATTAAAAACAATCATAATTATACATTTTTTTTAGAAAAGATTTAAATTATACATAATATTAGCTTACACTTTTTTAAAACATACATTTCTAAAATATGTAATAATTTCTCATTATATATATATATAATTTATAATTTAATTGGATTTAGACTCTTTGGTTTTTTTTACCCAATAATTCACTTGCCACAAAAAAAAAAAAAAAAAAATGGATACATGGCGGAAAATTGGACTCCAGTTGAAATCTAAGTTAGAATCTAATTAGATTTGGACTCTTCGATTTTTATTCACTTAGCACAAAATTAAAAATTAAATGGGACACGTGGTGCAAAATTGAGAATCCAATTAAAATCTAATTAGATTTTTTATAAGCTTTGGCTATTAATATATATATATATATATATATATTTATATATATGTATATATATAATCAAATTTTTAAGTAAAAAAGAGATTAGGAATAGGAATATCTAAAGAAGTTTTGTATGAATAATAACCATTAATCTGCTTTTGACATATGGTATTAGTTATTACTCACCTGGAGTGCATCAGATGCCAAGAATAAAAAGGATGAAGGGGTGTAATCAAACCCAATTCATTCACCATCCTTTGTTTTTATCTCCGAACCCTTCACACGATTTTGGTGAATTATGGTAGTAAAGTGCTTGTCTGTGTGGCTTGGAATGCCTTGATTGGTTCCAGTCTTCTCAGGTTCAGTGTACTTCAAAAGGACCAAACTATGAGTAGTTGATTCCATGTGAGAGTCATAGTACTTCTTCACACAATAGTTTTCAAATACCATTCTCGTC
Source organism: Notholithocarpus densiflorus (assembly GCA_030021035.2). Classification (NCBI taxonomy): domain Eukaryota; kingdom Viridiplantae; phylum Streptophyta; class Magnoliopsida; order Fagales; family Fagaceae; genus Notholithocarpus; species Notholithocarpus densiflorus. Next base: position 282,181 of record JARYZH020011362.1, on the reverse strand, counting down.
ACCATTTTGGCTACGTTTGGCTAACGCGTTTTGCGTCCACGTCTGGCGCAAAACGCGTTTCAGCCTCTTTTTTTTTTTTTTTTTTTTTTTTTTTTTTTTGCACACGGTTTAGGGTACAAATGGCTACTGTTCATTGAACAGTAGCCGTATTTTGTTGACTTTTCAGCTTCTTTTATCAGTTTTGTGGGTCCGTAAACAGTGCACGGGACCCACAAATTTCACTTTTCAACAACTTTTTCATTAAAACTGGGTTCTACAGTACTATTCACACATCTTTAATAGCTTCACATAGGAATTAGCACTCTCACTAATAAAGAGAAAAACACAACAAAAAGTGTTAACATATATAGTACATAGAAAACAAAAAGTATAAGCTATTAAAGATGACAAAATGTATAAAACTTAAGTACTAATCAAAGAATCAAAGTTACAGAATTTAAAAAATTGTACCTAAGTTTTATTCATTATTCTGTCAACCTTAGAATATTTTCAAAAAAACAATTAAAAAAAATCAATGAAGAAGATAAGATTAGATTATCACCAGTAATTATCATTCCCATTTGGCAGGAAGATATTGGTCAACTTTTGAGTTACATCTTTGGAGGTTGCATTATCGATCATCATGCGTTCGAAAGGAGGAAAAGAGGAATAGCCATGGAAAGGCCTGTCATAAATGACTTTCAGTTTGGTTTCTGTGGGGAACTCAAACAACTCTCCTATTGAGGTAAACATTGTGTTGTGAAGCTCTGAAAGAGTGCTTTTGCCAAGTTCCACCACAAAACAACCATACTTTTCAAGTGCATTGCAAACATCTTTGCAAGCGGAGAACCATGAAGTGCTTGTACCAGACTTCAAATCCAAGTTGGAGAAATCAAAAACTGGAATCTTAGCCTGTGTTTGGATAGCCATGGTTCTTAATTTTCAGTTCAACTAGGAAGCTTGAGGGGTGAGAAAGCAAAATTGTGTGGAATGCATTGATATGTCGTGTTATAGATAGGCAAAGTTTTTTTTTTTTTTTTTTTTTTTTTTTTTTTTTTTTGAGAAGAGCTTGACAATGCGCAATTTCTTGATTACATTTTTGTTATGTGCTTAAAAATTGACTCATGCATTTACAGTCCATATAAATATAATAAAATTTGTATTAGACTTAAACCTTACTGTTTGAGATTGAGGGAAAATAAAAGAGATGATGTCGGCATATAATGTAATTTTGCCTAACTTAAGTCTTTTTTCTATAAACTTTGCCTAACTTTGTGTCATTCATGCATGCCTGCGGTAAATTTATGTGGGACTTTTAGACTAATATTTTGGAACTCTTGTGAGGCTGGAGCTCGTGTAAAGCTATGATGGGCTGAATAGGTAAGGCAACACTTTGAAAATGCATTTGACATTGATGTTGCCAACTTTTTGTTTCTACTGTAAAGGCAGAACTTGCGCCTGGGCAGATGAGCAATTGGGTTTTGTAAAGATCTTAAACCCATTTGCAAAATTTTCCATTAAACCAAAATTAGATGAGAAAAATCCTTTTCACCCTCCAATCCACAACTCCAAATTTGCCTTTAAAAAACCTATAAATGGGTTTGGTATATGTGTTTGGACATAATATTTTCTTTTCTTTTTTTAATTAGCAGTATTTTAATAGACCCATTAAGTGTACTAAAAGGAAAATTTTGTGTACTCCCGGAGTACCATAAATGCGTACTCCTTCCTCTTACATGAATGGTGGGTCTCACTAATTAAATTCATAGTAGGACCCACTATTCATGTGAGAGAAAGGACTATACATTTATAGTACTCCGAAAGTACCTAATAATTTTCCATACTAAAAAGTAAAAACAATTTAGTGTCTCATCAACAACCGGGGGAGTGGGCTTATATATGCAGAGAACATTTAAATAAATAAATAAACTTTCTGGTGTTAAAATTACTCCAATCTTTAAATTACAACTATAGATATATAAGAATTAGGATCAATTAAGCAATCCCCCCCCCCCCCCCCCGGCCGGGGCGGCAATATGTACTATATATGAAACTTAAACAATCAAAGGATAATATTGACAAAAAAGATTTGATATTTTGGATTTATCTATAATCAACTATCACCGGAAATGTCCAAACAAGCAATAATATAAAAGTTAAACATCTTTATTCAAGACGGTAATATACTCTCTTTAAAAGAGCATCATCAAGTATCAATCAAAAGTGAAGTTCTCAACAATTTTCCTTTCAATATAAACAACTATTAAGTTAATTGTTGAGATAACTATTATGTTATATTATTTATATGATATAATATATATATATATATATGATTATCAAAGGAAAATATTTATCAATTTTAATAATCTTTATATATATATATATATACACACACACACTATTATTTAACTGGCTTCCCAGCTTTAGACTCTAAGTTTTGGATGTCCCAAAATATCTCAATCCCGCTAAGTTACAAGTTTTCATATTATTATTTAAGCAACTTCCGAAATGTGGACTCTTAAGTTTTTTATGTCCTAGTAGGTTCCGGTTAACTCAACTAGTAAAAGTCTCTAATGGTTGAATAAGAGATCTAAAGTTCAATTTCCGCCTACACCAAAAACCGATTGGTGTCTTAGTCTAATGATAAAGAGAACATCAAATACAAACTTCATAGGTTGAAACACTCCCTCAAAAAAAAAAAAAAAAAAAATTATGGCCCAAATATCCTCATTCTGCTAAGTTACAGGTTTTCAACTAACAGGGATAAGTAAGTTAAATTAAACCCCACAACTTCAAACCTCCCCGTATTGGCAATAGGCTGAAAAAGTATCTAAAATGTTAAATTTAGATATTTGTACCCGGTCAAAGTAAAGAACCAAGGCATATATATTTAAAATAGATTCCATTTTGAGAGTTGAAAAGGCACTATCTTGTGAAAGGTTCTATACATATACCGTTTCTCAAGGACATTTCTTTAGATAAACACACTGTTTTTTCCTCTTTTTGAATGGTAAATATTTCTTTAGCTAACAAATGCTCTTAAAGTATTGGTTAATAATCCATAAACCTTTTAGGGAAAAAAAAAAACAATTAATGTTTTGACAGTTTTTTTTATTTCCCATAAAAGTGGTGTCAAAACTTTCCTAAAATAGATTGTTAACCAATGCCCTAAAGGCACTCGTTGCATTAAATGGGTGTTGCCCAAGTACTTTTTTTTTCTTTTCTCTTTCTTGTGTTCAATGTTATAATTTTCAATTTATTTCAATATGAGATTTACACATTTGTCTAATAATATTACACATTTAAGAATTGTTGATAAATTCATAAGTGTCATGAGGTTAGCTCTCAAAAATGAACACATCTATGCACGAACATATGATTTTAATGTTTAGTTTTTGGAGCTAGCCTTATGACATACCTAACTGCATCAATAGTTAACAAATGTGTAATATTATTAGATAAACGTGTAAAATTTAAATTGGAATTAATAAAAAATTATGAAATTAAACAAACAAAAAAAAGTCAATAGTTGATTATATGTATATGTTATATGATAGATTAATTAATTTAATGACCAATAACAAAGGGAAGAAAAGTCATACTTCGGGATCCCAAGCGTAGGACTTGTAGCAAACTGTAATCTCAAATTGAAGTATGGACTGGGCCGGAATATAACTTTGCTTTAGAAGACTGGAAGTAAACCACCACGTGTAGGACTTGGAGCAATTGTAATCTCAAATTAGTGATAAAAAAATAATAAAAACAAAAACTTGTGGTATGTACTTTGGAGAGAGTGAGCAAAAAATTAAAGTCAAAACAGACTCGAAGAGCCTATTTGGCATCAGTTTTAACTTTTAATTTTTAATTTTTAGGTTTTATGTACAATTTTTTAAAACTTTACTATTTTCTATTTTTTCTCATTTTTTTTTAAATTTTTTTACAATACAAGTATACTTTAGTACACTTTTGACAAAAACTTTTCAACAAAAAACTAGATAAGGAGTTCCCAAACGGACACTAAGTAGTCTGGACCCTGGAGTTCTGGTTCCTTAGTTTGCTAGACTCTGGAGTCTGGACATTGCAGCGAGAGAGAGGATTCAAGCTTGGTGATGCTGTAATAGAAGAGACCATCCCGTTGTCAACTCCAAAGTAAGCTAGAAAAAAATTTTGAATAAGGAAGGAGCAAAAAATACAACTTTTTTTTTTCACTTTTTTTTTCTTTGTAAAAATTGTTCAAATAAGAATGTGTTTATCAAAATTTATGAATGTCCAATTATTTTAAGCTATTGATACAGTTATCACTTATAGGAATATAACCTTATTAAAAATGAACGTAAAATGTAATTTTAGAGTTTCTTAAAAAATAAAATTAATAGTAATTTTTTTTAAGAAAAAAAAATTGCAATTAATAATTATACATGGGTGCAAAATTTTTGCCAAGATTTTTTTTTTTTTTTTTTTTTTTTTTTTGAGAAAGGTTTGCCTAGAATTTTGAGGCGGCCAAAACCCAGAAGCATAATTTTTCTTTAATGGTTGGATCTTTATTCTCATTACATCATATTATCAATGGTTGTCCAACAGAGCAGATTAATTTACCTACAAATAACAAATGATTATTAAATTCAGACAACACTTTTAACTTCTATATCATATTCTTCTCGAAAAAATAAAAAATAAAAACTTCTATATCATATTCTTCACCTTAATAATAAATTTGTCTCTCTATCGCTAAGAAAGTAGGTTTCTCTGCTTCTCTTAGGCTGTAGAAGTTCTATCCCTTCTCGGAAGGAGAGTTTGTTCGTTCTTTGTTTCATTGTTCTCTGGGAGTATCACGTATACTCTTAGAGCTTGTGGGGTTTTTTTTCTAGGGGTTTGGGAAATAGTTTCATATATTCTCCTTCCATTTTCAAGTGATCCTATTATCAGAAAAGAATGGAGCAACTGACCAGGAGGTGGGAAAATCTGTCACTTTCAGATAAGGAGAGACAGGATTTCACACTCCCCGAGGATCATAGAAAAGGAGAATTTGTAATTGCTGCTAAGTTCTTAACTTTGCGTTTTCTTCAGATGGAAGCGGTAGCAAGAACTTTCAAGCAGCTATGGCATTTCAACAACGGATTTAGAATTTGCAATCAAGGAAACAATACCGTCCTATTTGTCTTTGATAACCTTGCTGATGTTGATAAAATCCTAAACAGTCAACCTTGGAGTTTTGATAAACACTTGATTATCATGCAAAGGTACACGAATGATGTTCCCGTCAACAAGCTAGCTTTTAACAAAGTTCCATTTTGGGTGCAAGTCCATGATATCCCATGTAGCTTTTTAACGAGAAAGGTTGCAAAGAAGTTGTGTGATATTGTGGGCGAGGTCTAGATCGCCTTTTGTTTCGTCATGGGTTAATTACAAAATTACCCTTATCAATATATATATTTGAGAAGAAGATTTTTTGCTTTTTGACTAGTAAACATACGTTTTTTTAATAATTTTAAAATAAAAAACTTGAAGCTAAAGAGGCAATGTGATCTTTGATAATAAATAAATAAATAAATTGAAAAACTGACATATTTTAACTCCTTTTGATGACTATAGTCTATATACAGCAAGAATCAAGGCTGAAATATGTATTATGTTGTTGAGAAGAGTTTAATAGGATAAATTGATGCATTTATGTTCACTAGTGCCTTTAAAATTTAGGTTTTGTTTTATGTTTTGCCATAGTCTAGATTTCATTATCCTAAAAAGGCCTAAGTCCTTCAAGGATAATATGATCCATGGGATGGCAACTTAAATTTTTTTTTGTTTGTTTAAATTTGTCATTTTTTAAGTATTTTTCATGCAATGGTTTTGTCTCCTTTATCTCAACTTTATTTTATTTTACACTAACCCATACCATAAAAATCACGACATCCCAAGTAGGGATGGCAATGGGGTGCAGCAGGGCCAAAGGTCAGGGTCTTCGATCTTGCCCCGCATGGTTCTGTCTCACTCCATCCCCATCCCTCCCCACATGACGGAGAAAATTTTATTGCCTTATCCCCGTCCCTTAGGGCCCTGCAAAACCCCACCCCACCCCATAAAACTTTACTTTTTGTTAATTTGCTCCAAAACTAATTACAATTAAAAAAATTGTTTCATTAATAAAATTATACTTGAAATTACAATTAAATTTATCCCATCAAATTAAATTAATTTTTAGCAAAAACTGAATAATATTATCCAAGTGTTTAACAAGAAAATATCACAACAAAAAAAAAAAAAAAATCTCATAGTATAACAAATAACAAAATAGAGGCATGAATGTCATGTTGGGTAGAATAAAACAAGCTAATATTGATATGTTTGTTTAAATAGTAGGATTTTAGGGTATAAAAAATTTACAATTATAACTTTTATCAACGCGGGGCGAGGTGGATGTAAAAGGTATAAACCCATTCCCGCCTGGCCTTGTGGGCCCCGTGGTGCGAGGCTAAAATCTCGCCTTATTCCTGCTCTACCACCTTTGTAGGATGGGAAAAACCCGTGCGGGGCGAAATGGGGAGGGACGAGTCAAGTGAGGTGGGGCAAAATTGTCATCCTCTCCCAAGACCAATTATTTATTAAAAAAAATTCCATGCTCTTCACTTCAATTGCACGGTAGAATTTTTAGTTAAAATGTGATTAAGCCTCGATCAAACTTGATCAACTCCAAGTTTGATTAAGTTGATTAAGTTCACCGATATGCCAACATCCAATCTGCCAACACAAATCACTTCACCAATAGCAAATTTACTCCCAAAACCAATAACATAAAACCATACTGTAGTCCCTATACTCTTCTTATGGATTCATGGTTAATTTTCAGAAGCAAATATGTTTATTCCTTGCGACTTTCCATTTGCGTTATATGATTAGAATAAAAATTGAGAATATAAAAAAACTAAAAATCAAAACATACACAAAAGAGTTCAAAAATTAAGAATATAAAAAATAAATAGAAACTTACATAAGAGAACCAAGAATTTAAATGGGCATTGATGTAGAACAGATAGCACATGCCTTTCTGGAGCAGCAGGGGCGCAAGAAGTCACAACACAAGATTAAAGGAGGGTGCCAATAGAGGCCATCGGGTTGACAGTGTCGGAATTGCATGAAATTTGGCAAGTTGAAGGGAAACGCAGTTCTAATCTAGATTCATGTAAACATGAAAGTCGCCAAAATTTAGGCGAATTCCTTCATTAAGGCCCCCAAAACAATGTTTTTACTATTTATAGTAAAATTTGTTTTTTCTTAATAACTTTTAGTTTAAAAGTCAGAATAAGGTCCCATCTGTTTTGGGACGACCCTTAGGGTTAGTAGTTTATGATTATGAATTTAACTTAATTTTTCCATTTTTGGTAAATTTCTGTATTTTTGTCACCTAATCGCGTAATTAGTTCGAATTAGGGTTTTGGACGTTTTATTTATTTATTTTTTTCTCAAAATTTATATGTTTTGTAGCCGTCAGAGGCAAATCAGACTATTATCAATAAACACAGACTTTTTTCAAATTATTTCTTTGGTGGATTCCAGTTTTCTTCTCCTTGTGGATTCAAAGAAACTCCTCATGGATTCGAGGTTTACTACCATGAACTAACAGTTTAGTTTCTATTCCATCAAAAGAGCATCAAGTGTGCTTTCTTTAGGCTTCTGCAACATCAGTTGGTATCAGAGCCTTAACTTACCCTGGTCTGATGGCTAACCGGCGAGATGGTGACCACCACAACAATGACAGCGGTGACGACGTCAACAACCCAGTCCTCACTAGGGTTGAGTTCCTTTATTTTCGTGATGAAAATCAACAGTTTCATGATTCAACCCAGCAAATTCTAGACCAGATTCAAGAAGCGCTTGCCACCTTGCTTAACCAAAACCTTAATTGCGATGACGAAGAGCGACGTGATAACCGAGCGCATGGTCCTCCCCATCGTGGCCCAAACTAAAATAGGCAGCAAGACTACAACGAAGAGAACAGTGAGGACGAGGAGTATGCAGAGAGAGTCCTTAGGAATCATCGTGGTCCTGCGAGGGATAATGGCCGAGATTATCAGGAGCAGAGGGACTATCAGATGAAAGTAGAGTTATCATCCTTTAATGGTAATGTCTCCATCTCCATTGAAGAGTATCTGGATTGGGTCAGTGAGGTGGAAAAAATTTTCGATTATATTGGTACTGCAGATGATAAACATGTGTGTTTGGTGGTCTGCAAATTGAAGGGAGAAGCATCTGCCTGGTGGGATCGTGTTCAATTAAACCGTACCCATGAACGAAAGCATTCAATATGATCATGGAGGAGAATGAAGAGATTAATGGCAGATCGATTCTTACCACCAGATTACTAGCAGGAGTTGTTCAGACAGTACCAGGATTGCAAGCAGGGTACTTGAACAGTTAATGAGTACATGGAGGAGATTGACAGGCTGGCGAATTGTCATGATCTGGAGGAAACTGAAGATCAACAGATATCCAGATTTGTACACGAGTTGCGAGTTTCCATCTGAGATCAAGTATCCTTACAGACCTTATATATTTTAAATGAGGCTGTAACCCTATCCAAGAAAATAGAATATCACCATCTCAGGTCAAGTTCGAAGTTCCCAACCGCAATTCGGAGTCCTCCAATTCCATTGCCAACAAAGGTAAACAGCTCATGTTTACGCCACGATCATAACCCGTGGTTAGGGAGAATAGTGGTGTCAACCAATCCATAGTGGCAGTAGCAGGCTCCGTAGCATAGCCGATAGCAAACGCCAACCCCTATGCTAGGCCAACTGGGAGTAAGTGCTATAGGTGCGAAGAACCAGGACATCGATCTAGTACTTGCCCTAAGCGAGCCGCAGTGAATCTAGTGGTGGTAGAAGAGGGTGAGGCAAAAGGTGAACAAGAGGGTGAAGAGGTGTATAATGATGCTGATCCATATGCCTACGATCCCAATGAGGTCCAAGAAGATGAGGAAGGTGCGCCATTAGGGAGGTCTTTGGTGATTTAGAGGTTGTTTCTCACACTGATGGTGGAATATGGTGATCAGCGAAATGAGATCTTCCGAGCACGATGCACCATCAGTAAGAGGGTCTATGATTTAATCATTATCAGTGGCAGTGTAGAGAACATCGGGTTGAAGAGTTTGGTTACCAAGCTAGGACTAAAAACAGAAAAGCATCCCTCTTCCGTACAAGATAGGTTGGATCAAGAAAGGTACAGAAACTCTTGTTACTCAACAATGTCGTGTTACTTTTTCTATGGGTAAATGTTATGTAGAAGAAATAGCTTGTGATGTTGTTGAAATGGATGCATGTCATCTAATATTGGGTAGACCTTGGCAATATGATGTAGATGCTACTTATTAAGGGCATATTTTATGTAATTGGCTAATCCTTTAACAAAATGCACTTTACTTGTAATTGGATAGATCTAGGATGGGTTTAGTACTTCGAGAAACAAGAGTTCAAGTCAAGTGTTAAAGCCATGAAAATTGGATCAAGAAAAAAGTGAAGAAAAGCTATTCATTAAAGCTCGACAGATACCTCGATAGAAACAGTATCTATCGAGATTTAAGAACGAAGCTCAACAGAAGCTGAATCTGTCGAGATCTACAAAATCAAAATTTCCATATTTGATTTTTAGCCCTAGCTAACATGTATGTGTAGGGTTTCTTTTCTCACAACCCTAGACATATATAAGGCTTATTTTAAAAGCCGTTAGACAATGAGAACACATGCAAAAAGTGACCTAGTGCCTTTTGCGCCTTAGGGTTTTGCAAGAAGTTACTGCGTCTTTTGTGCCTTAGGGTTTTGTAACCAAGTACTTCTTAATCTTCATTGTTGATGAAGTAAATAACTTTACAGCCAACAACATCTTCTAATTTTTGGAGTTAGTCACGTACTGGAGTCTGTGCATCATTGGTTAGTCACATACTATGATTCATGCATTGAGGGTGGCGTTCATATATTGAAGAGTTCAGAGGTTTTGAAGTAGTAAAAGGTTTCTGCTGTAAGTTCATCTACGGGGATTGGAGAAGAATATTTAGAAATTTTTTATGATAAACTTTTAATTTGAATAGAATTTAAATATTGATAGGATCCAATATTTGAATATCATAATATATTTAAATATTGATAGAATAAATTTCATATTTTCTAATGTTTTTATTTTTAAATTTCACTTGTCAACTAAATTAAGCAGTTAAACATGATACTATGCATGATTTTAGCACAACTATTATATTTATTTTTGAGTCAAGTAGGCATAATAAAAACAAATCTCATAGAAGTGGTCAAATACATGTTAGTTTCCCTATAGAAAAAGTTTAAATTCATTGATTCATTCATTATTCTTAAAACGTATAGTGGGTAAAAATGCAGTTCTATGTAAAACGAATAAATAAAACTTTAAAAATTTTTAAGTATACTAACTTTAAAATAAATTAGTTCAAAAAATTTAATAAATCGAGTTTTAATTTAGAATGTTCGTCTTCTAATGTTAACAAGACACCATTCAATGGTGATATTGTTTGTTAGTGCTCTAAATGGGAGAGTTAAAAAATAAAGTTTATGAGTACAAAATTATTCTCTTGTTTGTATATATGTTTATGTGTACGTTTACGTTTATTTTAGTTTATTTAAATGACTAGTTTTGGTTACGTGTGCCTTGCACATGTGTTTTGTTATATTAAACCAATAACATAATTTTTAATATTATATTTAACATTAAAATCTAAATACAAAATATTACAAATATTCATAATCTAAATTCAATAATAATGTTGATCATAATAACTTCATCAACTGTTGGGGCCAGGTGGGAGAGAAACTTCAGGCCCAATATGCTCAAACTTGTCTAGACCAATAACAAAGCAGCTATAGGGAGGTAATGTTCTCTAATCACCGTTAATAGCCCATGATAACGTGGATTATTAAACGCTTGTCGAGTGAAGCTAAACATGAGTATAATCAATAGCAAGATCACTAGACAGATAATGTTGATTATAATCATTCTCCAATTGGCAGAAGATATAATTGTTGAAATGAGCTATTTAAGTGGGTAGGTGAATTCTATCCCAGGGATTGCTGCATTTTGGTTGGCCAAATGCGATTGACAAGTAAAATAGAGTAAATCACACTGAGATTTAATCCAATGCCAACGATCCCTCTCCCAAATTACATTTGAGATGCTGAAGTAGACGATATCATCATTATCGACCCTAGAGTTACGCTGTAGTTAGCGATGACGAGGAGAAATAATAGTTGTTTTATCATCTTCGTCGTACTAGTGCATCGATAAAGACTCCTATTGAACAGTAAAATAACAAGTTCTTGATGGATGCATCTTTATCCTTACCATACTTTGAAAAACTAGATATAAGATGAGGCAATGTTTGTATTTTCTAATGTTTGTATTTTTAAATTTCACTTGTCACCCAAATTAAACAATTAATCATGATACTATGCATGATTTTAGCATGACCATTATATTTATTTTTGAGTCAAAGAAATTTCAAAAGAAATCTCATAGAAGTGGTCAAAGACATATTAGTTTCCCTATAGGAGAAGTTTAAATTCATTGATTCATTCATTATTCTTAAAATAAAACGCATAGTGGATTAAAATACAATTCGATATAAAAATAAAACTTTAAAAAGTGTTAAATATACTAACTTTAAAATAAATTAGTTTACAAAATTTAACAAATCAAATTTTCATTTAGAATGTTCATCTTTTAATGTTAACAAGACACTATTCAATGGTGATATTGTTTGTTAGTGCTTTAAATGAGAGAGTTAAAAAAATTTATGAGTACAAAATTATTCTCTTGTTTGTATATATGTTTATGTTTATGTTTATGTTTAATTTTATTTTAATTTATTTAAATGACTAGTTTTGGTTACACATGCCTTGCACGTGTGTTTTGTTATATCAAACAAATAACATAATTTGTTATGTTATATTTGATATTGAAATCTAACTACAAAATATTGCAAATATAGATAATCTAAATTCAATAATAATGTTGATCATAATAGATTTTATATTGAAAAAAGAGTGACAAGCTTATAAAGTTGAGTATATGATATGATATGATGATATATGATATTATTTCTATTTGATTAGTAAACATATGCTTTTTTAAAATCATTTTAAACGTAAAAAAGAGAGGCAATGCAATATTTGATTAACAATTGTTGACACCTCATTTTGCAACCCAGATTTAACCTCACGTGGAGGGTAAAAGAGTATTGTCACCTTGGAAATAGGCATTTTAAATGTGGCCTCTAGATCTTTAATTTCATTTCATCAAAGTGATCTTGATATTGTAACGATCAAATTGACTGGTCATAAGCCATAATCGGATCATCAGATTGAAATTTATCATCAGATCAAGTTTTAATGGCTGAGATGTACTATACAAATTGAATCCGACTATATGTGATTATGGACAATTGATTCCAATTGGTTATAATTATAATCAATTTGAAATTGATGACATATCATAATTTGATTGGCTAAGACTACAGGTTACGGTAAAGTTGTGCAAACTTGATTAATTAGATAATCAAACATTAATTATTCAATGAGTAATTTGTGTAATTATATTTTTAATTGGGGTGGATTTGGGATTGATTAATTTTGAAATGGAAGTAATTTAGAGCCTATTATTGTTAAATGGAAACTAATTTAGGCCCATTAATGTTAATTATGCTGAAACTATTTTCCAACAAATGACCTTTGTTTACCATTTCGTTGATATCTCTCAAAGTATTTTGAACCTGTGAGTGAGGTTAATGTTTCCAGAAACTAGACATCTAGGGTTTCAATTTAAGCATAAGGATAAGGCAATTTCAATCAGAATTGAGAAAGATATGATTTTTTGAAGTTAGCTTTGAGAGCTGTTACAAGAGCTATAGGAAAAACCGAGATTTTAGACATTTGGATTGCTCATTACTCCCACCAACTTTCAAACTTAATACACCAATTTTCTTTAAATACTGAAATAGGGTTTAGGTTCATGATTCTCTTTGATCCTTTGTCAACCTTCATTAAATTCCCTTCTATTCATATTTTCTCCAGCACTACTATATAAACCTCCCTTTCATTCATTCCAAGACACACAAAAACACCCTCACTTCTTCCTTCTTGAATTTTAGTGAAGTAGAATAATCTTGTCATATCTTGATCTTCTTGAAACTCAAGGTATTGATTGAGACTCACTCTCCCTCTCCTAGTTCTTCTTTTCTACCCCACCTTTAGGACCTTCACCAAAAGGCTCCTCCTCCATTCTGTGGATTTTGCATGCAGGTATAATCACTTTCTCTAACTTGTTTTTTATATTGCTATGATGATAATTTAAAATTAGGGCGTGCTAGTGATTGTTTAAATTCCTTTGAATATGTTTGAATGTTCTTGATATTCTTATATGTTTATATGCGTTCTTTACAGGTTCTTAGTTGTACATTACATATTTATGCATGACACTAGCTTTAATCTTAAATGCACATCCAAAATATGAAAAGCATGTTAGTTTCATAATTCTCTCAAATTCTTGAATTTAGGATATCACCATTCACACACATTCTTTAGAATTTATTTTTCAATCAAAATGCAATGATTAAATGCTTATTCATGTAATTTTCAATCTCTAGATTGTAATTAGGAAACAAAGGCATGTAGTATATTTCTAGGACCAAAACTATGTAATTTCCTATAATTAATGTACATTCATTCTCAAATCAATAAAATGAAGAAATTTTTAATTATAGTTTTTTTTTTTTAATAATTAAATAAGTGGTGACTCCGTTGTAAAACGCTTAATCTAAAGGGAAAAATGTAATCAATCAAACTTCCATTTTGAGAGGTAATAATATGACTCCACCCATTCATGTGAGATAGAAGTGTATTTTTTAATTAAGTAATCACATAACTAAATTTTAAAAGAGGAACCTAAAAAACCGCACCTAATATGTATTCTTCACTAGCGATATCTAAGGTTTCGGTCTCTGCCATAAATTATTTAAGTTCGCCTATAAGCCAACATCCAATCTGCCAATACACATCACTTTAACAATATTCATAGATATCTAATAATAAAAAAATCCAATTAAAAACCAGTAAACTAACATAAACCATACCATAATCCATAAACCAATCCATCACAACTAAACGTAAAAACAAAGACGAAAAACAACCAGAACCAAGAAAAACAAGAAAAGAAAAACGTGCCCAGAAACTCTTAAAAAAGTAGTAGTAACATTAAAGAACTCTAACAAGATACTGATTAGGAATAAGATTATTAATCAACTAATCCTCATCGACTCCCTCGAAAGCCCAAGCGTACTCTTCGCGATACTTCTCCTCCTCGTGGGGCTTGTAATCGCCCTTGATACCAAAGAACTTCCGAACATACTCAACGCTCTTGTTCTGGATGTGATCAGCCAAGGCCTGGTTGAAGAACTCCAGCCCTTCCTTGAAGTCCAAATAGTTAGCAGCAGATATTAGGTCTACGAGTTCCCCAGGCTTCAGGTTCTTTATCAACTCTTGCTCGTATTGCTTCCTCTCTTTCTTCTTCGTCTCTTCCTCCTCATGGTTGTCTGCGACGGCATTACTCTGGGGAAGTTTCTTGCTGTAGGAGATGAGAATGGCGAGGACGGCACTGTGAACGTTCGGGAGAGGGATGACGGTGGTGGAGCCACGCGCAGCCACATCGTTGTCTTTCTCGTCTTCAAAGTATTGCTTGACGGTGCAGAATTTCATGGCCACGGCTTCTTCAACCTCGAATAGTTCGTTGTCTGAGGTTTTTAGGATAATTTTGGCTGAAGATGAACTGGGGTTCGGGTTTTCGCTAGTGTTCGACATGGTTGAAGAGAGAGGGATTGGTTTGAGGAGAGAGAAAACGTAGTAGTAGCAAAAGACTAAATAAAAAAAGTTGGAGTGAAGCCAGGGTTCTTTGGCCTTATATAGGGTAGATTTTCCAAACCAAACTAGAATAGAATAAATATATATAACTCTTTCTTCTTCTTTTTTCTTTTTATTTATTATTTATTTATTTTTTTATGGAAGAAAGAAGCCGAGTTTGTTACGTTATGTTTGTGGATGCCGAGTGGGAGAAGGTAATTTTTTTATTTATTTTTTAGTTTTGAATAATGTTATAGTCATAAGTTATTTTATAATATTTTTAGAAACTGCTCATGTGGTAACTTCTTACCGCTTCTAATCAGATCCCACGTTAAAATCATTTTTTCACTTATTAATAATAACTTATGACATTAGCAGTTTATAATAAATGTTGTAAAATAATTTGTAACTTTAACACTTTCCTTTTGTTTTATTGTTAAAATTTATTAAGTAATGCTACAATAACAAACTATTTTACAAATTATTGATGTAGCAAATTCTTATTAATTTTTATCTAGACCAATCATTAATATTACTTGTTTACATACCAATAAAAAAATAATAATAATCATTCACGACGTTAGAATTTTGTAAAAAAAAAAAAAAAAAAAAAACTTGTAAAATAGTTTGTGACTTCAGCATTTTTCAAATTTATTTACCTATATATTAGGCTTCATTTTGTGGTGATCTTAGTAGTAATTGGCTTTCAATCTTAAAAAAGAAAAAACAATCATTCTCATTATTTTGGTTAGTTAACACTTATGCAAATAGAAATGTCAAAATGGAATTTGTAAAATGCTAAACGTACTAAAAGTTTCACTACATAAAACTTACAAATTAATTTGACAATGTGATTGGTGGAATTTAATCACCTCATAACTGAATATTTAAATTTTGTCTTTATTATTAATTTTTTTTTTTTTGAGAATCAAATTTCATCTTCATAATTGGTGACACATTAGTTTGTATGTTTATTGTAATAAAACTTGTAGTACCTGTAATACCAAAGGAGGTGTTGGGCAGTTTCCATGGGTTCAAATGAACTCCCTGAGTTGCCCCCAAAAAAAAATTTTTTTAATTTTTTTTTTTAATTTCTTATTTGACCCTCCTAAAATAAAAATTTGAACACTCTAAATATAAATTTTTTTGAAGCTCAAATAAAATAAGCTTGAATATAATTCTCTTAACAATATCTTGGTCTTTTTCAAGAAACCAATTTGATCTAAAATTTTGGGCCGCGGGGGGGGGGGGGGGGGGGGAGTAAGTCCAACAACAAAAAGTAAAAGTTTGTTCATCTAAAACCTCAAGAAAAAGCCCATTTAGATCTTAACAAATTTGAAATAAACTAACAGATAAAAGTTTATTGTATATAGATTTCGCTTGCAATTCAATTAACAACACTAATTAATATATTTATTGTATTTAGAAATAATAGGTGATTTCCAAGATTTAATCTTAGCAACAATAATTAGTATGTTCATTGTATTAAGAAACAATGTACCACCACGCACCCTTAGCACGATGGTCACTCCATAAGTATAAGTGCTTGTGAGGGGTGGGGGGCAAGGGCTGGAGTTCAAGTCTTCAAGAAGGAACTTCACACAGATAGATATACACTTAGATTAGGCTAGAGTAGAATTTCTATTTTGTATATATAAAAAAAGAAACTATGTGCCAAATGAACTTATAATTTATTTTTTAGAAGAAATGTTATGTCCACAACATTTTCACAATAAGTCCTAAGTGGTAGAATTGCTAGTTGTTTGGAATCAGGAACCAAACAGTTTTTCAGTGTTTACTTGCTGTTAATGATGGGCAAAACATAGCATTTCTCATCTTTTATTTTATTGCTAGTATGTGTTATGGACAAATTTGTAAGAAGGAAACCACGTAGATCATGAAATTCATCTTCTTACTGAGTCTCCTAAAAAAATCCTAGAGCCCCCTCCTTGTAATACTACTCTTTATCCCTTCCACCCCAACAACCCCACCCCCCCCAAGCCTGTGAAATAACAGAGTTGGATGCAACAAAAAGAAGCTGAGCTTCTTCTACTAGCAATTCCTTTTTCTTTGGCTTAATACACGCAATTTATTTACTGGTGAACTATAGCTCATCCACGCCAGAGTAGTAATGACAGAAAACACAAGAGAAGTCTCTAGTTTCATGGCCCTCCTTGCAAAGTTCTATATATCTGCAGGAAAGAAATGGTTTATCAGCTTATGATGATTCAACGTAACATGAAGCATTAGTAATTTAAGCTTCACCCTTTTGTTCTTGTTGTACAATTGCTTAGCTTTCATCAGATTCTGTAGAGCAGAAAATTGATGTGGCATCGTGAAGTTATCAATTTGACAAGATGTTAACACCAGCCTATATAAAATTTTGTAATAGCTTCAGAGTATAATTAAAATACTAATTGCTTAAGTTAGAAACATTTTTTCGTAACCATCCAGATTGCTGCAAATGAAACTTGGATATGCAACTGGTAGCTCAATTCCTACAAAATGGCCTTGTAATAGCAATGCTGAAGATAATTATAATAAGAATTCTAATGATGATAAATTCAAGCCAAAACAAGTTCGTCCAGTTCCAAAAATTCAAGTACGAGAGAAGACTGCCCCCACATATGAGGAAAAAGGAAAAATGAAAATGGAGTTTGAAAATTTTTGAGGATGATATTGGGTGGATAGGTAATTGTTATTAGTCATGGCGGCTAGATAGAAGGATTATGTAGTTCAAAAATCACTTAGACTGATTTTTGAGGAAGGACCTTTGTTCAGATAGAAAAGGTTTTGATGCCTATTTGTTGTGAATGTATCTAATACTAATAGGTTTATGGAAAATGCAAATAAATAAAAAACAATTACACACAAGGAAGACAAAGTTTAAGTGATTCGGCTTCTAGCCTATGTCCACAGGCTATGTCGAAGAGATCTCTCTGACCACAACTAGCTAAACCTGATGTGTAAAGGATCAAAGTTGTGTGTGAAAGTGAAACTGAAGTCTGGCCGGATATATACAGTTGACTGCTGTTGGTTTGGCTGGGACTTCGTGCTTTGTGCACTTCCACATCCACTGACTTAACAACCTTAAACTGTATAGTTTTGTACTCCACACAGAACCACATCTGAAAATGAGGAAGAAAAAATAGCAGCGAACAGGCTAAACCACTTGCCATAAGTTAGGATGCAAATCCACAATCATAATTACTTGAAGAAGGTGCTCCTTCCATCACTCTGGGAACAGGATTATAGCTGTCACTGTCATTTGCATGCCCTTAGTATATAATTATATAAATCTTGATTAACCCAGGTGAAATGCAGAATTTACTTAAATTTGATTCACAACCTGATAATATGGTCCACTGGTAGAAGCATTTTATTATAGTCACCTTCTATATCTCTCCAGACCACTATTGAACTACTAATATCGCATGACCTAGAAAAGCCTTATTCCTGATTTGTTTCTGTTTGTGGTGGTGATTGCTTGATATATATATATACATTGTTCTCACACTTCTTAGCAGCTTAGCTTTTGGGATATATGGTAGGGAAAAGTTTCTACAACAAATGAATGGACATTTATCCAAACTACTCTGTCGACGAGGGTTTGTTCCTAAGCCATAAAAGGAGACAAGTCTGGGAAACTATGTTATGTTTCTCCAAGGTACCTTAAAATAAAAGGTTTGTCTTAAGCAAATTCCAGCACAACAAAGTTTTACTTTAAGGAAGAGGTTCCAACCTTAATTCTTTTTTCTTTTACAGATTCTTAACTTTTAGTCATGTTGAGATCATCTTTCAGCACGAACATCAGCACCAATTTCTTCAGTAGGATTAGTTATTAGTGGTTAGATAATTCACATAAGACTAATTTATGACCCAACAAATATGTCAGAAGTGTTTTATCAGAGTTGCAGATGGAAAATTTTGGTGTGCAAAGAGGGGTCAAATGAGTTAGATATAGAGTAGTGTTTATTACACAAACTGTTTTACATAATTTTACACACACCCCAACTATTTGATCCCTTGGTTGATCTTCCAATGCCTACTTCATCATGCACCAGCAACAATTTTCTTAGACCCAACAAGCCTTGCCCCTCCCTTGCTTCTTATTCCCCATTATGACCCCAACACCAAAAAATTTCCATTGCCAATGTTATTGATTGTTCAAGGTGGCGAGGCTATCCAGAACTAGATTGTAAATGTTATGAACTTGGAAAGATTATGAAGGTATCTAGAAAGAAGTAATTAGGGTTGAATAGTTTTCTGTGATTGGATAGGAATAATGAGGAGTTGATGGACACCTGGTATAACTGGGAATAAGTAAAAGATATGGTGAAGAGGTATTAATAATCGTGAGGTTAGGTAGGTTCAATAACTTAGCTATTTTAGAAATTAGAAATTTTGCATTGTTAGCTACCACTTGCCGTAGCATTAATCACTCTTAAGGTTTTTAGATTTAGCTTTCTGTCAGATTTCACTTTTATTTATTAAACTAGAACATTAGTTCAATAGGCAGAATTATAGAAGCACCATTTGAAATTGTAGTTCTTTTCAAATATTGAAAATCACTGAGGAGGGAGCACATTTCAGCAGAAATTAACTTGAAAGTTCGTATTTGAAATACTCCTAGCATCATCAAGGCTACTTCTGCAATTGGAAAGAGTGAAACCAGAAAAAGGCAACCAAACCTCTTTTGTTTTATACATGGAGGCAACAAATTTTCAATCTAAGAGTGAGAGAATTCATCTTTCCAGAAATGGAAAAGCATAAAAACTTTAATTAGTGAACATTATCAAGGAAAGCGAGAAAAGAGTCAACATGCTCATCAACATTCAATAACCAAATAATGATAGAATAGTTCATTGTTTAAAACCTATGATTAACTCAAGCATAACATAGTTGTGGAACACTCCAAATTATTTTTCTCACTCCTTACAACATGGCAATCAAAGAAAAAGCAACTCTTGGGAACACAAGTGCTGCAGGGTGAAGAAAAAGAAATGAAATCTTGATTATCAGTAAAGATGAACACAGTTTGTGTCATAACCATTTTAATTTTTTGGATCTAGAAGCTTTCTCATCAAAATCCAAACTAACTTAAGATATAGGTGTGTAAACAGCCTCAAATGGGTCCTCATGACTATAGGTGGAGGCCTCATACCACCTGTGAATTGCCAACTAAGCTTAAATTCACATCTTGAGCTCACAATTTCAACTTGAAATCGTGACTTGAAGATTCAATTTTAAGATCTACATTATTTTCATAAATTGTTTCAAGATTGCAGTATTTTTCTAATTTGATATTAAATTTACAATTTTGATCAAAATCACTTTGAGTGGATATGTTGTTATCAATTGGAAGATCTTGATCATAAAACGTGCTAGAGAAGAAACACTAAAGCATACAAGTATATCTTGATCCAAATTATTCGGTTGCACAGCAAGGGAAAGTAAAACCAATCAATGCAATATGCAAGCCATCTTCTATGATGTGAGTTTGATGCAGAACTAAATAGGATTTTTTAAAATTTATGTATAAGTAATTAAATTTACTGAAATAAGAAGAAACTTGAGTACACAATGAATGAGTATACAGGAGAATCACCTAAAAAACTAAGAAAGAAGAAGTGGAAACAGAGAGAAGCATTAGTGCAGGTGCATATGGTAAATCCTGATCCAAAAAAATCACAAATTTTTATTTTTCCTGTAGTTGTAGGAAAGTAAGTAATCTTTCAAGTTGTCCACAGCGCAAAAGGAGGAAAAAAGACGAAGAGAACAATACCAAAAGCATTAATCAAAGTTATAAAAAAATATGAAGTATGGTTCCACGTTAGAATATACATATTGACATGATTTGAATTCCCTGTTTCAGTTACAATGGGTGACCTAACAGGTTCTGCATCATGCATCTAACCTTATCACAATAGCAAAAACATTTCACATACCTCATTTTTCTGGCTCTAGAAGTTCCTTATTAAAATCCAAACTCATTTAAGATGCACAAATTCATAAACTAAACATGGATCACCAAGAACTTTTCCTCCAAGATTGAAGAAGTTCAAAAGTAAACAAAGGACTCGCTATACTTGATGAATACAACCAATAATAAGGCAGAACTGCCCAAAAACATTTTCCTGAAAAATATGTCATTTCATCTACATCAAGAAGTGCATTATACTATATCTAACCCCTACTGTGGTACATAGGGTTTCTTACTGTCTATACAACTAAAATACATAATGAAAAAGCGAAAAACCAGTTCCTAAAAAGGAAGGCAAAAGGGGAAGGGGGTGAGGTTGGCACATAGTCATGTGGCTCATGTTAAGTAATGGACAGTCATGTCACTAGAGTGAAGAAGTTTGCACCTGTTACACCAAAGAGTTATTTGTGAGAATACATAAATTTGTGAAGATAGATTAAAAGTAAATTTTTATAATAATTAAAAAAAAAAAAAAAAAGTATTTCAAAGGTTCTAAGGCTTTCTTCCAAAATATAATTTCTGAGGTTACAAATGTGGCTGAGATATTCAATTATTTTACCATTTAAATTGTACAATCAAACAAAAATTGAGTGAACCAAAATCTAAAAGTGAAGCATGTAAAGAGGATTCAAAAGTTTATTCATGAGCATTTCTTTATCAAAGCTGTAGCCTGATTAAAAAATCAACTATACTTATCTTATGATTGTTGAATGGACGTTTTGTACATCGATTATTAGAAAGCCAAGAAACAATTTTTATCACAAGGTACTTTGGATGGATAATTTAGAAGGGGGAAAACATGAAAAAAAAAAATTTAATAACCAGAAAAGAGTTATGTAACTCTGCAGCCATGCAAAGAGTGTCTGTTATAAATTTGTTAAGTACTAGTCAAAGATGTATACCTCATTTAACTGTAAGAAGACATGTCATTGAGCGCCTTGGGATCTTTGATAGTTTCTCACGAACAATTTCCTTTAGCTTAATATTTCCAACTCTAATTTTTGCTGACTTCAAGACTCCTGCCTCCTTTAGAATATATTTTACAAATTCCATTTCATGTTCCAATCCTTTAACTTCGCGAAGATAAAAAGTTGTGAGGTGCCATGATAGAAAAAGAGGATCATTTGGTGACTTCTTCCAGCCTAAAAGGGAACCGGTACTCTGACGACAACATACATAGCAGTTCATTAGTGTAAGTTTTACCGGAACAGCTAGAAATACATCACATCAAGTAAACTAACCGTATTAGTAACATCAAGAACTTCTAGATTAGGAGAATTTTTTATCAAGTCTTGCAGCACATGCCAGTTCCATGTATTCGCCTTAAAGTCCAATCTGAGCAAATTTTGGAATTGGGAAGGATAAGTAGAACCATTGCTGAGACACTGCATGAAAAAATTATAATCACACCGACATCAAAGCTTGTATTAGAAAATGGCTATAAATTTAATGAGAGTGGAGTGAGACTATAACTGACTATTGAGCCTTTAATTTATGACCTCACCTCTGAGTGACCGGTAAAAAATGATAGGAATTTGACATTATAGAGTGCTGCAAGAAGTTTGAATACCCTATCTACATAACATTCCTCCTCCTCGTGGTCTTTAGGTTCAAATGTACAAATGTTAACCTTTGCCCAAACTAAGTTGTCTAGTTTTTCAAGGAAAACGAAGTCGCTCAAATGACCATCAAACGTAAAGTACTCAAGAGCTGGGGCGTTGATCTCCACTTCGTAATGAACTTCAGAATCATCTAATCCCCCCATATCGGCATAATCATCAAAAAGAATTTCATGGTGAAGTATACTCAAACGTTTGAGAGTAGGTACACAGATTTTATAAATGGAAACACTATCAGAAAAATCTCTATCAAATGACAAATCTTCAAGAACAGGGCAACCAGAGAGAAGTCTAACAAAAGGGTCAGATTCATAAAAAACTTGGTACAGATCAAGTTTCTTTAGGCATGGCAGTTGAAACGATGAAGGAGGATCAATCCTGACTCCGCTTAAACTCAGAAAAACTAATGTACTGCAAGAGAAAACTCGATGAGGCAACTCCAAATAACTTTTGTGACGTTTGCAACCATCAGTATGCATCTCGAGATTGAGTTGCTCGACTTTACGCGAAGCGAGGTTGTTTATCCATCTCTGGACAAGTCTATAACAGCAACTACAGAATTTGTATGTGAGGGAACAACACTGGAGGTACGGTGCTTTGTGTTGATCGAAAACACTTTGAACGGAGTAAAGATTTTCACTTTCGATGTCGAGTATTGGGACGTGAGTCCAAACATGCTTCCATCTCCTCGACAAAATACTAGTGGCCATTGCTGTTTGGGTTGGAAGGAAAGAAAGGATGTGGATGAGAAGACATTCTGGTAGATCACTGATCCTGTCGTTTTTATTATTATTTTCCGGAGAAAGTTTTTGGCGTTTCGATTTTGACTTTGATTTTGGCATCAGAGAGAGTACGAGGCTTTGTTAAGATTGGAGAAAGATGTAAACGAGCGTCAATGATTTATAGTCACTTTTATATGCAGCCCAACCAACTTATTTTAGGATTCAGATTCAGTTTCGGAGTGTACTTTGGAGTTATTTAAACTAGCCGCGAACCTGCGCGTTGCAGGTGATAATTATTTTTATGGTGGTTTTATTAAATTTTTTCTTTACAATTTAAACTAATCTAATAATGAGTAATGTATTTCGTAATTATATTTTTATTTATTATAGGAACAATCATAAATGTAATATAGGAACAATCCAAAACACCAAAAAAACGTAAACTAAAAAAAATTAATAAAACTTAACAATGATTAATTGAACCAATATTAGGATAAAATTTTGTTTTTGATAATCTATTTAGGTTATTTTCTTTATATAAACTATAATTTCAGCCGCCCAAAACATATTATCAAATAAAAAATTATTAGCAAAATCTAAGAATTAAATTTCTATACATGCATTGTTATAAAATAATAATAATAAATATAAAATTGCAAAAGTTAAAATTTGTCACTTATCCGATTATTTTCGTTTGGCTAACCTTTGCTTTTCTTTAAATAAATGGCATTATAGAGTACTTCTAATACAATTATTAAGAGTACTTTGTCCATCACAAAGGATTAGAAAATAAACAAAAATTAGTAAAGTCTCATAGTTTAACATCTAAATTGAGCACTATAAAAAATCATGCCATGTAACAGAATAAATACCAAATTATCCAAATCATGTTATGTAATAGAATAATATTATATTTTTATATGCTATATTTAATTCTTTAGAACGCAATAGGATAACATTTAACAATCAAAGAGAAAAACAAAAAAAAAAAAAAAAAAAAAAAAAAAACAACAACAACAACAACAATTTAAAAAACAATACTAAATCACAATTTAAGAAACAAAACTAAATCGCATTAACCCAAAATAGAGTTTTAAAGAATATAAAAAATTATCAACCTAAAGTAGAGATGCAAGAAAAATAAAAAAATCCACCAAAAAATTTAGAGAGAGAGAGAGAGAGAGAGAGAGAGAGAGAGAGAGAGAGAGAGAGAAGGAGAGAGAGAGAGGGAACCTTTTTTTTGTGAGGGAAAACTATGCATAGAATAGAAGAGATAGTGACAAATTTATGGTAAGAGGGTGTGAATAAGAAGAGACAAAAATAAAGGAAGATGAAAGGAAAGAGGAAGAATGATATTAATGTAGAAGGTAGTGGGGAGATGAGAAGGTAAGGGAGGGAGAAAAATTGAAGAAGTAGTGGGAAGATGAAATGGTAAGGGAGAGAGAAAGGTTGGAGAAGTGTAAATATTAAAAAAATAAATGTTAAAAATAATTATAAGAAAATTGGAAAGAAAAAAAAAAAAAAAAAAAAAAAAAACCCTAAAGCTTGAAAGGCTTCAACGTTTTGTTTTGTTTTGTTTTTTGTTTTTTGTTTTTTTTCTTCTTCCTTTAAGTTGAAAAGGCTCACACAAAATCCTAAAACTGAACTGAAAAGGCTTTGGGTTGGGCTTGATAGTAGAACTAAATAAATAAGAGGTGGATTGGATTAATTATATAGATTTATTATAGGGTGATAGTGGAAGTAAATAAATAAGTAGTGGCTGGATTTATTATAGAGTGATAGTGGAAGTAAATAAATAAGTAGTGGGCTGCATTTATAGGACTGAAAATTGTAAAAATCATTTTAAAATTGTAGGACAAATTATATTTTAAGAAAGAAAAGAAAAAAAAAAAGAATGACGTGGCAGCTGATGTGGCGTAACGTGAGAACAGCAGCATTAAACGCTACACTTTAGCTTTTTGTAATATATATTTATAGTAAGAGGGTGTGAATAAGAAGAGACAAAAATAAAGGAAGATGAAGGGAAATAGGAAGAATGATATTAATGTAGAGGGAAGTGGGGAGATGAAAATGTAAGGGAGGGAGAAAGATTGAAGAAGTAGTGGGGAGATGAAATGGTAAGGGAGAGAGAAAGGTTGGAGAAGTATAAATATTAAAAAAATAAATGTTAAAAACAATTATAAGAAAATTGGAAAGAAAAAAAAAAAAAAAAAACCTAAAGCTTGAAAGGCTTCTACTTTTTTTGTTTTTTTTTGTTTTTGTTTTTTTTTTCTTCCTTTAAGCTAAAAAGGCTCACACAAAACCCTAAAACTAAACTGAAAAGGTTTTGGGTGGGTTTGATAGTGGAATTAAATAAATAAGAGGTGAGCTGGATTAATTATACAAATTTATTATAGGGTGATAGTGGAAGTAAATAAATAAGTAGTGAGCTGCATTTATAGGGCTGAAAATTGTAAAAACCATTTTAAAATTGTAAGACAAATTATATTTTAAAAAAGAAAAGAAAAAAAAGAATGACGTGGCAGCTGATTTGGCGCAACGTGAGAGCAGCAGCATTAAACGCTACACTTCAGCTTTTAGTAATATATAGATTTTCACGATTCTTTTAAAAATAAATGGTTAAGATTCTATATCAATCTTTCCAAAGATAAAAAAAATATTACTCCTATCCGCGTTAGAATACTAAACATCGTCTCATCACATCTTCTCTTCAATTTTTCTCTCAAAAAAAAAAAAAAAAAAAAAAATTTCCTCTTCAATTTATTTTTAATTTTTAAAATTCATCAACGCAAAAACAGTTCATCTGAATCCAGATTCATCAAAGTTAATCTAAAATAAAATCACTAATAGGAGTTTTTTTTTTTTTTAAAAACGAGTTTAGAGATTTATTAGTGGTGCTTGTGACACGTACACACCACTACTTCGTGTTTATATATACTGGTTCAAGTCGGTTAAGTCACCAACTTTGATGTTTCTAGCCCATATTTTTTACTATCAGTAAATAATTTTTTCTTCTACCATTGTACTTGACTCTTCCTTCGACTAAATAGTTTTGGTTCTATAGGTTACTAGATTCTAGTTTATATTATTTCTTGTCCAAAAAAACTTTTAGAACAATAGTCAAATTGTGGCTGAAGTTTAAGCTGTTGAGGCCTCTATATAAAAATGTATTGTATAGAATTCTGAAATAGATTGAGAGAAACTTTAGAAAATTTCTAGAGAAATGCAGTGCTTGATTTTTAACACAACATTGCACATCTTTGAAGAGCAGAAGGTGCAGCAGCAGGTAGAAGAAGATACTGATGAAGGCTAATGAAGATGCAAACGGTGTCGTATTTAGCTGTGTGAGTGATACGCAACGTACAGTGGTGGCTTCAAGAATTTTGTTTAAGGGGTCATTAAAAAATTTTAATCAAAAGAGAATTCGAATATATCGATTTATCAACAAAATCAAAATAATAATAATAATAATAATAATAATACTTGAAGTTTTACAATTTTATTTTACAAGTTTTCAAATTTGAATGTTACATGATAGTTCATTATGAGTCTCTATTGCCAATGTAGGTAACTATGAGCTTATGACCATTTTATTTTATTAAGTTTGTCTAACATTTTTATCTTTATACAGTTGTTATTATCTATTTGACTTTGTTTTTATAAAAATATTTTAGACTAAATGACTAATCTCAACTTATTGGCTCCATATTAATTATTGACGTACACAATCACACTCATTCATAGATAAAATTATACACTATGTCTACTTAACCAATCAAATGCTTGAACAATCACTAACTTTGCAATTTTTTTCTTGAATTTTACTAACTTTATAACAAAACAGTTATTATAATATGATAACAATACACACACATGTAAAAAAACCCTCTATATTTCCTAATTATTAAATTATATAAAGTTATATTATATTTTTATTGTACACACAAACATCCACACACATCATAATTTACACAAATAATATTATAACAAAAAGTAATGTACACAATCAATATTAGACACACTCACACACATATAATATAAATTTATAAAAAAGAATTACATTTACAATTTACAAACACTTATTCTTTACTCTTAAAGTAAAAAATACTTTTAATAAGGGTGTACAAGAGTTAGGTCAGGGTGTACCACCAGCTAGTGTGGCATAGTGGTTGCCCCCTTCTTGATGGTTGTGCCAGGCGCGGGTTCGAGTCCTCATACCCCACGGGTGTGGGGTTTGGACTTTGGTTTCTAAAAAAAAATGAAGTGCATGGGTGGAGTCCAAGTCGCGGGCACCATTATGTGTTGGTGGTACTCACAGGCGATGTATCTGTGGGTTGTGGTCGGCTATGATATCACACATGAGCCATCCTTTTTGATTCTCAAAAAAAAAATAGAGTTAGGTCAGGGTGTGCAAAAAAAATACTTTTAAGAATAATTTAAAGTATTAAAATAAGAAAAAAAAAATTTATATATAATTTTTTTATTTTTTTTTGGAGTTAGGGGGCTCATTTAAAACCCTTGAATAGGCTGTAGTGCAGCCCTAGCACTGTATCATTTAAGTAAAACGCACTGTGTCACTTGGAATCATAAGCTTGTAACCGAGGCTAGAAAACGCAACATTTCATTATTCTATTATTTACTCTTAATCTCTGTTTTGCACGTGTAAATGGTTGTTGGTTTGTTAAATCTGTTATAACAGATTTCCACCTTTTTAGCTAGCCTTCTCTCTCCTCTGCGTGGGTATATAAACACAGTTGGATTCTCAGATGTATTTGGTTAGCCATTTTATGCAATAAAAGAATGTCTTTTATTTAGAATTGTTCATGGTATCAGAGCTAAGCTTTCATGGTGTCTGCAAATCCAATTTCATCTTCAACCTGATCTCTTACCTCCACTACTATACCTACAATGGCTAATTCCATCACATACATCAATCCCTCACTGCTACCACTCTCAAATATGTCATCCATGATGACTGTTAAGCTTGATTACTCCAATTACACCATTTAGAAGCATCAGATTGAAGTAACTTTGGAGACTTACTCTATGATCGATGTTGGGTTAAGATAGATTGACTCGGTTAATTAATTCAATTACCCAAGTTAATTAATTAGGTCAAATTACATGCAAATCATGGAGGCACCAACAAATCACCAAATAAACTAAATGCAGTGAAAATTAAATTGACACGGTAATTTGTTGACAAATGGGGAAAACCCCTTGCAAGGCAAAAATCCCACCAGGTGAATATAAGGTCACCACTCCCAAGAATCCACTAATCAATAATCAAGCGGTTACAAGTATGAGGAATCTTACCACTACCCTGGCCTATCCCAAAATACCAACCTACAGTTGAACCTTTGCTCCAATACCTAATTGAACTTGATCTTGTAGTATCCTTCTTTCCTTTGTTGCACAAGTCTCCAATTTGTGACCAACTCCTTTGCACGAATTCTTGTACATGACTAACTCCAGCATCTTGAATGATTGTTGTTGGTTGCAAAGTTCTTCACTTCATAAATGATGAAGATTAGGAAGCACTTGATTACAAACCCTAATGCGTACAACCACAGTAGCTTCACACAGAGTATATGAATTCTAGGTCTCTATTTCCATACTAGATTACTTTTAAAATAAGCCTTATATATGACTAGGATTGTGAGGAAAGAAATCCTAATCAAACAAGTCATCATGGGCTGAATTTCAAATCTGGAAATTCTAAAATCGTAGATCTCGATAGATTGAGCTTGTGTTGAGCTTCGCCATTGTAAGGTTGAAATTATTCAATCATGTGTTGGCTTTATTCCATACAAAATTTGCTTGTAATTCAGCATGTAGAAACCCTGTATTTAGGTGGGAATAATGTAAGGGTTGTGTATGAGAGAGTGTGAAGAAATTCAAATCTGTGCATTCAAAGGAGTATCGCAACTGGATCTTGCGACTAACTCGCGACTAGCAAGTCGCCAAAGTGGCACACGTGTGAAGCATGCACGGAGCTAAAGGGTCACAACAGCTGGAGCACTACAGGACAAAAAGTACAGTCTGGCCTGGAAGTTATCTCACGACTCAAACTCGCGACTCGTTCCAGTCGCGAGGCCAAGTTGCCAGAATGCCCTGTTTGGATGAAAACTGACTTTTCACATTCCTCACGTACCCTACTATAAATACCCTTATACCCACAAAATGTATAGTGTTGAAAAAGGAGCCTATTGAGAGAAAAACCCTAAGAGAGGTTTCTACAACACACCCACCCTATTAGAGAGAGCTACTCATTCTTAGAGAGAAATCTTTGTAGTCTCTTCTCATTCCCTCTCCCATTGTTATACCCATTGAGAGGAGATTTGTACCCAAACACTACCCACACCCATTCAAAGTGTTGAAAGTGTTTTTGGAGCTTGGGAAGCATTGGAAGATGCCAAGGATGGCAGATGCAATATGGAGCTTATTGCGGGATCCAGAAAGCTAGAAAAGACAAGGTTCGGTGTAACCCTATTGGAGCAAGAAGCTTGGAGGGTTTAGGTGCATCGGGTAGATTAGGCTTGGAGGGTCTATTGCTATTAATGTATTCCAACTTTATTCTTTAGTGGATCATTTCACCTCTTGGAGGGCGGCGGAGAGGTTTTTTGCCAAGTTCTTCGGTTTCCTCTTTGATAACACGTGCCGGTGTTATCCTTGTGTTTGCATCTCTCTTCCCTTACTCTTTAACCACTAATTGCTGTTGTGTCTGTGATTAATTATGTGTTAAAGTAGTTTGCCAAATTGGGTATTGCTTGTATTTCATATTCCGCACATACATTGTTTGAATATAAGCTTGTGTTGGTTATTTTGTAATTGAGGGTCTAAACATTCATTAGTATTTTACACACTAATTGAACTTTTAGCCATTAATCCTCGATAGCAGTATCTGTTGAGCTAGGGTCGAGACTTAATGAAAAGACTTTTCTTCACTTGTTTCTCAGATCAACCTTCATGTTTTTAATGAAATCACTTGATATGATTGAACAGCATACTTTTTGATGCATTAAATCCAACTTAGATCTACCCAATTACAAGTAAAGTGCATTTTGTCAGAGGATTAGTCAATTACATATAAAATATGACCCTAACAATCAATGCCATTGATGAATTTGCTATGGCACTAGATCAGTTCTTGAAGGATTCCTCTAGTAATTTTACTACTAAGCTTAATCCTGCCTTTCTCAGTTGGAAGAATCGTGAACAAGCACTGTCACCTTCCTTAATTCCACACTTTATCCTTCTATTCTTGCTCTCCCTGTGGGACAAAAATTTGGTAGAGGTGTTTGGAAGGTTTTGGAGAAGCGTTTTGCTTCAGTTTCTAGGTCTAGTGTGATGAGTCTCAGAATTGAATGCTGTGAAGAAAGGTATTCATTCTATTGATGTGTATTTTCAGAAAATTAAGCAAATCAAAGATAAATTAACTACTGTATCAATGATTGTTGGTGATGAAGAACGGCTTCATGTTGCCCTTGACGGTTTGCCATCAAAATATGATTCATTTAGTTCTGCTATAAGGACTTATAGTGATGTTCTCTCTATAGAGGAACTCAATACTCTTCTCAATGCTAAAGAAAGAGCTATTAAGAAGAGATCTGGTGTGATTGATGCCTCATCCATGACAATGGTTGTTAATTTCCAATCTCAAGGATTTGGTAAAGGAAGAGGTAGAAACAACAATCAGAGAGTTTATGGAGGAGATGGAGGTAGAGGCAATTTCATTGGTGGTTATAATACCACTTCAACAACAATCTCTCTCAATCTAATCAGTCTCAATCTGGTCAATCAAGGTCTTCAGGTTTTCAGGGTCAGACTCAACGACCACAATGTCAGATCTATGGAAAGAATAGACATGTGGCTTTAGACTGATATCACAAGATGGATTTTGCTTTTCAAGGCAAGCATACTCAATCGAAACTTGTAGCAATGGTAGCCAATTCATCTCAGGTTCATGTTGCTAATGGTTGGCTCACAGACACTGGTTATTCTGATCATTTGACACTTAACTTGGCTAATCTTTCACTGCAACAACAACCTACTTTAGGTTTTGAAACAGTGACTATTAGCAATGGTCAAGAGCTACCTGTTACTCATATTGTGTACTTCATCTCATAACTTTAAGCTTGATAGTATACTTAGTGTAACACCCCAAATGTTTTTTTTAAAGCAATTTTCTTTTGAAAGGGAATAATATCTAAATTGGAGTTTATTTTTTTTATTTGTGTGTTTAACTATTTTATGGAGGACTTATGAATACTTAGGTGATTTATGGGGCTAGATGAAATATGGGAGAAACCTTAAGGGTGAAGTGGTAATTTACCACAAGATATTTTTGGGGCAAACTTGTAATTAAGCCCCCTCCCATAAGTCACCCCCCCCCCCCCCCAAAAGCCTACACGTTCTCTCCCTCTCCCTTGTCTTCTCTTTTGTATTTTTCTCTCTTCTTGTTTCTCACCACCCTCCATGGCTGAACCATTGAAGGTTCTATAACCTTACCACCACTTCAAATAACCTCCTCAATAACTTGAATCCAACAAGTATGATCTTCCATGAGTTTTGGCAACCCAAAATGTGATTTTAAGGTGAGTTTTCCATTGACCTACTTCCTTGATTATTTTGTTTATGGCTCAATGCTCATGTGGGGTTGATCCAATGGTTGGGGATAACACTTTGGTAGTGTTAACTACGATTTTTGGGGGTGGTTTTGAGGTGTGGGCACGTGGTAGTTGGTATTAGGGTATTCAACCATGGAGGTTTTGGGCACTTGGTTTATTGGAGGAATTAAAGGAGGAGGTGACTTTTGTGTGTTTTATGATTATTATTATTATTATTATTATTATTATTATTATTATTATTATTTTTTGAGTTGTGTTTTTGGAATGATTTTTGTCATATGTAAGAAGTTGATGAAATGTCAACTATTACTTGCCGTAGTGGTTTGAGAATGTGCTTGTACATGCCAAGTGTTTGGTATATTGCCTCTATGAATTTTGGGGTTGGATTGCTTGAATTGTTTTCTTGATAATTGTTATATGAGGTTATGAGTTATAATCCTAGCTGTTAATTTGAGCTAACATATGTAGCTTTAAGGTTAATAAAGTCTCAAAGCTTTTGGCATAGTCTTAAAATTTAAGTATTTTTCTTGAGTTAGATGCACTGCGAGATTTTTAATAAATCAAAGAAAAATTATTTTGAGCTGAATTTTTTATGGTACATACTAAACATATAAGAGCTTATCCCTATTTAATCTCAAGTTAATCAGATAAATTTTCATGGACCAAACGATTTTTACAAAAGGGCTCACCTGTTGTGTAGTAAATCTAAAAGTATGACGAGTATGTTCAGATTTTGTGGAATTTACTTGAAACCTTTGTTGAGTGGGTTGGCTTGTAAATTGTTGCATTTGTTCAACATGTGTTTTACTTAGTTAATTTTAATAATGGTTTGGTTTAATCACTTGGTACCCAAAAGAAAACTCATGAGATATGCTACCTCTATTTTGAATTGATGTGTTTTATGTTATCTAATAAATACACATTGTTTGCGGTAGTGTATCAAAATGCTTTGGCTGTGTTATGGTCCTTTGGGTCACTTGTATGCTTGTTTGATACCCTTTGGGAATTGGTGCCTTAGGATAGTCAGGTTAGGCTTTAGACCCTCGGTTTGATTTTAGGGGACCATTTTCGATCTATAGAGACAGGTTTGATGGTACTTTGTGAAAGACCTTGTTATTGATAGGCTTGATCATTGTGTTTCTAGCTTTTGAGATTCTTGGAGATGGACTTAGTGATTGGATGGCTTGTTTTGGGTGATGCCCGATGGAGGTAAAATTGGTTGGTCTTCCGAGGTAAGTAGCTTTTTGATGGGATTTTTGAAAAATAACCATGTTGCATAAACATTGTTTTTGGGTCAAACACATTTTGGGAAAAATTATTTGTGGGATTATGTTTTCTTAAAGAGTATTGTGTTGTGACCCTATTATATATGACTATTTATGAAAAGTGCATCATATTTGGTAATGCATATGGGGAAATGCATGATTTGTTAGCATGGAAAAGATAAGGATCTTTTATAAAATTCTTGGGAATGAATTTTATGGATTTATTGCATTATTGGCAAATTCTAAAGATGCTTTATCTTAGCTTGTATATATTTGACAAATTTATGCAAAATATTTATGACAAGAAATGGTTTTGAGGACTTTGAGAATATTATGGATATTTGGTTATTGAAATATTTTATGAAACTACTTGGAAGAGAACTATATATTTTAAATACATTAACTTGTGAGCTTTTGATGTGGATTTGTCATTGTGCCATGATATTGGTGATTACCCCGTCTATGTGACGACCTTGTCATGTGGCTTTGGGTGAGGTTTTTGGTTTAGAAATGGTATTGGATATATTTATGGCTCACATTGACTTATAGGTAGTTTCATAGTTAGTTTGGGAAGCTTGGTGCTACATTATTCCTATCATTCTTGTCATGTTGTAAAGGAAATTGATATTGCTTAAGTTAAATGGAAATTCCCATTTTATAGCATGTTTGGTAAAAGGTGCATTATCATGAAACTTGCATTTCCCCCACCCCCATTAATTATGCTACTTACTGGGTTTTAGCTCCTCCCATTCTCCAACAGTTTTATAGATAAATTAGCTACACGTCGGGTATGAAGCTTAATTTATTGGTGGTGATTGGAGTGTTATATTAAATTGGGAGACTTGGGCTACAAATGGTTGGTGACTCAATCTTGCAAAGTGTAATGAGGTCATAATTAATTCTATTGGAGGTTGGGCACTAGAGGTTTGTTAGCCTTAGGTGTAGTAGGCCTAGAATCAATGTTGAGGTTGTGTATTCTAGAAAGGATATTGCTTTAGGTAAACCAATTGGAGTTTTGTAATATATTCATGTATTATTTGGAGGCACGTGATTTTTAGTTATTGTTTGTAAATCTGTTATAGAGTCTTGACTTGTAATGTGGAGATTTCAGTATGGTTATATTCGTATCCTATGGAAAAAAAAAAAAAAAAAAAAAACTCCGATAGTCTCTCTCCTGATGATTCTTTTCTCATGCTTTGGACCCTTTTGGGTTCGAGGCATGACACTTAGAGTTCCTAATCTTGCATCCAATTTACTATCTGTTCAAAAGCTTTGTTTGCAAAATAATGTTTTTTGTTATTTTGATGCTTACAAATTCTCTATTCAGGATTTACTTTTGGGAAAGATCCTTTACGAAGGATTGAGTAAAGATGGTGTTCATCCTATTCCTGCATCATCTTCTCTATACTCATCCTCATCCAATTCCACTACTTATACTACCTCTTCAACTCATCAAACTTCACAAGCTTCTACTTTGTGTTCTATCAAATCTACTTAAATCTCACTTTGGCATAAAAGACTTGGACATCTAGGTCCAAAACTTCTCCATTCTGCCATTCAATAAGGTTGATGAATGTTCTTCTTGTAAATTTTGTATAAGTGCAAAGATGCATAGACTTCCTTTGAACAAACATGATATTCAATCTACTTCTATGCTACAAATTGTTCACTCTGATGTCTAGGGTCCAGCACCCATTTCTTCTTCATTTGGATATAATTACTATGTTGTGTTCATTAATAATTTTACTAGATTTACTTGGTTCTTTCTACTTAAACAAAAGAGTGAATTGTTTGCTGTTTTTAAGCACTTTAAGAATCTAGTTGAAAATCAATACTCCTCTAAAATTAAAGTGCTTAGGTTTTATAATAGTGGAGAATATGTCAATTCTCAGTTTCAATCCTTTTGTTTTGACCATGGGATACTTCATCAAACCTCCCGCCCACACACTCCCAAACAAAATGGTATTTCAAAAAGGAAACATAGGCATATTGTAGAAATTGGCTTAGCTTTACTATATTAGTCTCACCTACCACTCAATTTCTGGTCCTATTTCTTTTCCACAACCTCTTTTCTTATTGATAGGCTGCCCTCTATGGTCTTAGGTCTTGTTTCTCCTTGGAAAAAGGTAAACTCTATGTCACCTCCTCTTTCAGCTCTTAGGACCTTTGGGTGTGTCCATTACCCGTACCTTAGACCTTATAATAAGCATAAACTTCAGCCCAGGTCTGTGGAGTTTGTATTTCTAGGTTACCCTCCTTTGTCCAAAGGATATCTATGATTGGATCCTAATACCAATACAATTTATGCTACCTGCTATGCCTTGCTTAATGAGACTGTGTTTCATTTTGCTGGAAAATCTGATCTTACAAATTCTCATATTCCTTTTTCTACTGCTGTTCTTGATTCTCAGTGGTTTCTAAACACTTCTTCATCATCTAGTCCAACTCTTGCATCTACTTTGTTAGGGACATATTTTATGTAAATTGGCTAATCTTTTGACAAAACGCACTTTACTTGTAATTGGATAGATCTAGGATGGGTTTAGTACTTTAAGAAACAAATGTTCAAGTTCAATATTGAAGCCACGCAAATCTGATCAAGAAACAAGTGAAGAATGTGTTGTTCATTAAAGCTCAACAGAAATCTCGATAGAAAGACTTCTATCGAGATTTAATGTTGAAGCTCGATAGAAGCTTGACACAAACTGTATCTGTCGAGAATTACGAAATCAAAAATTTCAGATCTGATTACACGCATATCCTTGAGTATTTATGTAGGGTTTCTTTTATCACAACCCTAGACATTTATAAGGATTATTTTAAAAGCCGTCACAGGGTTGTTGCAATTGTTGTTACATTCATATTGTGACCGGAGACAAAATTTTCCCTAGTTCAATATTCTTTGTAGAAACTACTGCGTCTTTACGCCAAGGGTTTTGTGACCAAGGAGCTTCCTGATCTTCATCATTGATGAATTGAAGAACTTTGCAGCTAACAATCCTTCTCAAGTTGGTGTGTTAGTCACGTACTGGGATCCGTGTATCATTGGTTAATCACGTACTGGGATTCGTGCGTTGAACGGAGAGATTGCCGCTACAATATAAGTCCAATTGGGTATTAGGGTAAGGGTTCAACTGTAAGTTGGTATTAGGTACTAGGATTCCTTTTACTTGTAACCGCTTGTTTTGATAATAGTGGATTCTCGGGAGTGGTGACCTTAAATTCACCTAGTGGGGTTTTGCCTCAATGGTTTTCCCTATTCGTAAACAAATCACTTGTGTCAAACTTATTTTCCGCTACATTTAACTTAGTTCGTGATCTGTATTTAACTTAGTTCGTGATTTGTTTGTGCTACCATGCTATTGCATGTTAAATTGACTTAATTAATTCACTCAGGTAATTAATTAATTAATTTGCCAAAAGGGGTCAATACATTTTTGGCCTATTAAGTGGTATTAGAGTAGGCACACTCTGATTATGTTTAATCTTTGCTGTATGATCCATTGACCCCTGTTTGTCATGGATAGAGGACAGTCTCTTAATATACCTCCTTTATTTGATGGAACTAACTATACATACTGGAAAGTACACATGAGAGCTTTCTTGCAGTCTTTAGATGAAAAGGTGTGGCAAGTTATGGAGATTGGCTGGACTAAGCCAAAGGAAGCGCCGACTGATTGGGATAAGGCCAAGATCAAAGCGGTGAACTTCAACAGCAGAGCATTGAATGCTCTATTCAATGCAGTGACTAATAAGGAATTCAAGAAGATATCTTCAACTGAAACTGCTATGGAAGCATGTACCATCCTCCAGACAACCTATGAAGGGACTAAGGTTGTCAAGGATTCAAACCTCCGAAGGCTTACTACTAGCTTTGAGGAGATTAAGATGGAAGAGGATGAGTCATTTGATGAGTTCTATGCCAAGCTGAAAAACATAGTTAACTCAGCTTTCAATCTTGGAGAACAAATTCCCGAACCCAAGATTATGAGAAAGGTGCTCAGATCTCTGCCTAAGAGATTCCATGCCAAGATCACTGTCATTGAAGAATCAAAGGACATTGATAAAATTCCTTTGACGGAGCTAGTTAGCAACTTGCAAACCTATGAATTGGGTTTGACTAGAATTGGGAAAGGAACTAAAAGTAAGAGCATGGCATTGAAGGCCAAGAGTAACGAGACTGATGAGTCTTCAGATGATGAAGATTCCAAGATGAAATCCTACATCACTAGGCAGTTCAAGAAGTTCATGAAGAATGTCAATGCAAAAGGATTTGATAAGGACCATAAGCAATCCAAATCGTCTCAGTTCAAAAGCCAAGACAGAGGAAAGAAGGATGCTAAGGATGGCAGTCAGTATACTTCCCTCTAGACCAAAGTTCTTTGGATGTCAAGGTTTTGGACACATGAAACAAGAATGTCCAACATATCTCAAGTCAATTGGGAAAATCAAGGCTCTTGCTACTACCTTGTGTGACACCGAGCCTAAGATTGAGTCAGATGACAGTGATGACGAGGGAATCTTGAATGCCTTCACTGCTACAGTTAATCCTATTGAAGGGGTTACAGAAACCGTAGATGATGAAGAGGACTTAGTGGAGTCAAAAAGTGAGAAAATGGATGAACAAGATGATATCCATACAGCCTATGCAAAATTGTATAAGGTTTCTAAGAAGCATGAGAAACTGTATAGGCTGACCACCAAAAAGTTGAGTGATGTGGAGCTAGATCGAAAGGAGCTCTCTACAAAGGTTGATGAAGCAAATCAAACCATCGGAGCTTTGCGGTTCGAGAACAACTTCCTTGCTGAAAGGACAAAGAAGCTTGAAGCAGAACTTTTTCCATCCTCTCTTGCTCCTCTTGGAGATCTACCTAAGGCCCTCATGTTCCTTTCGAACTTGAACGGTTTCAATTATTCCCCCTCACCTCCAGATCAAAGGTTTATGCAAAGGAAATATTCTTCCAAGGTGTGGAAGGAAAAAGGTTCAAAGTGATTTAGTCACTTTTTCTCTCTCTCTCTCCCCTCATGATTATACATTACTTGTTTGTTTTGCTTTCTTGTTTTGAGTCAGTCTAGTTTTATGCTTTGTGTGTTTCTTTATGTTTTTGTTTGGTTGTTTTTTAGTTTTTGTTTATTTTGCTTTTCATAAAAATAAAAAAAATAAAAAATACAAAAAATACAAAAAAAATGTGTGTTTCAATGGCCATCCAAGTGAGCTTTATGGCTCATGTTTATGATGAGTACGATTAAGTTCATGTCCCTCCCAGACAAAGAGAGACTTGATGTTGCCACACATGTTGATTTTGAGACTACAAAACTTTGGAAAGATATCCAAACCAAATGATGACAGAGAATTATATCTATCAGATATGACAAAAGACTAACGAGAAGAGTGACATGGGCATGTAGGAAATTTTAATTCCCTACATTTAAAGATACCTTTGAAGATTTTATAGTGTAGTTAGTGAGCCTTAACCTGAGCAATATTGAGCCAGCAACTGGTTTTCCCGCTCTCTACGCCTCTGGACCCTTGTCTTAGCATAGTTAAATTTTATGTTCTTGATGGTAAGAAGGGAGTTGGGCAGATCCAACTGGTGTGGACAAAAAGGACAGAAGGAGCAATGACATGCTGAGTCTTTTGAGCTGTCTGGAGTTAGGAAGACAATCTGCACCCATAGAGAGGTAATAATCCAAAGTAGACATATCCTCTGGAGAGGCTTCATGTCAATTCCAAAATGTAAAAGAGAGGTAGTCTTAGCCAGCCAATCTGCAACCATAGGTAGTTTGTGGCATCAGATGATGTAACTTGAATTAAACTACGGAACATAAGATATAAAAAATATCCTTCTCTATGTGGTAATATATATCCTTATGTTTTGATAAACAGAATGCATTATTAGAAAAATGAAAACTAGAGATACTATTCTAACTCCACCTTAAAAATTAAAAAGCTCTCTTTCACTTTCTTAAATGCTTCAACTTTTCCCTGCGATAAATTTACTCTAAATGATGAAAATCTACTTTCAAACATTTAACGTTTTCAATTCCAATTTCTTTCATATATGGTAAATTTTGTTTAATTTCCCATTTAAAACAATAATGAATAAAAGGGTAGCAATTACAATCACAATGAAACACTGACCTGCATTGCTCAATCAAAACATTGCCTCCCAAAAATAGTCATTGGCGCTTTCCATTTTAAATTTTTTTTTTATCAATTCTGCCCTACTTTCCGACAGTCATGGAGTATCCAGGAAACTAAGGTCGTCTGCATATTTCACAGGACAAATGTGAGAATTACTCTCTATACTATAAATTTGATTAAATGAATCTTTTTAGACTCCTTAGTCATATGTGTATCCAACAGTGATCTCGAGTTTTCATTACTTGAATCTTGTAAAGCAAAAAGAAATCCTGAAAATATACGTTTTCAACTCCAATTTCTTTCATATATGGTAAATTCTGTTTAATTTCTCATCACATTTAAAACAATAATGAATAAAAGGATGGCAATCAGAATCACATTGAAACACTGACCTGCATTGTTCAATCAAAACATTGCCACCCATAAATAGTCATTGGCGCTTTCCATTCTGAATTTTCTTTTATCAGTTCAGCCTTACTTTCCAACAGCCACGGAGTTTTCAAGAAACTAAGGTCGTCTACATATTTGACAAGGCAAATGTGAGAATTACTCTCAATACTATAAATTTGATTAAATGAATCTGTTTAGATTCGTTAGTCACATGTGTATTCAACACTGATCTCATCTAAGAGATTTCATTAATTGAATCTTGAAAAGCAGAAAAAATCCTGAAAATGTTTAACGTTTTCAATTCCAATTTTTTCATATATGATAAATTCTTTTTGATTTCCCATTTAACACAATAATGAATAAAAGGATGGCAATCAGAATCACAATGAAACACTGACCTGCATTTCTCAATCTAAACATTGCCACCCACAAATAGTCACTGGCACTTTCCATTCTCAAATTTTTTATCAATTCTGCACTACTTCCAACAGCCAGAGTTTTCAAGAAACTAAGGTCGTCTGCATATTTCACAGGGCAAATGTGAGAACTACTCTCTATACAATAAATTTGATTAGATGAATCTGTTTGGACTCCTTAGTCACGTGTATTCAACACTGATTTCATCTAAGAGATTTCATTACTTGAATCTTGAAAAGCAAAAAACATTTTGAAAACGTTTAATGTTTTCAATTCCAATTTCTTTCATATATGGTAAATTCTATTTAATTTCCCATTTAAAACAATAATGAATAAAAGGATGGCAACCAGAATCACAGTGAAACACTGACCTGCATTGCTCAATCTAAATATTCCTCTCACAAATTGTTATTGGCGCTTTCCTTTCTCAAATTTTTTTTATCAATTCTACCCTACTTTCCATCAGCCACAGAGTTTTCATGAAATTAAGGTCATCTGCATATTTCACAGGGCAAATGTGAGAATTACGCCCTATACTATAAATTTAATTAAATAAATCTATTTGTCATCAAGAGCCCCCTTTGGCCTTGTGATTTTTTTCGAAAAAAAGGAAAATAATAATAATAAAATATTGGCCTTTGGCTTTTGTTTTGTTTTTTTTTTAAGAAAATTGCATTTTAAAACTAGGGAATATCTGCATCCTCAAATTGTGAGCCATGGGGAGTGGGTGTTTTTTAAAATTGCCACTTTTAAAGAAAATTGTTTTTTCGTACTACAGATTTTCACAGCAACAACACTTATCACAGATTTTACCAAACCCACAATTAAGATTTTAAAAATCATGCTTTCAAAACCAAATGGACACCAATCATGAAGCATTTGGGTAAAAGAAGAATCTTACCAAGTGGTGATATTAACCTTGCATACAGGGGATCTACATCAGTCAAATAAACATCAATTTAACAAATGTTCAAGCAATTTTTCTTATTTTCTAATTAAGCAAATCATTAAATCATATGGGTACTTAACTGGTTCGCTAGAACAGGTAGCAATGCATGAATTTTGAGTTGCGCACTTTTCCATTTTCACTTTGAAAGCATTTTTTTAACAAAGAACAGGTAACTGAGCATGAATCCTGTCATACTTTGGCAGCTTCTTCACAGAAATCAAGAGAGAAATGTTCTTCTCGATTCACCATCGATGGACAACTTCATGAGCCCAACATTGTAAAAAAGCGAATCAGACAAAGAATTAACAAGAGTCAAAGAAATCGTTTATTATTAGTAGTATTTTTTCATTCATATATAATTAATAGACAATTTATAGAAAAAATAAATAAATTAAAAAGAATGCAAGTAAAATCAAGAGCGGGGCAAGTAAAACGAATACCTGATTTGCTTTATTTGATGTGTTGCGCTCAATGATTTCTATGAAGGGGGTGTGAGCAATGTTGCGCCACTCTTTTCCCTTCTTCCTTTGCAATCGTTTCGTCAACAAAGGACATGTAATGATCTTTATGTTCGAGATTGTGACAGGCAGCCCCTCTTCTGGCATGTGCTTGAGCTTCGGGCAGTCTTCCATGGACAAATATTGAAGAGAGGTAAGGTGTTGAAACCCCTTGTTGTCCAACGTTCTCAAATTTCCAAATCCAGTTATGTAAAGATGGGTAACAGTTGTGGGCAGTAAATACTCCTCCGGAAAGGACTCCACATCCCAGCAATCAGGATCATAATTTATGAATCCTAATCTTTTAAGAGACTGCAGTCTTTGCAAGCCCCACTCCATTCTATTGCAAATTAGTATTTTGCAGTCGCTGATTCTTAAAGAAATTAGATTGGATGGCAGACCACCTTCCGGAAAAGACTCAATTTGTGGACAATTAATGATATCCAAAAATTGAAGAGACGGGAGAAACGTGTGCATGTTTTCTGGGAGTGAATTGAGAAGAGAGCAATTACTGACTTCTAATTCTGAGAGATTGGGGGCCGACAATCCTCCACTGGGAAAAGCTACAAAATGAGGGCAATTTTTGATTTTCAACTGTAGGAGATCAGTTAGGTGATGTCCCTCCGAAACTGAAAGGGACTCCATGTTGCTACACCTTTCGATTATGAGATAACGAAGCTTCGGGAAGATGTCCAATAGAAATGACTTCAGAGGATTACAGCTATCTTCTATAATCAGTCCCACAAGGGAAGAATAGCAGGGGTACATCGGGAATTCCAATTCCTTACAGTCATAGATAGAAAGATATTTTAGTGTAGTGGGACTGGATAGACCACCACGAGGAAGAGACTTGAGCACAGGAAATTCATGGATAAATAACTTTTCAACACATGTACAGTGGTTGTGGTCTATCACTCCCTCTGGCAGAGACTCCAGGTTTTCGAATCCGATTACTGTGAGGTCGTGCAACGTGGGTGGCAATTCTTTCAACAGCGCATCATTACAATTCCTTAATTGTAATTTACGAATTGAAGGAGCAGTTGGGAGAGAAGTCTCAAGCTGTTCACATTCTTTAATCTCAAGTTCGGTTAAAGAAGGAAGGTGCTTGGGCAAGCTGCCACTTAGTTTTGGACATTCTTCAAGATAAAGCTCTTGGAGACTCGGAAAAGCTCCTTCATCTTTGCCTTCTCTGTGATAAGGAGACCATTCCTCCCACTTCGACATTGCCTTAAATCTCAATATTTTCAGTGATTGAAATGGCGTAACAGTATAAGAACCGCTACCATAAAAGTCAGCATCCACGGTAACAACATCATCAAACCCAAAAACGAAGAGGTCAAGAAGAGAGGGGAGTTGTCCAAGTGATGGCAAACTAGAGCAATTTCTACAAGAGTTTAGATGAACAACTGTTATATTTGAAAATGAACTATCTCCAACCCAATTTGGAAAGCTTGTGTCATTGTAATTCTTGATAACAAGCTTTGTTAAGCTCGTATGAGGCTGCAGATTGTTGAGTACTTCTCTTTCACTTCGAGAAATAATGTCATTGGCAGCATCCCACTCCAATGTTAGCTCCTCAAGGTGCTCCTTATCCTTCAACTTTGCTTCCAAAGCATTAGTTGAGTTTATCACATTCTGGAGATTCGATATCACAATGATTCCCCGAAGATTTGAAAGTTTTCCTAACTCTTCAATTCGGAATCCAATGTCCTTGCCGACAACAAATTTGGACAAAGTCTGAAGACATTGTAATCGACCCATATGTATTGGCATATTTTTAATGCTAGTTCCACTAATATGAAGATGGCGCAAATTAATGAGATTTCTCATATTTTTTGGCAACTTGACTAGAAATTTGCATCCTGATAAATTCAACATTTGTAAGTTGAGCAACATACAGGTAGACTTAGGCAATCTCTCTATCCCAGTAAAAGAAATGTCTAAATAGCGTAGATGTTTGAAATCTCCAATTGACTCTGGCAACTCTATATTACAATAATGTGAAAGAGAAAGCACACGTAGGAATCTTAGTTTCAATAATAGATCATGTAGTACCCTCTTTGTTAAGTAGAACTCCATATTCTCATCGTCTTCTTTCATTTCTAACGAAATGAAGGTGCGTAAATTTTTAGCTTTGCCCAAAGCCGTAAACTTCTCTGGGATGTCATATTTGGTTCTTAAGTAGGAAAAATGACGAGTTTTATCTATAATTTTGTTTGTGTTATCCCCTTCCGATCTGAAACAAAATTTGCTAGATACAGACTTAGCTAAGTCATGTACTAGGTCATGCATTAGAAAGCACAATTTGCTTCCATTTGATCGTTGTAAAAGTGACCTCGATACTAAATCAAGGAAGTACTCAGCACCTATAACTTCCATTTCTTCATTCTTGTTGTGTTGTTGCAGGAAACCCTCTCCCATCCACAACTGAACAAGTTCTTCCTTTTTGAATAGATAATTCTTTGGGAAGATTGAAAAATATGCAAAACATTGCTTCAAATGTGAGGGTAGGTAATTGTAACTTATTCTTAAAGCTGGAAGAATATTACCCCCATCATTAGGCAGACTCCAAATTTCGCTTTTCAAAATTTTATTCCAGTCCTCTACATCTAATTTAGAGTGCAATAGACAACCAAGTGTTTTTGCTGCTAATGGTAGACCGTCACACTTCTTAATGATTTCTTCACCAATTTTTTTTAATTTTGGATATGCACCAGATTTTCCATTTTCAAAGGCATGATTTGCAAATAATAGCCAACAATCTACATTTGATAATTTATTAAGATGAAAAATTTGAATAGGGCGCATGATCGATGCAACACTTTCGTTGCGTGTTGTCACAATAATTCTACTTCCTGATGTTCCATATTTAAAGGGAATACTCAAGAGCTCCCAATCATCACCTTTTTCATTCCATACATCATCAAGAATCAGTAAACATTTCTTTCCCGTCAAATAATCCTTCAATTTAGTTTGGATAATATTGAAGTCAGTGGTATTATATGTTTCTGAACTGACGGCCTCAAGAATATTTTTAGTTATCTTAGGAACGTCAAATTCTTTTGAAACACAAACCCATGCTTTAAGGGAAAAATGGTCTATGACTCTTTGGTTGTTGTAGATGTCCCGAGCAAGGGTTGTCTTTCCAACCCCACCCATGCCCACAATGGGAATCACACAAGGGTGATTGTTGCTTGCTACATCGTTTGAGAGTAGCAAGTTGACTATTGCCTTTTCATCATCATCCCTACCGTAAATTATAGTTTCTGGATCTACCAGAGAAGTTGTGGGCACTCTTTGGGAA
The DNA here is from genome assembly GCA_030021035.2 of Notholithocarpus densiflorus. Taxonomy (NCBI): domain Eukaryota; kingdom Viridiplantae; phylum Streptophyta; class Magnoliopsida; order Fagales; family Fagaceae; genus Notholithocarpus; species Notholithocarpus densiflorus. The sequence continues at coordinate 237,378 of JARYZH020011362.1, read as the reverse complement.
GATCTCCCTTCAACACCTTCTCTCAGACCTATAGCATTTATTTGTGAAGCTAGATTTTCCAGCTTATCTACGACTTCTTGTATCTTTGATTCTAGTTTTCTCCCAAACTGATCAAATGAAGTAAAGATGAAGTTACGTACCTTACTCGTAGAGGTTACAAAATCTGCTTCCACTTGGCACCGCAAGGCTTCAGTAGCAATCTCATCCAAAAGGTCCTCTGCGTGATAGACAGCATCCTTAAGCTCATCAAGCCATTCTTTGACAATTGTGTCTGTGATTTCCTTTTCCTCTGCGTCATTGAGCACTTTGCTGAGGGTAAGACACCATGTCTTCAGCTTTGTTAGTAGTGTAGCAGGGACTTTTCTTCCCCTGATGAACTTCACGACCTCCTGAGATGCAATCCTGTCAAATAACACTTGAAGGGTTGCAGACAGAAATGCTCCTCCTACTAGGGTCGCAGCCATGTTTTTCTTTTCTTTTCTCAGTGGAAAGAAATTGACAAAGTGAGTAACTCAAGGAAACTAAAAGAGATTGGTTTTTGCTTGTGGTGTGAAAGCCTGTGCAGTTCTTAGTTCTTATAACACATTTAGGGTATGTTTGGTTGGGGGTGAAAACAGGGAGGATGGAAGGAAGCTATGAATGATGAAATGAAGTCACTTCAAAAGAACTCAACTTGGAAAGTTGTTGAGCTGCCTGAAGGAAAGAAACCTGTTGGATGTAGGTGGGTTTTCACAGTCAAATACAAGCAAATGGAACCATTGAACGATTCAAAGCTAGACTAGTTGCCAAGGGGTACACTCAAACTTATGGAATTGACTACATGGAGACATTCGCACCAGTAGCAAAAATCAATATTGTCCGTATTCTTATATCCTTGGCGGTGAATCTTGACTAGCCATTGCACCAGTTTGATGTGAAGAATACCTGTTTGGTTGAAAGGAGGAGGGGGAAAGAAAAGTGGTGGGGCCCACAAGTTTTCTCTCCTCCCCCTTCAAAATACAATCTCTCCAAATTGGAGAGAAAATTGGAGTGAAAAGTGAGAAAAATATTTGGACAAAACTGCCCCCACCTCTTTTAATGTTTCTGGCTCTTTTTTTTGTTTTTTCTTTTGACTTTTCCTTTGTAACGCTGGCTTTTTGTTTTTGCTTTTGTTTTTTTGCTTTTTTCTTTTTTCTTTCTTTGGTTTTGTCAGGTGGTGGGTTCTTCTTCCTTTCCTTCTTCTTTTTTCTTAATTTTTATTTTTATTATTTTTTTAAGAAAACATTTTTGGATGATTTCTTATGCTATTTTTTGAAATGTCCACTTTCATCTATACACAATTTTTTTTAAAAGTATAATGTATTACTTTTTGTTTTATTTAAGAGGGACATGATGGTAAATTTATACAAACCTTATTTTCAACCAAACCAAAAAGTTTTCCATCCCTCCACTTTTCCACCCTCTCAACCAAACACAAATGAGGAAAACTAAAAACTTTTCTATCCTCCCACTTTTCCATCCTCCCTCTATTTTCTATCCTCTCACTTTTTCCTCCTCCTAATCAAACGGACCCTTAAGTAGATGCAGTTCTAGTCATTAGATTAGGTTCATGCATTCATAGTTGCACATGGGACCACCTTACCACGTGGTCGACTTGACCCCGCATTGCCAATAATTCAACAATTGTTGGGTGCATCATAGCATCGTGGGTCCAGCCCACACTTGATAAAACACCTCATTAAAGAGGTAGTTGAACAAGCTACAAAAGTCAACCTTTTTTCTTCTTGGGCAATGACTTAGGCGTGTTGGACACGCTAAGGAGAAAAAGAAGAAAAGAAATGGGTTGATGCATTAAGGCTATTCGGCCTAAGGGAGAGCTGAAGAAAAAGAAATTGGTTGAACCAAAAGTCAAGGCTTATGTGCTTGCATTTATTGTGAATTGATGAAAGGAAGAAAAGAGGAGAAAGATGAAGGAAAAAAGGAAGGCCATTCGGCCATTTGGTGAAGAAGGGAAAAAGAAGAGAAGTCCCTGTGAGTGAGATTGAGGACAGTGTAGTCTTGAAGAACTGTGTGAGTGAGAGAAAGCAAAAGAGAAGAGAAACATAGAGTGAGTAAGAGAAAATTTTGAAAGATACACAGGGAGGAAGAGAGCAGTGAGTGAAAAGAAAAAGAAAGTTTCTTTTGCTCAAGTTATATCTCTAAGTGTTGTAATCTCTATTTAATACAGTGAAATTATTCGGAGTTTGTCCCGTGATTTTTCCCTTCAAGGAGAAAGAATTTCCACGTAAATCTTTGTGTTCTTGTGTGGTTGTGCTTCCGCTGTGCTTGCTAAAATTTATTCACAGTTATATATAATTTTTGCCAACAACAATGTCTTTATTACTTTAACTCTACGAGGAATGCTTTTTGACAAAATGTAATTTTTTTTACCCCACATTGTTAATAATTCAACAATGTGAAAGCCCCAGCCATGCTTTCTTGTTAAACCAAAAAAAAAAAAAAACAAAACAAAACAAAACAGTGGGTTTCAAAAGTGGGAAGGAGGATATATAGATTGTTTTGCTCTCTGAATCAATATATGCTTCAATGATTGAGAGTAGTTTAAACCAAATCCACATTTTTTTACCGAGGTAAGCTTTAGAGGAAAATTTATGTTTGTTAGAAATACTGAATTATTGTATTGTATTTCTCAAGTAATAGAATAGACATGAGTGCCTTTATATAGGAGACAGAGTGTGTAGTACAAGTAAACAAAGTGGGCCTAAAGCCCACATACCCTAATACACGTTAACAGCCCCCTTCAAACTCAAGGTGGATGTAAGACCAACTTGAGGTTGTCAACCAAAGTACAAAGCCATCCCTTAGGATATGACTTGGTGAAGATATCTGCAAGTTGATCTTTAGAGGAGACTGAGGTTAGCTTGAGAGCACCATGGACAAGATGATAACGGATAAAATAACAATCAATCTCGATGTATTTAGTTCATTCGTGGAAGACATCATTGTGAGCAATATGAATGGCACTCTGGTTGTCACAATAAAGAGGAGTAGCAAAGGATGTGGACACACCTAAGTCTTTAAGAAGCCATCGTAGCCAAAGGAGCTCAGATGTGGTATCAGCAAGGGCACGATATTCTGCTTCAGTATTGGAGTGGGCCACATGAGTTTGTTTCTTGCTTCGCCAAGAAATCAAAGAAGAACCAAGAAGAAAGCAATAACCAGTTGTAGACCTACGATCAATAGGATCTCCTACCCAATCAACATCAGAAAATGCACGGAGAACAAGAGGAGACTAAGCAGAGTAGAAAATACCATGGAAGAAAGTGCCCTTTAGGTATCGAAGAATGCACAAAACAGCAATATAGTGAGTCAATCGTGGAGTAGACAGATAGTGGCTCACCTGGTGAACAGCATAGGAAATGTCTGAATGAGTGACAGTGAGATACACTAGGCTGCCAACCAAGCGTCTGTAAAGAGAGGGATTAGACAATGGTTTCCCCCCTGAGGGAGTCAGATGCGCATTAAGCTCAAATGGAGTGTCAACAGTCTTGCTATCAGTGAGTCCAGCTCGAGACAAGAGTTCAAAGGCATACTTGGCTTTAGTAATATAAATTCCATCTATAGAATAAGTGATTTCAAGACCCAAGAAGTAGCTAAGATGTCCAAGATCTTTCATCTCAAACAGCTGACTGAGAAAATCCTTGAGTTCTTGAATGCCACTGAGATCATCACCAGTTATGATCATATCATCCACATACAAGAGAAGTAAAATAATGCATTTGTCAGTGCTACGAAGAAATAAGGCAGAATCATAATGACTGGCCATGTAACGCAAGTGAGAGATGGTAGAGCTGAATTTGGCAAACCAAGCTCGGGGAGCTTGTTTAAGGCCATAAAGTGCACGTCGAAGGTGACAAACCTTGTTTGATTCAACAGAGAGACCAGGAGGAGGTTGCATATAAACTTCTTCACTTAAATCCCCATTAAGGAATGCATTTTTGACATCTATTTGAAAAATGTCTCATTTACTGTAGCAGCAACAGCTAAGAGGGCACGAACAGATAAGATACGAATAACCGGAGTAAAGGTCTCTTCATAATCAATCACATACTCCTGTGTAAAGCCTTTTGCAACAAGACCAGCTTTGTAGCGCTCAATGGACCCATCAGAGCGAGTCTTAATCTTGTAAATCCACTTACAACCAACCACAGATTTCTCAGGAGAGAGAGCCACTAAATCCCAAGTATGGTTTTTAGATAATGCATCAAGTTCCTCCTTCATTGCAATCTGTCATAAAGGATTAGTGGAAAACTCATGATAGGTGTGAGGCTCGTGCAGTGTAGCAAGGGCAGTGTAACAATGATAGTCAAGTAAATGTGCAAGAATGGATCTTACCTGAGTTGAGTGACAAGGTGGAATGTTTTGTGCAAGATCTTCAGGTGGAGCAGGAGCAGGGGACCCAAGCTCAAGGTTGGGTAGCTCGTCTTCGACCTGTTCATCTTCCACCTGTTCATTAAAAGGTGAACTAGGAAAGGGATCAGAGATATCTGGTGGTTGGATAAAGAAGTCTATAAGAGAATCAGGAGCAACTACAGGAGGATCAGGAGCAGCTACAAAAGGAATATGTGCCTCAGCTGGAAAAAGATCTAAGACAGAGGAGGAAGATAGGGAGGCACGAAAGTGAGGTAGCTCGACAAAGGAGCAATGTTCCCAAAATACAACATTGCGGGAGATACAAAGACGATGAGAGACAGGATCATAACACCGATACTCCTTTTGAGTTTCGCCATAGCCAAGAAAACAACAAAACCTTGACCGAGACTCAAGTTTGTTATGCTCATGTGGCTAAAGAAGAATGAAACAAGCAGAACCGAAGGAGCGAAGGTGATGATAATCTGGAGGTGACCCAAAAAGGCGCTCGTATGGAGTTTGATTTTGGATGATAGGACTGGGAATGTAATTAATAGCATGAACAGCATGAAGTGCAGCTTCACCCCAAAAAGGAGCAGGAACTTTAGCAAAGAGAAGGAGAGCATGAACAGTGTCAAGAATATGACAAAGTTTTCGTTCGGCTCTACCATTTTGCTGAGAAGTACCTGGACAAGTTAGTTGATGAATAGTGCCATAGGAATGCAAAACAGTTTGGAAAACATATTGAGTGTATTCAAGAGCATTATCAGATCAAAAAAGTTTGATGCGTTTGAAAAACTGAGTTTCAACCATTTTTGCAAAATTACAATATACTTGCAATAATTCAGAACGATGTTCCATATGAAAAATCCAGCTATAGCGAGAGTAATCATCAACAAAGATAACAAAATATCAAGATCCACCAATACTAGAGACAGAGGAAGGCCCTTAAACATCAAAATGAATAAGGTCAAAGATATCAGTGGATATTGATTCACTAGTATTGAAAGGCAAAGCTGGTTGTTTTCCTAACTGATACGAAATACAATCAAAATTTTCTGTAGACATTGAACCTAACAAACCTCTAGAAGCCAATTGTTGTACCGAAGAGGAAGATGCATGACCAAGTCGAGCATGCCAAAGTTCAAAGGAAGGAATAGAAGAAATTGCAGTAGCTGCAATAACAGAAATAGGAGCAACAAGTGGAAGATGAAGGTTGTCCACGGGAAACATACGCCCAACTCTAGGACCGGTCCCAAGCTCTTGTCCCATCCTCGGATCCTGCACAATACACCCAGAATAATCAAAGATAATGTGATAACCCAACTCAGCTAATTGTCCCATAGAAAATAAATTGTAAGAAAGGTTAAGAACATTAAAGACCCTAGGAACCGAGAGGTTGGAGGTCAAAACGGAACCTATATTATGACCAGACATTGTGGAACCATTTGCTGTGCAAATATTAAAAGGGTGTGGTGTAGGTTTAAGTTCAAAAAATAAGGACGAGTAAGGTGTCATGTGATTGCAACAAGCAAAACCCATAAGCCAAGAGGAAGGAGACATACCAGATAAAACTAAGAGAGAAGAAGAATAAGATGCATTACCAACCATATGAATGACATTAGTGATAATGTTTTGAAGGTCAACTGTGAAAATGGTGATAGTGGATCCAAAAGATGTTGACTTAGTAGAGACGGGAGCCATTGGTTGGACATTCTCAGTGCTAGCAATAGTAGCAATAGAAATTGAAACAGCTGATTTGTTGCAATGATAGCAAGTCTCAATATTGTGGCCAAGACGTTTGCAAAAATTGCAAAAACGTTTGCTGGATTGTCGACGATGATTATTGCAACAAGAAGAAGATATGTCCCTATTCTTCATTTAGAAGCAAAATATGCAAAAATGGACTGCAAAAATGAAATTTACACGAAAAACTGGGCAAGGAGCACCTGGACTGCAAAAAGTCAACTCTGGCAAAAAGTCAACGGTCAACTCCATAAAAAAGTCATCGGTCAATGCAGCAGAAAGTCAACGGTCAACCACGGTCCAAGTCAACTGAAGATGACATCAACAATCGGCAGATGATGTCAGCAGATGACGTCAACAGGTGAGTCAGCTAGGGCTAATGTGGCCGATGACGATGCTAGATGACGTCAGCAATGAACCCAGCGACACGTGAGCGTGTGACATAAACGAACAAAAACTTCAGGCCGCACGTGGAGGCGCATGAGATGTCTGATGAGGCCGATTCTTTTCCGATGATGTAGATCAGAAAAAGACGATTCCAATGGTGGCGGCGGCGACAAGATCAAAACAACATTGGTGGCGCGTGAAGAGCATGGAAGGATTTGGCCAAAACTTTGACCGGCACGTGACAGCGCGTGAAATCTCTGATGGCTGCGAGAGTTCCACGGATGAGTAGATCGAGGCAAGACGATCATAGTGGTACTTGCAAAAATGTAATCAAAGCAAGATGCACGACGATAACGGGAAGGCAATGGTCTTTGTGGTGCGAGATGGCGGCGACTACAGGTTTGGAACTAGAGACAATGATTGAGAGACGTCAAAGATTCAACAGCAAATGGCTGCAGTGGCGGTTGTGACGGCAGAAGCAAGGAACACCAAAGAGAGACAAGACTGCAAAGAAAATTTCAGAGCAATGGCTCTGATACTATGTTAGAAATACTGAATGATTGTATTGTATTTCTCAAGTAATAGAATATACATGAGTGCCTTTATATAGGAGGCAGAGTGTATAGTACAAGTAAACAAGGTGGGCCTAAAGCCCACATACCCTAATACATGTTAACAATGTTAATTGTATTTTTATTCTTCAAAATCAAAAGCTTGCTTTTAGATAGCTACCTTCCTAGCTATCTTCTTTTGCTTTTGTTTCCGTTTGTGTTTGTTTCACACGGTAACTCAAAATCCTAAGCAAGGCAATCAAATAATGCTATAGGTCTTTACTTTTCTTTTCTTTTTCTTTTTTCTTTTTTTGTGTGGATAATCTGCTATAGGTCATAAAATAACAAACTAAAATTCTCGTAAATGTATCACAACAAATGGATCACAAATTAGATGAGAGGAGAGAACAAAAATTAAAAATAAAAAAAGGTCAAGATTCCATAGTTTTAAAAATTGAATTGGCCAATTTGACTAGAAACCAGGCATCAATTCGGTCCGATTATACCTAAAAACCAAAAATTACATAAAAAGTAGAGATAATCGAAAAACCGGTTGTTTAATCGAAAAAACCAAAAACCAGTACAGTTGGAACGGTTTTAGAATGGTTCAATTAAATGTAAAAAACACTGTGTTTTCTCAAAAAAAATCAAATATAAAAAATAAAATAAAATAAAATAAAAAACCCACATATGTTTGTAGAGAGATTGGGGTAAAGATTAGAGGGTGATTTTGATAATTTTTTTACGGTGGATAATTTTTACCTAGTTGTTTTCAACTTCACTTATTCTTGAAATTTTCAAGGAAGAAAGAGTGTTTGAGAGATGGAGAAGAAGAAGCAAATTCAGAATTTAAGAGAGAATAAATAGAAGGCTTAAAGAAGTGGGGACTGGATTCGCTGGGATTTTTTTGCCATTTAACATGATTTTGCTAACAATTTCATTAGTTGACGAGTTTTTGAAATTAAGTTGTAAAGTAGTATCTCAAGTCTCAATGACTCAAATTCCAAGCTCTGGAACAGCTGACATGTTATTTTCAATCCACGTGAAATTTTTTATTCACTCCCCTTTTGCACTAAATTGGCTGTCGAAGGTCCCCCAAGAAGTTATGGATGAAGGTTCTCCTGCATGGAACAAAGGGAGGATTTTCTACACAAATGCCCAAAAGGAAGTTGTGGCCCCATATGCAACTCAATTTGCAAAGGACATGGAGTCATTCCTTTTTGCTAGGGCACAAGAGCTTGTCATTGGAGGGCTACTTAAAGTTATCATACCTGCTGCCCCTGATGTCATGAGCAACTCAGACACATTTACTGGTACAGATCGGACCTTCTGGGATATTGCCTAATGGATATGGCCAAAGTGGTGAGTAAAAGAATTTTCAATTCTTCCTCCTTGACCCTTGTTGGGGAAATTCTGGATAAACTAGGTGTGACTTTCAATAAGTTGAAATAGAAATGAAAAATATATATATATCAGGATTTATTACAACCATTTATCATAAACTTCAAAATTCTACAATCAACAACTTAATTTGAAATTAATTTGTAGTGTCTACCTTGCCATCCAAATTAATAGATTATTGTAGACTTATCCACCCTAAATTATGAGGACATTTGCGATCTATACTCTAAAATACAAAATTCAACAAACCCACTCAGATTTGGTGATACAGTAATTTCAACCAAAAAAAAAAAATCATACTTTTATACCATACTTTTTATAAACCAATTTCGAAAAAATTAGCAAATTGAATAAATAAAATTTAATTGATATTCTATCCAGAAAAAAATTTTACCTGATATTTATATATTAAAAAATCTACTAAAATTTAATTATCACATTAGACCTCAAAATATAATGAGCCTACCCACCTTTTTTTCATTTGTTCCAACAACACTCTTTTTAAATTTCTTCCTCCTCTAGGTTTTTTATTTAAGGATTCTTCTTCTAACATATTAACTTCTCAAACTTACAAATACATTTTGGATAGAATCACATGTCGAAAAATGATATGAAAATTGTTGTGTGTGACATTACTTAAAAAAATAATAATGAATAAAGAAAGAGTCTACCACCTTAAATCAATCAGTAACTACGCATCCTACAAATTTTATCTGACCTTCCCATATGGTACTTTGATGCGACCAGTCCAGTCCAATATCGGTCCATTTTGGTCAATTCCATTTTAGTCCGTTTTGGTCTATTCCATCCATTTTGGTTAATTACGGTCCACTTCGATCCATTTGATCTATTCAGTCCACATCAATGATTCTTTGGAAAGAGAGATTGGTGTAAAAAGAGGAGCTAATTTATTTATTATTTCACATTCTCAACATAATGTTGGTAGGTTCTAGATAAAATGATATTTTTCTTATGTTATTAAAGTCTTGTATTTTTTTTTTTTTTGGTAATATAAGTAATAGATTTACTTATATTTGCTTCCTCTTTAGACCATTCAAAACATATAGAGGATGAGACATTTGTAAGGAGCACTAGAAATAACTCTATCCCTAGTTGTGATGAATGGCGAAGAATGGTTCAGTAGGACCAAATTTAATGGCAAACAAGAGTTGAATAGGAATGAGTACATTTTCGAAGTATTTTTACCTTCCAATAATTTTTTGTTGGAGCTTTCCTCCTTTTATCGAATATAATGGTGTGAATTGAGCTTTAGCTTATAGATATAGAGAGATATATATATAAATATATTTATATTTATATATTTATATCTATCTATCTATCTATCTATCTATAAGCTAAAGCGTAGTATTTATTGTTACTACGCTCCTGTTGAGCCACATCAGCAGCCACATCTCCAACATTCTCTCTCTTCTTCTTCTTTTTAACCCTTTTTTTTTCTCTTATTAATTTCCCAACCTAATGTTATACTTTCACGAACTTTTCCCCTCCATTTTATCTTTTCATCTCCCCACTACTATCTATCTTAATATCACTTTTCCTCAATTTCTTTATGTTCCTTTATTTTTGGCTTTTCTTATTCCCCCCTCTTACTATAAATTTACATTTTTCAATTTCATTCCATACATAGTTTTCCCATACACATAAGGTTATTTCTCTCTCTCAATTTTTTTTAAAAAAAAAATTGTGGATTTTTATTTATTTTTCTTGCATCTCTATGTTAAGTTGATAAGTTTTTGTATTATTTGAAACTTTACTTTCGGTTGATGTGATTAAGTTATGTTTTTAAGTTGTTATCTTTTTTCTTCTCTTTGATTTCATAGATATTATCCTATTGCATTATATATAAATATAGTATATAAGAATATAATGCTATTTTATTACATAACATAACATGAATTTGATAATTTGGTGTTTTTACAATATTTTTTATTTTTACTTTTTTTCTTCTCATATTATTTTCTATAAATTTCTTAGTATTCTCTCACATTCTCTCTTGAAACGTGGTTACTCTCTCTCTCTCTCTCTCTCTCTCTCTCTCTTCATTTTTTTTTATTCTTTCTTACAACTCTTCTTTATATTGATGAATCATTTTGATTTTTAAAACTCTATTTTGGGTTCATACGTTTTGGTGCAGTATTTTTTAGTTTCCCATTACAAGTTGCATACTTTTCTCTCTTCTAGTTTTGTTTTGATTTTTGTTTGAGTTAATACTTTATTATTTTAAAAGTAAGAATTTGAATTTATATCAAAACACAATCTTGGCTATGCTAATAATAGATCGGCATATAGTCCACTTCATCAATTCGGTCTAATTCGGTCTAGTTCGGTCCACTTTGGTCAATTTTGGTCCAATTCGGTCTACTTCAATCCAATTCAATTAGGTCCATTCAGTCTACTTCGGTTAATTCAGTCCAATTCGGCCTATTCGATCCAGTTCGGTCCAATCAATTCCATTCGGTCCATTTGGTCTACTTTGGTCAATTCGGTCAAGTTCCATCCATTTGGTCCAATTCGCTCCACACGGTCCACTCAGTCCACTACGATCTATTCATTTCAATTTGATCCATACGGTCAACCTAGGTCTATCCGGTCCAATTTGGCCAATTCAATCAGTTAGGTTTATTAGGTCCAATTTTGTCCATACGATCCACTTAGGTCTATTCAGTCCAATTTGGTCAATTCCATCCATTTATGTCTATTTGGTCCCATATGGTCCATTCAGTCCACTTAGGTCTATTCGGTCCAATTTGGCCAATTTGGTTCAGTTAGGTCTATTCCATCCAATTTGGTCCATACGGTCCACTTGGCCAATTCGGTCCAGATAGGTTTATTCTGTCCAATTCAGTCTTTTTGGTCAATTCGGTCCAATCCGATCTATTCTGTCCACTTCGATCTATTCGATCTAATTTGGTCCACCTAGGTCTATTCGGTCCAATTTGGACTATTCGGTCTAATTAGGTCTATTCGGTCCATTTGGTCCATATGGTCCACTTAGGTCTATTCAGTCCATTCCAGTTCATTCGGTCCACCTAACCATTCTTCAAGACTTGACGAAGGTCATTTAGTTGTAGGATTTTATCTTTCTAGAGTTTTCTAGTGACTTCAATCAATAAATAGGAAAATGATTAAAAATCAAAATCACGATTTGAATACCAAACACATAACTCAAGGAGGCAGAGCCATGAAGGTTTGAGAGAGGTGGCTAGAGGGAAGAACCCATTAATTAGAGATCCTTCTCAAGCACTTAACAAAAGAAGAACTCGTATGTTTTGTTTTTTGGGTTTTATAGAAAACCTAGATGACTAGAAGCAAATATCTTATTAAAATTAAATAAATGGACCAGATTAAAACAAGTGAAATCTACAACTAAGATTTAAGTGGGTACCATTCGTTAAAAAAAAAATAAAAAATAAAATAAAAAGAGAGATTTAAGTGGGTACCGTACCCCCAAAAAATATGGGGTACCGTAGAATGACCCTTAAAACAAAAGAACATGTCCAATTAAAAAAGTGTTGGAGGTAAGTCATACCCTAAATTTAATTAATAGGACTCGCTATTATGTGAGAAAATAGTAAATATCATTATTGTATTCTCAAAGTATTGTAGAATTACTCATTGTATACACATATAACTCCATGAATTTTGGGTTTCCTTAAATATTCTAATTGCATTGAATTACTCATAAGTGCGAGTATATTGCTTAATTATCCTGATGTGAGTTGTATCTATCTTGGAGTCGTGTATGGTAAGGAGGGAGGCCAAAATGCTCTTTTACCCCTTTCTCACAAACTTTCTAGCAAAATGTCCAATATCTGAAACTAATTAGGGAAATGCCTCTATTTTGAAACTCGATTTTCTAAAAATCGAGTTTCAAATGTAAAACTCGATTTTTGGAACATCAAGTTATAGCGAACGTGGACTTAGAAAAAATTTTTTTTTTTTTGGAACTCAAGTTCCATGAACTCCAATTCCATGTAAAGTAATCGAGTTCATGGAACTCGAGTTCCACTTGAATTTTTTCAAGGAACTTGAGTTCCATGAACTCGAGTACTTCACATGGAACTCAAGTTCTAGAAATTTTTTTTTTTTTTATAATTTTCAATTCGCTATAACTCGATTGTCCAAAAATCGAGTTTTAAATTGAAACTCGATTTTTAAAAAAATCAAGTTTCAAAACAGGGACATTTCCCTAAATAGTTTTATATATGGGGAATTTTGCTGAAAAGTTTTGGCGAAAGGGGCAAATGCCCATTTTCTCCTAAGGAGGGAAGTTTGGCTTTAGTAATGTGAATATGTTCGACTTCATATGCAATGTATGGGAAGTTTTCTATGATCCCGATGGACGATGTGCTAGGGCTTGACTTAAAAAAGTTGAGTTGTCATGAAAAAGAGATTGGAGAGAAATGATCACATTCACTTTAAGATCATTGATTTTCAATCTTTATATTTTATTGCTTGCAATTGCATAGTTCCCATTCCAAAAGAAAATTATTTTTGCCACTACAAAGATAGATATGTGAACTTCTATGGTATGAGTATCCTTTTCTATTTGGTAAATAGTTTCAAGACTAGAATGAAGGCCAAAATGGGCATTTGCCCCTTTTGCCCAAAAGATGTAACAAAATGCCCCTGTTCTGAAACTATCTAGCAAAATGCTCCTGTTTTGAAACTCGATTTTCTAAAAATCGAGTTTCAATGAAAAACTCAATTTGATGAAAATCAAGTAATGTGAGAAATTTTACGTGGAACTTGAGTTCCATGTTTTTTTTTTTTAAGTTTGATTTCACATAACTTGATTTTCCAAAAATCAAGTTTTTCTTTGAAACTCGATTTTTAGAAAATCGAGTTTAAAACAGGGGCATTTTGCTAGATAGTTTTAGAACAGGGGCATTTTGCTGGAAAGTTTTGGTGAAAGGGGCAAATGCTCATTTTGGCCCTAGAATCAAAGTTGTGTTTCCAGCTTGTAACATGTTTAAAAAATGATTAAAAATTTAATAAAAGAAATTCTAATCTTCAAATGGAGAAATAACACACTAGGGAGACTTCAATACATAGAGGAACCCCATTTAATTTTAAAGTTTAACTCTCTCTTTTTTTTCTATTTCTTTTTTAAATTTGTTAGTTACAAAAATGGGCGTTGATTAATTCAGACTATGATTCTTCTCATAAAGGATAGTAAAGAATACAACTGTATTACAAAACTCTTAAATAGTCCAAAAACTCAAACTTATGGTTGTTGTATTTACTATTTACATCAATGAAAAGCTTGGTAAATTCGAGGTTGAATTAATAAAATAGGGCGTATTAAAAATTCACACCTAAAAAATCCATTGGATAATAGCAACTCCCTAATATAGATGAAGATGCACATTAAACCCAAAATCACACACAATTCACCAATCAAAATCACAATTTCGCAAATACTCTAAGTCAAATGGCTGTCGGTGTTGAGTCTGTCGAAATTCCTTATTAGCTAGACATGTCCTCCCCCCTCCTACGTGTCTCTTAGCTTGTGAATTCTCAAGGAAGTACCCATCATAATGAAAAGCAAAAGACACGTTTTTCCGGAATGCATCCAATTACTACGTAAGACAAAACAATGAAACACACGTATCAATGCATCACTCGTTCAACATCAACGTGACAATATAGTTCATACATATTGGAATGTTACTTGACTAAACATAGTGGACCACAAATGGTGGGTTGATTTGGGTCCTCACAAATGGTATCAAGGAGAAAACCTGATAAGTTTGTGTGGGCTCTAGACGTCAAGGATTGCCTTAGGTTGATTGGATATTAATTAAATGTGTGTATATTAATTAAATGTGTGTTGTGTGAGTGTATTTTGAATTTCACATTGGGCATATAGCCCTAAATCAGTAATATTGTCTTTTCTTATTTCTCTTTTAATAGAAGAACCAATATTCAAATCTCCATCCCATTATTGTACGGAGAAAATGGGCTTTTGCCCTTTTAAAAAAAAAAAATCCAGCATTTTGCCCCTTTTTCCAAACTAATTAGGGAAATGCTCCTGTTTTGAAACTCGATTTTCTAAAAATTAAGTTTCAATTTAAAACTCGATTTTTGGAAAATCGAGTTATAACAAACTGAAAATTAAAAAAAAAAAAAAAAAAATTCTGGAACTCGAGTTCCATGGAATTTTTTTTTTTTTTTTTTTTAAGTTTATTCGCCCCATACCTATAGCTGCGTTCAGGGAGCCCTATAGTGGCGTTTTAAAAGGAACTCGAGCTCCCTAAACTCGAGTTCCATGCATTTTTTTTTTTTTTTTTTTTTTTTTAAAGTTTGATTGCCTCATACCTATAGCTGCGTTCAATGAGCCCTATAGTGGCGTTTTAAATGGAACTCGAGCTCCATGAACTCGAGTTCCATGCAAGGTTTTTTTTTTTTTTTAAAGTTTGATCGCCCCATACTTGATTTTCTACAAATCGAGTTTTACATTGAAACTCGATTTTGAGAAAATCGAGTTTCAAAACAGGGGCATTTCCCAAATTAGTTTGGGAAATGGGGCAAAATGCTGGATTTTTTGTGCGAAAGAGGCAAAGGCCAATTTTCTCCTGTAAACTTGTGATATTTGGTATGAATAGAAGAATTACCTATATTGTTGATTGGAAGGGCTTGACCATTACCTACAGTGACTTGTTCAGCACCCTTATACTGAGAAGGATTGGTAAGATTGTTCAAGTTAGCTGTAAGGTGATTAGAAGTACCAGAATCAGCCAACCATGGATCTTGATTACCAGTGATAGCAACATTGGAGACACTAGCCATAGCTGCAAGTTTGGTTGGAGGATTTTTGCCTTGATAAGAAAAATCCATTCTGTGATAGCAATCCAGTGCTGAATGTCCTATTTTTCCACAGATCTGACATGCAAGACAACCAGAATTAGCTCTATAGGACTGATTTCCAAATTGAGTTAGGTTGGGTCTGATGTGGAGAAAAATTCTGATGAGAAGAACCACCAAGAGAAAAATTATGGTGAGAAGAACCACCATTTTTGTTGTTATATCTGCCACCACCTTTTCCTCTATTGGAGCCATTGCGGCCTCTACCTCTACCAGACCCTTGATTTTGAGTGTTGCTTCCAATAGGTCTAGAATTAGAAGCAAACATAGCCAGAAATGGAGGAATAGACTCAAGATTCTCTACCATGTCCTGTTCTTCACTCTACAACATAGTGGAGAGTTGCTCATATGTGATTGGATCACTCCTATGCGAATAGCTAAGTAGAAGTGAGCAAAATCTTTAGGCAAGCCTCGAAGAACAATACAAAGCATCTCTTCATTATCAACCACAACACCTACAGCAAGAAGCTTGTCTCTTGCAATCTTGATCTTCTGCAAGAACACATTCACAGTATCACTTCCTTTCTTGAGGCTTTGTAACTCAAGCTTCAAATTCAGAATGTTAGCTCTTGAAGTAGAGGTGAATCTTTGTTCCAAAGTATTCCAAACCTCACGAGAGCTTGTAACACCAACCACAAGAGAGAACACTTGTGGAGTCGGTGTGGAATTGATCAAAGAAAGTAAGGCCTTATCTTTGATTTTCCAAGCTGAGTACTCAGGATTCACATTCACAGTGGAAGAACCTTGAGTATCAAAAAGAAATTGACATGGTTGTGGCACAGTGCCATCAATATGATCAAACAGTGAATAAGCTTCAAGAATGGTGACAAGTTGATGCCTCCATGGTATATAATTTGTGTAGTCTACCTTGATTGACATCAAGTTTGACATGTTAGAGAGTAGTAGTGGAGATAGCAATGGTGGAGTGTGAGATGTGGAAGCAGTAGTGGAAGCTGTGGAAAGTGGCTCTGATACCATGAAAGAAAGGTGAAAAGCTTGAAAGAAAGAAATGGAAGTTCAGAGAAAAACTGAAATGGAGAATTCTAGAAACTGTATTCAAGATGCTCAAATGAAAAATTACATGGAACTCTATTTATAGAGCTCCTATAATTGAACACGTGATATTTAACTATAACAAACTATCCTAATCTCATAATAAACTATCCCAATATGACGGAATAAATATCTGGTTTGTTATAGAAAATATCTAGAAGAAACTAGAAGAAACAAAGATCACAATGAGATCACAATGACTTCAACTACAGAACACTGAAGCAGAGCTACGGAAGAAGATCAAGCCTAAAGCATTAAATCAAAACGTCGTCGTGTCAGTAAATGAGAAACGGTGTCGTCTTGAGTCATAAAGAGCACGATCTTCACTTAACCAAACGATGCCGTTTACTTATGAAGGAAACGACACCGTTTGGTAAGGTACCGTTATCTAGCCGTTGCAATAGAATTTGGTAAATCCGGCAATTGATGTCTTCCTCTTTCAAAAACTCAATGAGGCAACTTCAAATAACGTTTCCATTTGAAATCATTACTACAAAAGTTGAGATTGAGTCCTTTGACTTTTGGCGAAGCTAGGTTTTTAATCAATCTCTTAGCAAGTCTATAACAGCAACGAAAAAAATCACATGTGACATGACAACACTGGTGGTACGGTGCTTTGTGTAGAATGTTGATCGAAAACACTTTGAACGGAGTCAATCTTTTCATTAATGTGGATGTAGAGTTTTGGGACGTGAGTCCAAAGATACAGTTGGACTTGGAGGGTAAGAAAGGATGTGGATGAAAAGACATTCTTGTAGATCACTGATCCTGTCGTCATTTTCCGAAGAAAGTTTCTAGCGTTTTGATTTTGATTTTGCCATCTAGAGAGTACGTGGTTTTGTTAAGATTTTGGAGAAAGATTTAACGAGCAAAAATATTCCCAGTTTTACATGTAGCCCGAAGGCTACAAACCACTTTTCTAGAGTCCCAACTTATTTTAAGATTCAGATTTTCTACAGCTTGGAGGATACTTTACAAGATAGAGTTTTTTTAAATTCCCACTCTTCTTTTAAAAATAAATGGTTAAGATCTTACCACATCATCGTTCTACTAATCCATTTCAAATCAACCTTTCAAAAGACAAAAAAAATAAAAAATAAAAAATACACTCCTATCCACGTTAGAATACAAAACAACTTCTAACCAAGGTTTTCAGACCCGGACCGTTTATTGAACTGTAAAAGGGAGAGGTTCAAGGTTTTTGAGGTCAAACCGTGATGACGTCATAATTAATTTAATAATTAATTAAAGCCTAAATATAGATATTAAATTTATAAAACTAGCAAAATTGACAATATATCTATATATGTGAGGAAAATTTAATGATTTTCAAGCATATATTTAATAATTAAATAAGAAAGTTAATAAAATAAAATAATAACCATGAAAACATTAAAATTTATGATTAATTTTTGAAGTAAAGTTGAATATCTTTGAAGGATTTTAATTATAATTTTTTTTTATTCCTTGTAAGAAATGGATAATTTAATTAAGTAGAATAAAATTGTGTTAAGTTGTTTTTATAAATAAATTAAAAAAAAATTGCTAAGGGGTTCATGGTTCTTGCCACCGGTTCGTGCGGTCCAACCCCGGTTTTAGGGGTTCACGGAATTAACAAAAAATCCGGTTTTTTATACTTAAAAAACCGGTTTTCATCCCGGTTCCCAGTTTTCATGGTCCGACCTCCCGGTCTAGTCCAAGTCTGAAAACCTTGCTTCTAACTCTAACCACATCTCCAGATTCCCAAACCAAACGTGACGTTAAAGTTTCTATCATTAAAACAACTTATTGCTCTATATTATATCCCATGCTATCACCATGTATCTCATTAGATGCACTACATATTGTCTGATAATCACTGTGTCTTGTTGAAATATGAAATTTTCAACAACAAAAAAAAATGGTTACTTAAAAAATGTCCAAGCAAAATTTATCAAAAAAATATAAATTTTGGACAAATTTGTAGGATCAAAAAAATACCCTCCACAATTAACAAAGTTAATTATAAAAACAAATAGTGCAAAAAAAAAATATAAGGATAATATATATATAAAAAAAAAAAAAGAAGAAAAAGGAGAGAGCAAATGAAGAGGAGGAGCATGCAATATCAGTAATAGGTTTGCAAATGGGATTTTATCAGTCCATTTCTTCTCTAAATCTCTCTCTCTCTCCCTCTTCCTCAATACTAACTTTTTGTTTGATAAAACAAATAGGGTTAGATTTCATGAGGAGTTCCTAACTCCATATATGAAACTTAGAGTACGAGACCTTGACTCGCAGATCCTATTTAATGATTACCAAATAAAGATTCTTTTAAGCTTTTGTCCAATGTTATCTTAATTGGAGTCCTTGACTCTACCAAATGAAATATATCGATAAAGTTCTTGACTCCACCTCGTAAAATACATCAATGGAGTCATTGACTCCACCTTATGAATTAATTCAATGGAGTCCCTAACTCCACTAATTTAAATTTCAAAGTCTTTGACTCTACCAAATTTTAAGGGAGTCCTTGACTCCACCATCATGAATTAATTCAATAGAGTCCTTGACTCCACCAATTTAAATTTTAGAGTCTTTGACTCTACAAAATTTTAATGTTAGAATCCTTGATTACATAAATCATAGAGTCTTTGATTCTACCAAATTTTGATGTTAGAATCCTTGATTCTACAAATCAAATAAACAAATAAAGTCTATTGTGAATCCTTGATTCTACCATTATATGGAGTCCCTTACTCTACTAATTTAAAAATTGGAATCTTTGACTCTCCACCATTTAAACAAGTTAATGGAATCTTTGACTCCACCATTATATATTATTCTTAGTAATTCCACCAATTAAACACTTTTGAATTATTGATTCTACCAATTTAAAATAATACACTTCAATGGAGTCCTTGACTCCCAAAATTATTTTAAATAAGGTGGGGGTTTTAATTCCTTCAAATTCCAATATAACTAATTCTTTGGGATTCCTAATTCCTTAATCAAAATTGGAGTTTCCAATTCCTAAAATAAAATGACCATAAAATCGATGTGAGGAAATTTTCCAGTTCCCAATTTCTAAAACATGTCCATAAAAATAAAATTGCTTCAAAAGAGTTTTCTTTCCCTTAATTAAATTTGGGAACTTCAATCAAAATATCTTTGCCTTTTAAAATTCCAACAAAGAAGCAGATGACAAAAGGGGAAATTTGCGTGAACATTCAATTTCTCAAAAAGAAAATCCTTGGTTCAAAATCCATAAAAACATGGATCCTTGACTTATCTTTGAGATTAAAATAAATTATCTCACCCAAAACAAAATTAAGTGAATACTTAATTAAATACCAAGTATTTGACTTAAATGTCCATTATTTAAATTGGATAAAATCATATTTAAAGATTTTAAATCTAAAGCCTCAATTTAAGAACTACGAATTGGCTTATCCCCGCTAACGGTACGTAGGCAACCTAAATAAGTTATTAGGTGCAGCCACAAATAAATAAAACCACATATCCCGAGAAACATAAATATAAATAAACTTATGTACAAAGGCAATGTGGTTGAAATCAAATGGTCTTCCCTTGAAACAAGGAATTCTAATTAAGAGATACGTTATCTTGAATGGGCACTGCTCACATCAATAAAACTCATATTCCCAAAGGCTTATGGGTGAAATTATGTTTGATGAATTTCACTGTATAACAATTTTTGTTAAACATAATTTAACAATTTTTGTTAAACATAAGGTAACAATTTTCGTCAACATGTCTTAAAAGAATCTAGTTTTAATTCTAGTATTAATAAATATATTTTAAAATCTTATTATAGTTTTTAGTATTAATAAATATCTGGCATTAATTTTAGTATTAATAAATATCTTATTACCATGTTTTGATTAATTTTCTTACGTTTATACAAGTCCTTGTGGGGTTCGACCTCGTTCTTACCAAACTATACTTGGTACGGTTCGTGCACTTGCGAGTACTTCAAAATTTCACAACACTTAGAAAATCAAACATTAAAAATTATTGTTTTAATCTTGGGGTGTGAAATAGCTATTATGCCCTTAGATGAGGTTAAATGTGGGTTGCAAAATAAGGCGTCTGCGTTATGCAATTATGTGGAGAGTAAAAAAATGTATAATTATGTAAAATAAATGTTCCAACATAAACACTATTACAAACACAAGAAAAATATTAATATGAAAATAACAATAAATATAAACATAAACATAAACAAATATAATAATAAAATATTTAATAAGAAAACTAGGACGTATCGCTATGATTTTATAAATTATTTTGATGTCAAATAAAATACTAGAAAATTAATTATATAAATAACTTAATAAATTATATTATAAAAATGAATAAATTTAAGCACATTTGCTATTAAATTTATATATATATATATATAAATATATATTATCTACAATTAATCATTTGTAAATGAATTATCTAACATTTGGATAATTAGAATTTTAAAATTAATTTGAAATATTTGGTCTAATGGCAAGGGCTAGGAACTTGAAAGTGGTACACATAGTGAATATCAAGAAGACCATGAAAACCATATTCCTAATGTTATTAGTTATTGTGAATCTTGTGTGTTACATTTTTTTTTTTTTTTTTAGAAACTTGTATGTATTACATGATAACACTGAGATTCCAGTTTTACATAAAATATCAAAACTATGCCATGAACGTTGACTACTATGTTTTCATTTGCTAAAACAGCAATTAGAGGACTGATGGTGAGTTGAAAAGTTGCAGTCAATCTTACTTCAACCCCCACCGGTAGTGCGCAGCGCATATCTCCAAACTAATCACGATGTTATCTTAACTATTCCCACCATTTTTTGCCTAACCACTATGGTTTAATAGTGACTTTTTTCAAGTCTTGTAAATGGTGATCTAAGAACTATAAAGTCGTAACTCACACTAGTAAGTCTTGAATTCCATATTCAGGATTGTCAGTAATTTCATATTCTAACTAGGAAGAGATAGATTCACAACTCCTTCCATGAATGTGAAAACATTGGAGGCAGCTAATGTATTTTTCCTGCCAAAACAGTCCAACGACACTGCTCCAATGGACAAACTAATGATTCCTAATTCCTTATTTGAGTAATATATAATACCTACAAAATGTAATAACAATTAGAAATTCAAATTTATTATTTGTTTATGCCCTCCCACACTTCCCCTCCCCCCAAAAAAAATGAAAGAGAAGAATATAATAGACTTTATCGGGAAATAGTCCTAATGGAAAGCCACCAAATCTTGTAGTGAAGGCAATCCAGATGATACCAAGGCCCAAAAGATCCCCCTCCCCCAAGACAAAAGGTATGAAAATTATGATTTTTTTTTCTCACCAATTGATTTAGCAGAAAAACATTGTCATTATTCTCTACTAAGCTCAAAATTATGCTACTTATTACTTTAATTGTGTCTAATGAGCCTGCCAATGACAAGACTAGAGCTTTGAAATTAATTATGATAACTATATTCGAAACCTAGGAAAATTTTGAATACATTTATTTTATACAATTGAATGATGTTGTAGGGATGAAACTATGTGAAGAGAAAAAAAATGTATAATCATGCCAAATATTTGTGCAAACATAAACACTATTACAAAAAAGAAATTATAAACTTTATGATGAACGTATATATAAACATAAATATAACAATAAACAATAAACTAAAACAAATATATACATCTAATATTGAATGAGAAAACTAGGCCAAAAATATATGCATTTCTGTGATTTTATTAATCATCTTAATCTGGAACAATATAGTTTTTGTTTATTGTCAATTGTCAATTGTGTTAGGAATAGTATATTAGAAAAGAATCATGTGAAAACTTAATAAATTAAGTGATAACAATTTATATATATATATATATATATATGAGATATGGGTTCAAGTTACACTCAGTATAACTCCATAAGAGTTAAATCTTTTTTAGACTATTGATTTGTATTAGATCCAAGGGTGAAAAAATACTCATATTCTTATCATTAATGTTCTCTAGAAATTAGTAATTTAAGTCATTAAAAAAGAAAACAGCATTAATTCTCCACTTTCCATGTCATCATCTTCTTCCTCTCTCCCTAGAGGTAAGCTTTATATCCCCCATGATATGGGCTCTCTCTTTTGGTCAATTTGCATAGAGGCATATGGTTCAGCAAAAGTTTGAATTACCTTAAAAAGTCAAAATCTATTTCATTAGAAGCACTCAAATATTTAAATCTCTTTCCATAGCACTCAAAATCCTCTAGCTGACCCTTAGTTAGAACACTCCCAAATTCAACTTAATATTACTTTTGTTCTATATTTTAGAAATCACGACATGTTGGTCTTTTGAATTTGGCAAAAATTAATAAAAAAAATTATCAATTCATCTTCTTCTCTGGGTTCAAGTTTAAGAATAGACAAAAGCCAACAATTAAACTTTAATTTGATTTGGGGTATAATGAATCCATTTGTGAACGCAGAGAGAGACAGAGACAAAGAGAGACAGAGAGAGAGTGAGACAGAGACAAAGAGATAGAGATAGACAGACATAGAGACTTGTATAAAATAGAGAGATTTGGGGTCTAATGAATCCATTTGGCGAATTAATGATATTTTTTTCCATTTAATAAGAAGAGTTAATGCCTTAAA
Organism: Notholithocarpus densiflorus; assembly: GCA_030021035.2. Taxonomy (NCBI): domain Eukaryota; kingdom Viridiplantae; phylum Streptophyta; class Magnoliopsida; order Fagales; family Fagaceae; genus Notholithocarpus; species Notholithocarpus densiflorus. The sequence continues at coordinate 214,303 of JARYZH020011362.1, read as the reverse complement.
TTACTAATTTTGAGAGAACATTAATGATAATATTATGAGAGTTTTTTCACCCTTAGATCTAATACAAATCAATGGTCCAAAAAATGTGTAACTCTTATGGAGTTACACCAGGTATAACTCTCTCTCTCTCTCTCTTTATATATATATATATATATATACACACACACACACAAAGTAAAGTTTTCATTTAAAATAGAAATTATCTAAACTTAATTGTTTGAACATAAGTCATCAGCATGGTGCATGATTACAATTTTAAAATTAATTTGAAATGGTTCGTTTAACATCTTTTTGTGACTATAAAGAAGTATCGCATATACACTATAAAAAATAAAACTATTTTATTCCTAAAAAACCACCTAAAAAACATATCCCTCATTTTTTGTTCAATTACTCTTAAAAAATTAACCCTAATTTTTTATTATTTTTCTCAAATCTATTCAAAAAAAAAAAAAAAAAAAACAAAGGAGCACCAATGATACTATAATACTCCGATTTTTTTTTAATTTTATGATCATCACCGTCATCGTCATTATTATTATAGAGTTAAGGTACTATATTTGTGTGCCCAGTAAGATGAGAGTAGACAATTTTGTGGTGCTACAAAATATGTGAGAAAATTAAAGTTTTAGTGCATACAATTTAGTGCAACAATTAAGATAATAAATAAATAAATAAAAGATGAAGATGTAATGTGGATTGTTACTTTGTGGGATTGTTCATATAAAAATTTTGGTCTCCTTCTCAGTTAAGGAAAAGGATTAGAGAATTAAAACCTATCTGGATTAGTTTAAGAGTTACTGAGATCCTTTGGAATTCCGGCTTATCTAAACAAATTAATCTTAATTTGAGGTTATTACATTTTTCTTTTATATATAATTGATGGGTCAAAAGTACTTTTTGTTAGTAACTCCAACCCACTACCCCACCAAGCCCACATCTCTGATGTGTTAAATACAAGGTAGAGGAAGAGATAAATTAGGGTTTAAATTGGAAGGATTTCATCACTATGGAAACTAAGAGGTGTGTTTTTTTTCTTGGAGTTTAGAAGAAATACAATTAAAGAGGCAACCAAATTGTTCAAGGTATGATTTCTCATTATTAGAGACAAAGAATTAAAAAGGTTTGCATGATTATTCCATATGAACGCAAGAATAGGTGATAAGCCTTTAGAAGTTTTGTTCCTGGAGTTGACACAACTTTGGAGTAGTGCTGAATTCTAACCCTTATTGTAATCTATAATATTGTTTCAAGTTTCAAAAATTTTAGTCAATACATATTATAGGTTGCTAAGTCCTACGGGTAGATAATTTCTATGGATGCTATATATATATTTGGATCTTATAGAGTATTTCATGGTGGCCTAGAATATCAGTTTTGGTTATAGAAATTTGTTTGAACTCTAGTGGTACAGATTAGTTTTGGGAAAATATTGTTGCAGTGGGACTTTGATAAGGAATATTAAATTGCTTAATTCAATGATATATATGAAAGTAGTTTTCATACCAGATTTTTTGTAGGACAGTAGGAAAGAAAAGGTTTCTAACTGAAAGCACACTTAGTGTATAAAACACTTGTGAATGTTTAGACCCCCAAATTCAATTTTTCCAATACAAGCTTATATTTAAACAATATATGTGCAGAATATGAAATATAAGCAATACCCAATTTGGCAAACTACTTTAACACATAATTAATCACAAACATAGCAGCAATTAATGGTTAAAGAGTAAGGGAAGAGAGATGCAAACACAAGATAACACCGGCACGTGTTATCGAAAAGGAAACCTAAGAACTCGGCGAAAACCTCTCCGTCATCCTCCAAGAGGTAAATGATCCACTAGAAAATTAGTTGGGATACATGAATAGCAATAGACCCTCCAAGCTTCTTGCTCCAACAAGGTTACGCCGAACCGTGTCTTCTCTAGCTTTCCAGATCCCGCAATAAGCTCCATATTGCATCCGCCATCCTTGGCATCTTCCAATGCTTCCCAAGCTCCAAAAACACTCTCAACACTCTAAATGGGTGTGGGTTGTGTTTGGGTACAAATCTCCTCTCAATGGGTATAACAATGGGAGAGGGAATGAGAAGAGACTACAAAGATTTCTCTCTAAGAATGAGTAGCTCTCTCTCTCTAATAAGGTGGGTGTGTTGTAGAAACCTCTCTTAGGGTTTTTCTCTCAATAGGCTCCCTACAATTTCTATTGGTAATGATAGTATATATAGTATGAGTGATTGGAAAATAGGTTACACTAAAAAATCCTCTAACCAGTGAAATTCACTGGTCACTTGCGGGTTGCCTGAGTAGCGAAATCCAGCTAGCACATGAGTCTTCAACTTCCACAGCTGGCACTTGACTTTTCAGCTTCTGGCATGTGCTCCTCATGTGACTTTTAGCTGTCTTAATCAAATCTCCATCACTTAATACTATACCCATTACAAATAAATTTCACAAAAATACAAGGAAATAAATTTATGCAATTACAACACTTTTTTGTCATGAAATAAGCCAACACTAATGTTATGAGAAAAATCATAACTTAACACTAGCGATTAGATTTCATGCTTACTTATTAAAGCATTCTTTTGTTTATAGCTTATGGAAGATTAAAGTGTTCAGCTGTGTTCAAATATATTAGTAAGAGAGGTAAGTAATTATGCACAATATGCACAAGTTTGTTCATTAGGTTCTTAGAAGCTAAAAATTTTTCAAAAGTTATGTTTTTAAGCTTACGTTTTCTAAAGTTTCAAAAGCATTTTTACATCATTGAAAAAGAAACTTCGACTTTTAAATAATGTTTTAAAGAGAAACTTTGAATTTTAATTTACGTTTTGAATGTCTAAATCTCATTTAAAAGATGATTTTTAAACTAAAATGTTTCTAAAAAGAATTGAGTTTCAAGTAAGTTTTCTAAAAAGGTTCTTGTTCTTTAAATTTGTTTAAAACCAAGTGATTTCAAAGTCATATTCCTATTTTATAAATGGCATTAAAACATTTCTTTTAGCAAATTGAGTTTTGAGACTTACTCAAGAATGGTAAAAATACTTGTATAAACTCCTCAGTTCCTATTCGTTCCCTAAGATAGTCAAGCATCCTTTGATTTATGTTTCAAGTCGATATTGTGATCTTTGATATGCCTCTGTATTTGGAATAATTGTTAATATTAAGTAAATTATTTTATTTTGCATAAACTTTGCTTTTGTGATATGTGACTCAAAATAAGTGTTTATAAAATTGATCAATTATATTTGTAAGCCCGCTCATAAGATTGTATGTGAGAATAAGTATTGATCCCTCACTAGCAGAGGTTAGATGTTGGTATCCACTTAGAAGATTGTATGTGAGAATATGTGATATGTGTACATGTGACACTGTGCTCTGATCAATTATCTGTATGTGTTTTCAAATGATTCCTAATACTTGAACAACTTGGACTTCAAAAAAGGAAAAAAGTAAGAGACCAAGCACAATATATTAATAGGTTTCCTGATATTTAATCTTCCAAAAGTTGGCAATCTCTCGTAATGGTTTGCATTTTGATTTTCTCAACTCCAAATATTTGCCTTCTTCATGGCCTTTAGTTGTTATTTGTATAATATAAACCTAAAAGGTCAACAATCAAGCTCAATACTTAAAATTAGGACTCAGATTCATTACTTGAAATTAGAAGCTTTTTAATGTAGCACCTATAAAAATGCATACTCATAGCATTCTAAATTTTCATCAATCTTGTATTCCCAAAATAAGGCTACACTGAACAGTGCGGCAATCTAACAGAGACAAATGAATTACAATCTATAATTATAACTGAGTTCAAAATTAGAATCAAATATCTTACAAAACTTAAATTCATGTTGATATAAGAGTCTTAGGATGCTCAAATTACAAAACCATAGCCTAAATACAGAAAATTAAATCTCTCATAATTTGAAATAAAAGAAAATTAAGTAAATAAGAAAAGAGTATGAAGAATAGAACTTGGTGCATAATTCTTAAGCATTTTTTATGCTTCCAAGTCTTCTATTTCAGCAACTATTTTTCTATTATGTAAGAAAGTTATCCATCCAGTCCTTTAGGAGGTCCTTTTGGCATAATTTCCTTTGTGACTTTTGGAATGTCGAAGTTGATGTAGAGCTTTGTTGCCCATGTGAATGACAGTCAATAGTTACCTACAAATTTTTTTAATCAGTTAAGCATTAACATTTGTGATGTTTTCATTTAAAGTATATGAGAATAATATCTAATAATATTTAAAAGAAACACCCAAACGATCAAATAGTTAAACTTAGAGGTGAGAAAAACATAACTTTCATTTCACAAAAATGATATAACTCTCATGCTCAACACATATTGCAAAGATCAAAACCACATCTATATTTCATGCCCAACTGACAAAATACAAAGTAGCAAGGCACAGATTAATTAAGTTTAAATATAACTTAAGAAACCAAAATGCTCTAAAACAGAAAATGTAGTGAGCTCAAGTATAAGCGAAATCTAGTTTTTGCTTATACTTTACCCAAGGATTTCTATGGGTAATAGTGATCTGTGCAATTATTCTACTCCCTTTAATTTAATTTAACTTGGCATGATGTTTCTATGGATAATAGTGATCTATGCAACATCTAGCTGAGCTGGTTTTTGGTTTGCATAGCATGTGAAACCAAAAAATGACATCTCTTAACCATTAGAACAGAGATTGCAAACTATTTTTCATGTTGCATCAAATGCTGTAACCTTACTTCCTACTTTTAAAGTCCTACAACAAAAGGTAAGATCCAATTCATGTCTAGTGGAATTTCAAGTGCATTGTATCATGCGTGTGATGTGTAACTGGTGTTCTCTATCTTTAACTGCTCTACAGGTGCATGATCTGTGCAAAACATCTTGCTTAGCTCCACTATTCATAAGATTTTAGTATCAAGTTTAATACTTTTACTACTGCTTTGGTATCAGTTTATGGATTTTTGGTTTTCTTTCTTGGCATTTGGTGAGCACTTTTGTATACCTAACTATTCTTAGTGAAACTACAAAGAGGGCAATCCATATAATTGCAGCCATTATTTCCGATTGCTCAAAAAAAAAAAGAGCATAGCAATTTTAAATTGTAGCAGAGAAAGATGAAAGAAATACTGCAAACGAAGCCTAAGAAAACATTGAAAATATGGGTTGAATTGTAAAAAGTAATGTAGCAGTTCAGTGAAAATTTAAATCTGAAAAATGAAGGTTTGGACCACGACTAATCAAACCTTGATTCTGCATTTGTTAGTGGTTCATGTACAGCCCAGAATTCAGATAACTAAAAAATCTATCAATAATTAAAATTATTTTAGTAATAGGAGGGGGTAAAAATAAGTTGGTTCCAAAAAAAAAAATTAGTGGAGTATAGAGCAAAAAATGATTATATAAATAGCAAGAAGTGTTTTGCTAGCAAAAAAAGAAAACCACATCAAGTGTCAAATTCACTTTTTGGAAACTGGGAAATAACGAATGAAATGTTATTGTCCTAAAAACACTAATGAAATGGTAAAATTAACAAATAAAATAGTAAATATATTGAAGTGGGTGATAGCTGGTGGCTAGAACACGTGAGCCACACATGTGGTAGGAGTTGGAGCAATCCAGCAAATTGTAACGTGAAAAAAGAAACCTTCGACTTAGAGATTCATAAGTAAAAAACTGTAAAAGGGACAAAGAAGTAAGGACGAAGAAGAAGAAGAAAAAGAAGAAGAAGGAAAGAAAAACCAGACTAAATAATGAGTCTAGATGCCAAATACTAAGGAGTCAGAGAGAGAGACCAAGAAATGGGTCTCCTTTCATGGTCAACTCCAACTCTCCAATGTAAGTTTGTTCAAAAAAAATTTGTATACATCCTAGTTTTTTTGAATGCCCATTTAATTTTAAAAAAAATTTTTGTGTGGGATATACAAAGTTTATCACTATACAGGATGATAATCTTATCTTTAAAAAACATTATAGGGAGAGTTTGGGGGCCAAAATTGTTTATGTTCTTTTGAAAAGTTTTGCAGAACACTATCAGTAGAGACTGCAAAGTAGAAACGGGTAGTGAGAGAAAAAACTCTATTGGATACCACTAACAATGTAAAAACTCTATTCTAGAATGATCAAAACAGTCAAAAAGGTATTGTAAAATGAGAAGTGCAGACCTTTGAACTTGATTTGGCACTTGGCAAGAAGTCCCGGTTTTGAGATTGTTCAGCAGCAGATAGAGGAACACTCATCTGGGAAAACTGATTCAAACATATGAAACCATAAAGATACAAAAATTGGAATTATTGTCAGTAACAAAATTAATGGCAATGCAAGCAATCCATAGTAAAAGAGAGAAAAGAAAAAGCACTCAATATTTCAATATAAAACAAATATTGAAATCAATAGAAAAGTAAAAACACCTAATAAGAGATACGATAAAGGGGAAGAATTTACAATTTCTTCTTCTTCTTTGGACTTGGCTTTCCCATTCAACACCATGAATTCATAAACAAAATTAAAAAAAAAAAAGAAAAGAAAGAAAGAAAAGAATTTGGCTTTAATTAATAGTAAACATCAAATACCAAATCAAATTCACATATAAACAAAAAAATGTTTTCCAAGTTTCACATTGTAACAAAGCAAACTGAAAAGAAGAAATCATAAAAGTGCTGCCCATTTCATAAAGCAGAACATTCACATACAAAATGACAGTTCCTTAATACAAATAAATTCAGCAAAGAAAGAACAAAATGAATGAATGAATCATAATTTCCCAAATAAAAAAAGGGAATAGTTTTATACAATTTGAAACGTTAATTGAATAGGAAAAAAAAAAACCCATGCCTACCTTCTACTAAACCCATATATTTTTCAATAGGGATAAAAGTTTTGCTGTTGGTGATGAATCAACAACAAACAGTTTTCCAAATCAAAACCCCAGAAAAAATAAAAATTATAAACGCAGATATTAGAAAACAGGGAAAGGCTTAGTGATTTCTGTAATCCAAAATAGGGAAAAAAATCGAAAATTTAAGAAAACAAACATTTTCATGGAGAACCCAAAAGCCCGAAACAAAAAAATATCAAAACCAAAATCAAATCTAAACCTATCCAACAAAAAAACTCAATAAAAAGTAATGTTTCATTCCCAAATCTATAAAAAAAAAATGAAGGAAAACGTACCGGGGCCGGTTTTGACGATCTGATGGTGGCAGATATGTAGCCTAAGGGTGTTGATGCCCATAGAACTCTCTCCTTCTCTCTTATTTCTCTGTTTTTGCCCTTTCCAAACCTAAATCATATATAACCCCAAATTTCAAAAAATAAAATCAAAACCTAATGTTACCCAAATACCTAATATTTCATACCCATACCCAGATCTAAGAAAGAATGAAAAGATGAAGAAAAACTTACCGGTGGTAGTTCTCTCAATGTCTGTCTCCTTCTCAACTCTGTATCGCAAGGTTTATTTTTTCCTCCTTCTCTATCTCTGGATCGCAAGCATTGGTGTTAAGAAAATTGAAAAGGAAGCGAAAAGAATAATCTGAATAGGAGAAACGGAAGGCACCCTTAAGGTGATGTCTCTCTATCTCTGATCAATTCGAAATTGGTAAGCGATTTGGAATCTGATCAATTCGAAATTGGTACTTGGTTGAACTTAACTGAAAAGCGAAGAGAAAAACTTAATTTGAATACCAAAATTGAAAACAATCCAAACAAAATATCAAAACCTAATCATAATTAATAAAAAAACTTAAATCGAAGATAAAAAACTCACCGGTAGTGGTTCCGGCCTCTCTCTATCTTCCCCTGTGTTAGACGTTTTCATTCTCCTCTATTTCTCTGTCTCTCTTTCTCTCGATCTCTCTCTCCTTTCTCCCGGTAGCAATCTTTCTTTTCTTTTTTTTCTTTTTCTTTTTTTAAGCGGTTAGTTTCTCCTTTTATAGCAAGAGGGGTCCAAACAGTGTTTTAGACTTGTGGAGTGAAATGCTAACGTTTGGTTTTGAGTTTTTTATATTTATAGTGAGAGGCTTTCAAACGCCGTAGAAGTAATAGTTAAAATTTTTTGAATATTGAAACGGTGTACCGTGCGAGTCTTTTAACTTAAAGTTGTATACGTGTCAATTTTTAAAGGGGTCATTTTTCCTATTTGTCACCACCTCCTTAATTGTAGGAACCCACTTTCTCTCAGCTTCTTCTATTATATATATATAGATATTATTGGCCTTATATGCATACTATTCTCTCATAGATCATTGTTATATTTAAACGTAAATTACTATATAACGCTTTCCACCATGACAGGGGAAATTCACTCGTTGAGCCATTTACAGCAGCTTATGAGCAAGTTTTTGCCCCATACCATGGATGGACTGTTAAGAAAGCTGTGATTGCTGCATTGGAAGAACTTCCTTCTAAGGACCTCTTATTTACGTTGTTAAATGAAGATGGTAAGTATTCCGTCTTATATTCTTAGCTTCTTTCTTTTCGAAATGTTGATAGTAGTGTATATTCTTGAAATGAGGAGCAGATAATACACTTGCCTCACGTATTGGGTCGAAAGCTTGAGCACTGAACATAAAGGATACCTTTCAATTTTGGCTTCTATATAGGAGCATAAAATGTGCAATCAATTTCAACATGTCCTCCTATCAAAAAAAAAAAAAAAAAAAAATTCAACATGTCCTACTCTTCCTGTCCTTTCCACCTTCTCAAACTATTGTTGATCCTTATCCTAAGTCTACACCCCTAATCCAACTATAAATTATACAACCAATCATTTTTCATCTTAGTATCTTCTGCCTGATTTGCAGATAAGTAATATTATATCCACAATAATTTCACAAAAAATCTTATGTAACAAGTTGTTTTTTTTTGTTACTAGTTTTAAACTGAGCCCACCAATGACATTAGCATTTCTCTTTCAAGATACCAATAAAACACTAGTTCCTAAATTTCATAGAACAAGTCACTTAAGTTCACTCCACCTTACTTTCTATCATACCTTTAGTAACTTTATGTGAGCCATACTCTTATAGTGAGGCCTCCTCATAGTATTTTTTCTGTGTTTTCTAATAGTTTAGTTTCAAATTTTTAGTTCTGATCATATGCTAGCTTTTGTTTGACATATGATAACCTCAGTTAATCATAACAAAAAAAATCATAATATTTGCTCAAATAACATTACACTAGTGGTGAATAAGGGCCTCTTTGGTAACGTTATTTGAGCAACAGTTTTCATTATTTAAACAACATAACACGTATTTTCATAATACTTTTTTACTCACACGTATTTCCACAACACTTAAACAACATTACTAGAACAACTTTACCAAATAGGCCCTAAAGTTTTCACTAGCAAAAACAGACTTCCTTTGAGATTAATCATAACAAAAAAAATCAAAATCTTTGCATATTTTAAATATTTATTAAATGATTTTGGTTTTGTTCTTCTAAATTTTCTTTAAACTTTATCAGATGATTCAGTGAAGGAGCCTATGCAAAAGTACATTACTGCGTCAAAAGCTGTTCTGCAGTACGTGGATAACATCTTCCTATCAACTGAGACAGGAGCTGAGCTGCTTAAGATGATCTAATTTAAACTCCACTATGGCAATTTGCTTATGAAGAATAAACAGTTTGCTACATAAACAATGTGTGTTTAATAATGATGTAAAATTTGATAACCATATGTTTTCCTATCATCATCTCATATGGGATTTGGAATATCTATTTTCACTTACTATAGCAATCTAGCCTACCTAACCACTCACGTTTTACCTCCTCTCTTGTCATAATCATTCCGTTAATTAATTTTTTTTTTTGGTTTACATTGTACTATATTGTACAGTTTTTACAAATGTATACAATGTAAAATTTACATTACTAGTACAATGTAGACCTATAAATATATACCCTAAACTTACAGTGGGACTCCCTATTCAAGTGAAAGGAGTGAGCATTGATCCTGGGGTATTGAATAATTTACACACATAACTATGCATATTATTTATAGATAAAGTATTTATGTAATATTATTTAAGAACTAATATTTTCTCATGTACAATAAAAATATTTACATCAAGTTAATCTTTACATAATTCAAAATAAAATTTTTTATCAAGTATGTTTGTAAAGCATAAATTATCTTATAAATCATATTGATGACAATTAATATTCTTTATGATATTTGAAAGATGTTTAAGAATAAAAATTGAATTTTATTGTAAATTTTCCATGTGGTGCAAACTAAATGATTAAATGCTAAAGCTTGAGTTCTATTCAAGAAGAGTAGTATTTCATGTTGATGCATATACAAAAATAAGGTCTTCCAAGCTCATGGGCAACATAATCAGTCATTAAAGACCCGCATTAAGTGAAAAAGCAATAACAGGGGAATTTATAAGTGTAACGGATGACTGTTGCCCAACAACTAACAACAACATTCATTAAAGGTATCATGACATTATAGAGCCATAACCACCCCATTAATAGGGTTTCCAACAAGCACTCAAAGGGCAAGTATATAATACACACCCACCAATATGGCCAAGGAATGGAATATATAGATCATTTCTCTCCACAAATTTAACTTTAGCATAGGAGGCTCTAGCATTATACCAAATTACCAATTACCTAAATATATAAACCATCCTAAAGTCATACTTCTGGAAAAAGGCTCCAGCAGGATACCAATTATCATGACATAAGATCTTCTTACCATCATTGACCCCAAATTTTATAAATATTCTAACATCATCTCATAGACTTAGAATAGCTCTCCAGCCCCATGTTCAATCCTGTGGAAGCTTGACAATCCAAAAGCATTTGCCTTTTAGTAAACACTTTCGCACCCAAACTACCCAAATGCTCCCAATATGTTTCATAACAAAACAAAGCAGCTATATTCCAATCAGCAGTCTTTTTCAAGCCCAAGCCACCTTCTTTCATAGGTAAACAAACTTATTACCATGCTAGTGTGCTATGTTGATTCCTCCTTTGCTAGAAACATGTCCTTGCCATAGAAAGTAGTTGAAGCTTTGTTCTGATGTTTTAATAACCTTTCTAGGATGTAGAGAGGGAAAATTCCCGACCTATCACAAGCTGACACGTCACACTACCAAGTCCACAAAATACAGCCAATTACAAAGCGCCACATATTGCTGTTAGGTTTTACTATCACTACTCAAAAACCAACAGAAGTTTGCCAAGTGTCATGCAAAAACCAATCACACATCAGCGCGTGTAAGCGATGACACAAGCAGTCCAGCGCGTGTAAGTGATGACATAAGCGGACCAATCAGGCTGTGACATGTGTCACCAATTAGACTCTGCCACGTGTCGCTCACCCACCCCCAAACTCCTATAAATAGAAGCCTTCCTAAGACATTTCAGGGGGGACACACACCAAGCCATCTGAAGTACAAGCAGCATCAGAAGTACAGAAGCTCTGCAGGAATCAAGTCTCAAAGCCTTCAAGAACTTCAAGAACTTCTACCTCAAAACCAAAGAACACTCGAAGCAGAATCATCAAAATTATCTGCCTAGATCCAAAAGTTTGCGGGAATCAAGCCAAAAGCGTCCGAAAACATCAACAAATCACAAATCAGTGAAGCTCTACGAATCCAAGCTTCTAAAGCCCCGAAGAACTTCTACCACAAACCTTCGAAGACGAAGAACATACGAAGAACGTGAAGAACAAAGGATTTCTAACAAGCTCACAGCCAGAGATTCATTGTAATTCCGTTTCAGCAATCTTCAATCCATCCCTCAACCAAATTGAAGAATATTTTGTGTTCGAGTCAAAATCACATTATTGCAATTCCAACCAACAAGTCTTTCAAGGAGATCGAATCAGAGGATCACTCTTTTGTAATTTCAGAGAATTGTACCACACAATCATCAATACAAATTCGCATTTGTGAAACTATTTTACTTGTTTGATTTATTTCGAACTAGAAATTTAGTCGTCTACATATTTAGGCACGCCCAGTGGGACATCTCTGCCTCTCATCTCTTTCTCCTTCAAAAGAAAAGAAATTCGACATCATTTTGCTACCAGCTTCAATGGCCTCTAGCAAGAATGTCCGAAAATCAGTGGTTGATGCTTCCAGTGATGATGATTATGTCGGCCCAATTACTCGCAGTCGGTCCAAAACTCTTGATCGAATTCAACACCAACCAACCAAAGAGGGCGAGCTTCATACTACTATCTCTCTGGACTTTCTTGCAAATAGGAAAGCTACCACTAAAGATTCATCTATCTCGAAAGATTTGGAGATCAGTAATGAATCATCCCCAACAAAAACCTTTTCTATCAACTCTTCACCCGTGATGAGAAACTTAAGGAATGAAGTACCTTTGACTCATCCTGTTTCCTCATTTTCTCCATCATATTTAGAGGTCATGCCAGTGATGATGACTAACACCTCTACCATGGAAGAAAAGATGGCTGAAATGGAACAAAGGGTCATCCTTCTCACAAAAGCACTTGAAGAAAAGGACGTCAAAATTGCAACCCTAATGAACAAGCTGGAAGTACAAGATTCGGGTGAATCAAGTCTTGACCATGAGCACCCACCTGGCTTTGTCTTGAAAGGAGAAAACGCTAGGAGTGATAAGGGAAAAGGAGGTGAAGGCATTTCTCAACATGGACATTCCACCTCAATGGGCTCGATATCTGTCCAACAATTGCAAGACATGATAACAAATACCATTCGAGCACAATATGGAGGTTCTTCTACAAGTTCTCTCATATATTCAAAACCCTATACAAAGCGCATCGATAACATGAGAATGCCAAATGGGTATCAACCCCCCAAATTCTTGCAATTTGATGGCAAAGGAAACCCTAAGCAACACATTGTTCACTTTATAGAAACTTGTGAGAATGCAGGGACTCAATGAGGCCTCTTTGTAAAGCAGTTTGTTCGTTCACTAAAGGGGAATGCTTTTGATTGGTATACAGACTTAGAGCCCGAGTCAATCGATAGTGGGGAACAACTTGAAAGGGAGTTTCTCAACCGATTCTACAGCACACGTCGCACGGTAGGCATGATGGAGCTTACCAATACTAAACAGTGGAAAGATGAGCCCGTCGTTGATTATATCAATCGATGGCGTTCTTTGAGTCTAGATTACAAGGATAGACTTTCTGAAATATCAGCTGTAGAGATGTGCATCTAAGGCATGCATTGGGGACTTCTTTACATCCTTCAAGGGATAAAGCCCCGAACATTTGAAGAGTTAGCAACTCGTGCGCATGACATGGAATTGAGTATCTCTAGCCATAAAAATACGAAAGCTCCTGTACCTGAGGAAAGGAAAGAAAGACGGGAAATAAGGAAAAATGACAGGAATGCAAAAAGTAATATCAAAGACTCAATGAATGTCAACCCTGCTCCAGTCAAAATTTCAACAAGAAATGTGAAGGCTACTGAGAAGAGGCCCGAGGGTGGCCAACAACGTGAGACGCGTCGCTCATCACTTAAAGGATGGGAACAAAAGGTGTATCCTTTCCTAGATGTCGATATGCCCGAAATGCTAGAACAACTGCTCAAGTTGAAATTAATTGAATTGCCAGAATGCAAACGACTGGAAGAGATGAGAAAAGTTGATGACCCGAACTATTGTAAGTATCATCGCATCATAAGCCATCCAATTCAAAAATGCTTTGTTCATAAAGAACTCATCATGAAGCTAGCCAAGGAAAGGAAAATCGACTTGGATTTTAATGATGTTGCTCAGTCAAACCTTGCAACATTTGCCTGTGGGTTACCTAGTTGCATGTCTCCAACTACTAAGCAGGGGGCAAATGCCACACTCATCCAGTTTGGTTCTCTGGAACCTGTTCAAGTTTAGCTCTCACAAAAAACGTCTGATTATAATTCAAATGATGATAAAAGGTCAACAGTGGATGAGAAAGAAGGCTGGACGATGGTTACTCGTAGGAGATGGAAAAAGAAACGAGCATTCCCTTTTTATTTGATCACCCAAGAGTCCAGAAAAGCACAAAGCCAGATTCATCCTTGGTCAAAAAGAATGAGTGATAGGAGGCGAAGGAGACTGGGAACAAAAGCGTATAAAGACTCAGCATAAACCCAAAAGCCTCGAAAGCTCATTATATTGGAAGAATTCTTTCCCAAAAAATTCTTTCAAAATGACTCAACCGAGGCCGTTCACACGGTCTCTCGTTACGAAATTCAGGACGAAAAGGAGGATGTTGACCATGATGGTCCAAATGAGACTTTGTCATCTTTGGAGGAACTCCAATCTCGGGTCGATGAAGTTGAACCCTTGCAATCCTCCATCTCACCGAAAGAAGTGCTTGCCCAAGCTCTTGAAAAGCCAGAGATGTACACTCCTTCTACCAACACGCTTCAACAAACCAAGGAATGTTACGCGTGCTCTCCAGACTTAACTTTCACTGATGAGGATCTGTTGTTAGGCTCTAAACCCTACAATCGTCCACTTTATGTCTCTGGTTATGCTCGTGAACAAAAGATCGATCGTATTCTCATTGACGGAGGTTCAGCTGTTAATATACTACCAAAAATGACAATGAGACGGCTTGGTCTTACTATGGAGGAATTATCGCATAGTCTTTTGGTCATTCAAGGTTTTAACCAAGGAGGACAACGCGAAATCGGCATGATGCACTTGGAATTAATCATTGGAGAATTGACAAGCAACGTTTTGTTCCATGTCATTAATGCCAAGACAACCTACAACATGTTGTTAAGACGTCCATGGATCCATGGAAATGGAATAGTGTCGTCAACTTTGCATCAATGTTTCAAGTACCTTCAAAATGGAATAAAGAAAGTCAATGCCGATTTGAAGCCTTTTGCTGAGACTGAAGCTCACTTTGCTGACGCAAAATTTTATGTAGAATATCACATTTCTAGTGAAATTCTCCCAGTTGAGATCCCGTTCGTAGAAAGCAAGCAGGGTGAAAAAAAGTATGTTAAATTCATCACTGGAAAGGAGATTCCTTCCCCAAAGGAAGGTCCAGAATATGGGAATGATCATTCTAGTGAATCTACAAGTAGTTCAGTGAGAGCGAAAATTTCAACGCCTTCCAATAGCCCTCCATTCCTCCGGTATGTACCATTATCACGCCGTAAGAATGGACAATCACCATTCGCAGAATGCCTTCAATCTACAGAAGACATGGGAAGGCCTCTTGCAAAGCTCACGATGGAGGATGTAGCCATATTGAAAGAAAATCATGTCATGCCTTTAACTTCATTCGCAAATCCTTTGCCCTCGAAGCCACTAAATGGATTCATGAGGTCTTCGCAAAGTCTGACAGAGCATGGTATTCTACCAAGTGAGTGGACGAAAGAATGGTTCGACCCAAAGGCATATAAGCTGTTAGCCAAAGCAGGCTACGATTTCTCAAAACAAAGGGACTTAGGGAAAACTTTGAAGGACAAAAGTGGAATCATACCATGAAAGTAAGTGTGCCAACTTCTGCAGCAAGAACACCCCCAGATATTGGAGCATCCAACATGACAGGAATTACCAAATTGTCTACAAATAATGAAATCTGTCAGTCCTTATAATAGTGATCACCCGATTTGATTTTCGTAGTCTTTGTGACAACGGTTTCAGATCCAAGTTAGTGCCTTTTCACTTTGGATGATGAGTTCCTCCCTAGTACCCATGGGGAAAGAGGTTCCTTCGTTGTGTGTGGGTGAGGCTACTGCCTATGGGGCTAAGAGACCACATGCAAAAGAGGTCCTATTTGACAAGTTCTCCCTGCTACCCATGGGGGGGAGGTAAAACCTTGAGGGTATGGGTGAGGCTGCTGTCACTCCCCAAACCCAAAAGGGTCCAAAGCATGAGAAATACATCCTAAAGATACTTGTAAATTTTTTCCTTTTTGGCAAATTCAAACTGTAGGAGATCTTTCTTTTTCTTTCTTTATCATAAGATAAAAATATATAACCATACTAAAATCTCCACATTACAAGTCAAAGCTCTATAACACATTTATGAACAATAACTAAAAATCATGTGCCTCCACATAATACATGAATATATTACAAGACTCCAATTGGATTACACAAAGTCACAATCTTATCAAGAATAAGGACCTTAACATCAAGTCTAGGCCTACCACGCCAAAGGCTAACAAACCTTAAGCGACCAACCTCCAATACAATTAATTAAGGTCTCGTTGCACATTACAAGATCAAGTCACCAACCATTTACAGCAAACGTCTCCAAATTTAATATAGCACTCCATTCATCACTAATGAAGTAAGCTCCACACCCAAGGTATAGCTAATTAATCTGAAAAACTGTTAAAGGGTGGGATGAGCTAAAGCCCAGTAAGTAGCATAATTAATGGAGGTGGGGGGAATACAAGTTTCATGATGATGAATAGTTTACATAACATGTTTTAGTTTGGGAAATTTCTAACTGAAACCTGCAAGATCATTTTCAATAATATTGTGACAAGAATGATTAAATGTTGAAACACAAAGTTTGTCAAAATAATACCATTAAACTATATACTATAATCTGTGAGCACTAATAATATAATTCCAAAGCAATAAAATCTAACATATGTACGGTAATTTATCACAAATATACCACACTACCATATAGATCAGTCAGGGGATCCACCCATTCACAACTGGCATGATATTGTCCTCTCTGGTATACAGTCTCTTGGCCCCATGGGCAGCAGCCTCACCCATACCCTCAACGTTTTTTTCTCCCCCCATGGGCAACAGGGAGAACGCTTCAAATAGGACCTCTTTTGCATGTGGTCTTTTGGCCCCATGGGCAGTAGCCTCACCCACATACAATCAAGGAACATCTTCCCCCCATGGGTAGTAGGGAAAAACGCGTCATCCAAAGTGAAAGGGCATTGACTTAGATCTAATTCCATTGTCACAAAGACTATGGAAACCAAATCGGGTGATCACCGGGAAATCACACATGGCATAGAGTTAAAACAATATAAAGCTCACAGGTTACATATACTTTCAAATACATAGTCTATATTCAAGTAGTTTTAGAAAAACCTTAAATAACCAAAACCTCCACAAAGTTTGTAAGGTTTTCAACTTCATTCTTGTCAAAAAGATTTTCTATCAATTTCCCAAATAACAAGACAAGATAAGCATCTTTAAATTTTCCAATATACCATAAAATCCATGATTTCTTTATCAAAGATTAAATAAAAGATGCTCATTTTTCCATGTCAACAATTCATGCATTTTCCCAAATGCAATACCAAATATGATGCATTTTTATATATAATCATATGTAGTAGGGTCACAACACAACACTTTTTAAGAAAACATAGTTTCATAAATAATTTTCTAAAATGTGTTTGACCCAAAAAGAAAAACATCATTTATGCAACATGGTTATTTTCCAAAAATCCCATTAAAAAGCTACTTACCTCACAACCTGCAAAAGCCTAATTCTCCAAGCTCCAAAAGAGATTAGCTAAAACCTAAACAATATCAAGCAAACCTATCACAATAAGCATAGAGCTTGAAATTGTATCTTGCTACAATTTAGGAATTGCTAAATAAGCACTTAATCAGGAAAGCCTAGCACTTAACCTCATCAATAATGTATTCCACTTCCAAAGTTTCTCAACAATTTAATTCACAAGGCATAGGCTCCAATTTATAAAGTTAACCCATTCAATATCATCTCCAACATTATGACTAGCTTCCATAAGATTTATATAATATTATCAAGAGACCCATGAAAGCAAAATCACAATATCCTCCAAGACCAACAATTTAGAACTTCAACTAACTCCAAATAATCAATTAAAATTATATTTACCATTTATTTCACATTAAAAAGCCAAAACTCCCAAATCTTCGCCACTTAGATAATCACAATTGTAAAAAACTATACACTCACTCATCGAATAATTCCACCAACACAAAACCCATACATATAACACATGAATATCACTTCCAAAACTCATAAATCACATAGGTATCATTATCAATGTTTAGATAAAAATAACCTCAAGCAAAAGCATAAAACCCATTAAAAAGATTAGAAATTTTACCTCAAATAAAAGATGTGAAGGTGCTTAAAGGTTCTTAAGGATTTTTTGGTGATCTTTGTTAAGGACATATTTTTATGTAATTGGCATATCCTTTGACAAAACTCACTTTACTTGTATTTGGATAAATCCAAGAAGGTTCAAGGTGATCATTACAAGTGGTTAAATTGAAAACATGAAGATTACTCAGGAACTGCTCAAGAAAAGTGTAATCTGTAGGTCTCGATACCTCCTCGACAGAAGCTCGATCTATCGAGATTCATTAAAACTCGACACATGTCTCGATCTATCGAGCTTACAGGATTCAGACTATAGCCAACGGCGTTTTTATTCTAAAAGGCTATTTGTTTATGGGTTTGTATAATCCTTATAGGACTAGGAAAACCCAAGGTTTGTGGGTTTGTATAATTCTTATTGGACTAGGAAAGCCCAAGGTTTGTGTAAACCTATTTGGAATAGGAAAGCCCATTAAGCTCCTATTTAAAGGAGGTGGAAAAAGAAAAACCTAACCCTAGAGAGCTTCATAAGGTTTTCTTTCTGAAACCCTAGCCTCCTCCTACAGAAGAAAGAGTTCTTGCTGCGTTTCTTATACGCCTTTAGGTTCTGTAACCAAGCAAAGTCTCTTACACCATCATTGAAGATCTTATTGGTGTTTCTATGTGAAGCTGCTACAAATCAACTACAACAATCAAAGGGTAGCTGTGGAGTTAGTCATGTACTGGGATCCATGCATCATTAGTTAGTCACGTACTTGGAGTCGTGCATTGAACTGAGAGATTGCCGCTACATCACAAGTCCAATTGGGTATTGGGGTAAGGGTTCAATTGTAGGTTGGTATTAAGTATTGGGATACTTGTTTTGATAATAGTGGATTCTCGGGAGTGGTGACCTTAAATTCACCACCCAATAGGGTTTTGCCTCGGTGGTTTTCCTCATTCATAAACAAACCACCTGTGTCAAATTTATTTTCCGCTGCATTTAACTTAGTTGGTGATTTGTTTGTGCTACCATGCTTATTGCATGTAATTGAATCTAATTAATTCACTTGGCTAATTAATTCATTAATTTATCAAATGGGTCAATACATTTTTAGCCTATCAATCTTGCCCGAAAAATGATGGTGGAGATGGTGGTATGGAGGTACCGGTGGGAGAGTGTGAGGGAGTGAAGAGGAGTGTTTAAGAATAAAAAATGAAAAAAAGAAAAGAGAGCAAGGAATGAATGGCCGGCCAAGAGAGAATAAGGTAGATTGAAAATCAGTGGTGGGGAAATGATGTGGTAGGTGGGGCACGTGGGATCCATAAAAATTTGACTTTTCTCCCTTTTATTTTTTTTTCTTGACTTAGGGCATTACAACTACTACCCATGGGGCCAAGAGACTACATATCAAAGAAGACAATATTATGCCAATTGTGAATGGGTAGATCCCTTGACCTATCTATGTGGTAGAATGGTGTCTTTTTGACATTCTGCCTTGTGTTGGATTTCCTGGTTTTTGGTTGTGGAAAGGTGTTATTGCTCACAATACGTAGTATGTATTTTCATGGAAATTTTTTTATAGGCTTGGTGCTACCTTGTATAATCATTCTTGTCATATTATTACTAAAAAATGATTTCATAGTATTTCAATTGGAAATTCCCAATTATGGCATGTTTTATAAAATGCTCGTTATCATGAAGCTTGCATTTTCTCCACCCCCATTAATTATGCTATTTTCTAGGCTTTAGCTCATCCCACACTCTATCAGTTTTTCAAATCAATTAGCTATACCTTGGTCCTTAGGCATGGAGCTTACTTTATTGGTGGTGATTGGATTACTATATTAAATCGGGAGACTTGTGCCATAAATGGTTGGTGACTCAATCTTGCTAAGTTTAACAAGGTCATAATTAATTCCATTGGAGGGTGGGCACTTAAGGTTTGTTAACCTTAGGCGTGGTAGGCCTAGACTCGATGTTGAGGTTGCATATTCTAGAAAAGATTGTGACATTATGTTATCCATTTGGAGTTTTATAATATATTTTATGTATTATATGGAGGCATATGATTTTTAGTTATTGTCTATAAATGCGTTATAGAGCTCTGACTTGTAACATGGAGATTTCAATATTATTATATATTCTTATCGTGTGGAAAGGAAAAGAAAAGAAAAGAAAAATCTCCGACAGTCTCTCTTGATAGCTCTTTTCTCATGCTTTGGACTCTTTTGGGTTTGGAGCGTGACACAACTGCCTTAATAATTTGTTTATACTATAGAGCCGACTCTGACCTCACCTCTAAGTGACCTGAACAAAATGATAGGAATTAGGAACTTGACTTTATAGAGTGCTGCATGAAGCTCGAATACATTATATACATAACATTCCTCCTCCTCGTCATGGTCTTTGGATTCAAATGTACAAATATTAACATATGCCCGAACTAAGTTGTCTAGATTTTCCAGGAAAATGAAGACGCTCAAATGACCATCAAACTAAGTACTCAAGAGCTAGGGCGTTGATCTCGACCATGTAATGAACGTCAGAATCTTCTAGCTCATAACAATTATCAAAATCAACTTCATGGTGAAATATAGGCACACGGATTTTATAAATGGAAATAGTAATATCTTCAACAAAAAAAAAAAAAAAAAACACAAATCTTCAAGAACAAGGCAACTAGAGAAAAGTGTAACAGAAGGATCAAGTTCATAAAAATTTTGGTACAGATGGAAGTTTCTTTAGGATTGGGAGTTGAAACGATGAAGGAGGATCAATCCGAACTCCGCATGAATTCAATAAAACCGATGTATTGCAAGAGAAAACTCGATGAGGCAACTTCAAATAACGTTTCCATTTGAAATCAATACTACACAAGTTGAGATTGAGTCCTTTGACTTTTCGCAAAGCTAGGTTTTTAATCAATCTCTTAGCATGCCCATAACAGCAACGACAAAAATCACATGTAACGTGACAACACTGGTGGTATGGTGCTTTGTGTAGAATGTTGATAGAAAACACTTTGAACGGAGTCAATCTTTTCATTGTGGATGTCGAGTTTTGGGACATGAGTCCAAAGATACAGTTGGAAGGAAAGAAAGGATGTGGATGAGAAGACATTCTGGTAGATCACTGATCATGTCGTTATTTTCCGAAGAAAGTTTCTAGTATTTTGATTTTGATTTTGCCATCTAGAGAGTACGAGGTTTTGTTAAGATTTTGGAGAAAGATGTAACCAGCGAAAATATTGATTTATTCTCACTTTTATATGCAGCCCAATGGCTACAAACCACTTTCCCAAGTCCGAACTTATTTTAAGATTCAGATTTTCTAGAGCTCCAAGAGTACTTTACAAGATAGAATTTCTTTAAATTCCCACCTTTCTTTTAAAAATAAATGGTTAAGATCTTGCCACATCATCATTCTACTAATCCATTTTAAATCAATCTTTCAAAAGACAAAAAAAACAAAAACAAAAAAAAAAAAAACTCCTATCCACGTTAGAATACAAAACAACTTCTAACTCTAACCACATCTCCAGATTCCCAAACCAAACATAACGTTAAAGTTTCTATCATTAAAACTGATAGGGCAAAAATGTATTGACCCTTTATGGTAAATTAACTAATTAATTAGCATAGTGAATTAACGCTACAACAAAATGTATTTTTAGCAACGAAAATTAGTGAGGAAATATTTTTCGTCACTAATAAAAAATAAAAAAAATTATAACATTTAGCAACGAAAAGAGCATTTTCAGATGCGTGCAACTTTGTTGTGGACAATACATGACTATCCTGGATTTACTAACGTGTCTGGGTGGAGGACAAAGGATTATCATTCTTGTTACACTTGCAACGATGAATCATATTCAGAAGCTTTGGAAAGTAAAATTAGATTCATTAACCATCGAGCTTATTTGCCTATGGAACATCGTTGGAGACATAGTCGGTTTGAAACGGAAGAGATCTTTAGAGTTCCCAGTGGGAAATATACAAGAGCAGCTAGATAGAATGCCAAATATAATTTTAGGAAAGCATCTAAGTAACAAAAAGAGACAACTCATTGGGGAGCCAAATTGGTCAAAGGTAAGTATTTTGTACAAGCTTCCATACTAGAAAAATAAGAAGCTTAAGCACAACATTGATGTCATGCATGTGGAGAAGAACATTAGTGAGAGTACTTACGGTACTTTGTTGGGCATTGAGGGAAAAAACAAGGACACTCAAAAGGCACGGATAGACTTGCAAAATATGAACTTTAGGCACACGTTGCATTTGAAACAACGTCCTGATGGATCATATGACAAGCCTCAGGCTTTCTTTTCATTAAGCCCCAATGAAAGGAATGGTTTTTATGACTTTTTGAAATCAGTTAAGTATCCGGATGGCTATGTAGCCAACATATCAAGGTCACTTAATGCAAAAAAATGGTAGATTATATAGTTTAAAGAGCCACGACTGTCATGTGCTACTACAACGAATTCTTTCAATTGGGTTGTGAAGGTTTGCAGATAAAGACATTAGTATTGTATTGTTTGAGTTGGGCAACTTCTTCCAAGACTTATGCTCAAGGACCCTAAAGCGGAGTGAATTGGAGAAACTAGAAGAACGTATAGTTCTTATACTATGCAAGCTTGATAGGTTCTTTCCTCCAGCATTCTTTGATGTTATGGTCCACATTGCTGTTCACTTGCCTCGAGAAGCAATTCTAGAAGGCCCGGTACAATATTGGTGGATGTACCCAATTGAAAGGTAATTAGATCTTTTGATGCATCCATCAATTGCATCTTTCCCATGTGATATAAAATCACATACTGTGCGTATTTTTTCCTCATAGGTACCTTGGAAATTGAAAAGATACGTTTCCAACCGAGCCCGACCAGAAGGTTCGATTGCAGAGGCTTACATTCTTAAAGAATGTATTAACAACTGGTCTTTGTATATTGATGGGATCGAAACTGTGCATACTCAAAGAGAAAGAAATGAAGATTTTGGTGAATCTAGCGAAGGATTGATAGTTTTTTCACAAACTGCCTGACCTACAGGTGGTAGGTGGAATGATGGCAACTTGTCTCGTGCATTGCTTGATACTGCTCATTGGTACTTGTTATACAATAGTCCTAAGCTAGAGCCTTATTTAAAGTATGTGATTTCATATGTATATATTGTTTGATCAAGTTTTGAATATTATCTGCAATGCTTAGCTGAAAATAAATCACCTTATTTTTAACAGTAAACACAAAAGCACATTGCATAGTCCTACTAGAGAAGCCATAACTCAAATCCAACGACAAGAGTTTTCCAAGTGGTTCAGAGAACGTGTAAGACTTGACATTTAATCACACACTAATAAATTTAAACATTTAAATAGTTTCGTCATTGCTTATTACTAATTAATATTACTTGTTGTATGTCATTATAGATGAATAGATTGAAAGTTAACGAGTCATCAAAAGCTACTAAACAGTTATGGTCATTAGCAAATGGTCCTAAGCCGTATGTGAAGGAGTACACAGTTTGTATGGTCAATGGTGTAAAGTCTTAAACAAGGGACCTAGACAATCGTCGAGTAACCCAAAATAGTGGTTTTTTGTACCGAAAGGGGCCATGAGGGAGAAATGCACGACTTCTATGGTCATGTGTGCAAAATTTGGGAATTAGAGTATATGTTTCGACATAAAATTGTTTTGTTCCAATGTGAATGGTACAATACTAGTACCAATGGTCGATGGAGAACAATAAGAACCGATGCACACTGCGCGAGCGTTAATGTTACAAGTTGGTGGTATCAAAATGACCCTTTTATACTTCCTAGTCAAGCGAAACAAGTTTTCTACCTTCAAGATACCAAATTGCGTGAACCTTGGAAAATTGTGCAATGCATCCAACATAAGGGAGTGTTTGATGTCTCGGAAGTCAGGGGTGGAGAATCCAATGATAATACAGAAGATAGTAATGCATTCCAACAAGAAGCAATTTTTGATGTTGTCCCTATCAATGTTGAAGACAATATTATTGAGTATTGTATGGGTGATGTTGAAACTAAGGTTATTCCTGAAAGTGGAACTTCAAGAGACACTAATCAAAATGAAGAGCATGACATACTTGATGTTGATCTTGATATGGATTATGATATGTAGAGTTCATAACAATTGTCTTAAATGTTTTATGCTTGTCTTAAAGTTTTATGCTTGTCTAAGTAGCAATTGTTTTAAAGTTTTGTGCTTATCTTGAACTTGATGTGGTCATTTGTTGTATTGAGTTAATAGCAATTGTGTTAAATTTTTGCACTTGTGAATTGCTTGATATGGATAATAGTGTGGAATATGATATGTAAAGTTAGTAGTAATTGTACTTATCTGTTTTGTACTTATCTTGAACTTGATATGGATATTGATGTGGTCATTTGTTGTGTTGAGTTAATAGCAATTGTGTTCAAATTTTGCACTTGTGAATTGCTTGATATGGATAATGGTGTAGACTATGATATGTTAAGTTAGTAGCAACTGTACTTATCTTTCATGTCAATACATAGTTTCAAAAAATGCCCAAAAAGGTCAAATACACTCATAATATACCGAGGTATGAGATGGCAAGATTAGATATAATGAGGCAAAACCAAGAGAGAATTAATGCTTTGGGATTGAAGCACATCTCAACTTCTCTAAAGGATTCTGCTCAATCCAATTGTGCAAAAGGGAAAAGAACTAGAGCTAGTGTTGTGGTAGATGATGATTATGTACCACCTATTGGTGACGATGACAATGATGATGAGTCATCTAATTCTTTAATCCATAAGGTACTATAAATGTGATGTATTATTTGCTACAATAGATGTTATTGTTATTAGAATTATTACATTAGATAATAACTTTGTTGTTCTATTATTTGTAATGACTTTGTTGTTCCATTATATGTATGTTTGTTAGTTACAGCTAGCACCAGGACGACTTACACGCTCACGAGGTGAGGCATCTATCCCGGTGGTCCAATCTACGGAAACACCTCCTGAAGCAAATCCTCCCGCCCAAAGTTCTTCTAGTACGGAGGTGCAGGCTACTGGCACATTAACTAGTATGACTGGTAATTACATAGAACATACTTAATTACAACTGCACCCTGTCTTTACTATTGAGATTATACTTCACTTAATTTAGCTATAATGTACATGGAATGTATAATTTTTTAATATTGATAATGTTTAAATAGGATCTACTAGTAGAAATACCCATGGAACAACATATGGTATAGCAGTATGGGCACTTGTTGAAAAAAGTGGTAAGCTGCCAAAACGTATAGCTACAGAGTATGATGCTCCGGTTGGGAAGAATGCGTGCAAGTTTGTCAATCAAATTGGCGTACAAGTGCAAAGTAATTTGTCCAGTTACAATGTGAAAATTGGAAAAGTGTTGATGCTGCTACTAGAGATGTGGTGCTTCAAAATATCACAATAAATTTACATTGATAACGTCTAACTCGTCTTTGTTGTCACTAAGCATATTAAATTCATATAATAATATTTTTATAATACATATACACTTCATTTTACAAGATCAGTTTGAGCTACAAGGAGATTCCAACTTGGTAACGAAAACATTAAATACAAAATGTGGAAGATTATTGAGTTGCAACTCCAACAAGTTGCATCAGGCTTATAAAAAGCTCGTACAATCTCATGGTGCTGACTATGCAAGAAGCCACCTGCAAAAGAATGCCACACTTGAGCAGTGGACTGGACTCATTGATGGGAAATGGACCAATAAGGAATGGCTGGTAAATTATTTATGTGTATATTATTATCCAATGTTTACTATATTATGTTGTCAAATGATTAGATTAATACTTAGATAAAGTAAATGTATACTATTTTATTCATGATCTGATAAATAACTTGAATGTTTTTTATTAGAAAAAATCAAGAAAGAACTCTGAAAATAGGAACAAAACTTCAGACAAACATAGATGCGGGACAAAGACACTTGCTGTTAGGGTTGATAAAGAGGTGCGTGTTTTTTCATTTTCTTAAACCTTAGTATATTACTATTGTGATTAATTAACTATATCTATCTAACACTCGAATGTTAATTAATCAGACAAATAATAATGGCGGTCAAGTTCCTGAATTGGCAAAAATCTTCAAAGATTTTCATTTCAATCCAAATACAAATATGTGGATACACCATGAGGATGAAGTGACATATGTATGTGTATCATTCCATCCCTATCATGTTTGTAAAGCTATAACATATGTAGTATTAATGCTGTTATTGTTTGTTTCCTTCTCTCTTTCAGATGATAGGAAACTATTCTCAAAGTGCAAGAGGATCATTGTCAAGATCCTAATGCAATTCCCCTTACACAAGAGGAGATCTCAAACTTGGTTTTTAAGAAGAAGTCTAGTATTGTAAAAGGACTTGGCATGAGACCTTCCTCTTCTCTAGTAACCACCGCCTCATCTAGTTTATCGGTGGAGTATATCCATTAGCTAGAAAATGAGATAATTGAGCCCAAAGAGGCAAGAGCTAGGGACAAAGAGGAGCGAGCTAGGGACCAAGAGGCACGAGCTAAGCAAGAAAAGGTCCAAAAGAATATTCTTAACTTTTTGAGGAGCAAGGGTTATGATGATGCTCTTACCTATGGGGGTGGTTCATCTTCAAGTTAAAACACTTATTGGTTAGTACTTTATTTTAGCAATTGACCTGCACTACATGGTGTGACTACTTTTTTTGATGCATTATTTGAAACTAATTGTATTATATTACACTTGAAAATCTATATTTGCTTTCTACAACTTATACATTAGGAGTTGTGATTTTAATTCATTGGTGTGGCTACTCTTAATGCATTGTTAGAAATGTTTCTTATAACATAGTTAATGTTTTTGCTTTACAATTTTAATGTAGTATTGTTTTTATATTTGTGCAGATTTCTTATTGGTGGCTTTTAGGGGATTTACTTTTGGTATTACTTGAAGACATATGAGGACATCTTCCGTTAGTTCTAATTATATTATGCTACACTTTTTGTATTGTTATAAAACATCTTGAGTTATTGTATGTGTTGCAAACAATTATTGTATGGAAGGAGTTTGAATTGGATACTTATTTTATTTTTTACTTGTGGAATGTATGGATCTTTTTTTTATAAATGTGTTGTTGAAATAAATGTGTTATTCAAATGTGAGGTTTTAATAATGTAATGACGGGTTACAAGTTAATATCAAAGCCATGAAAAAAATAAAAACAGAAAATAAGTTTTAGCGACGAATTTTTCCATCACAAATATAGCAACAAAAAATTGTTTTAGTGACGATATATTTGGTCGCTAAATGTAGCAGAATTTTGTAAGAAATGGTTTTAGTGACGAAAATTTTTGTCGCTATATGTGCCTGAATTTTCTTAAAAATAGTTTTAGTGAAGAACTTTTTCGTCACTATATGTACCCGAAAATAGTTTTAGTGACGAAATTGTTCGTCACTAAATATGATTTAATAAACTAAAGTGTTTTTAGTGAAGAAATATTTTCATCACTGAATAGTGTTTTTAGCAAGGAAAACATTTAGCGATGAAATGTTTTCTTCGCTAAAAGTTTTTTTTTTAAAACAAATCGAACTTTTAGTAACGAAATTTTTCGTCGCCAGGACTTTTAGCGACGGAATTTTAGCGACGAAATGAGTTTCATCGCTAATTAGTAGATTTCATCGCTAAAAGTCCTTGGTGATGAAAAACTGGACTTTTAGTGACGAATTTTTTCGTCACTAAAAATACATTTTGTTGTAATGTAATTAAGTCAATTAACATGCAATAAGCGTGGTAGCACAAACAAATCACCAATTAAACTAAATGTAGCAAAAATTAAATTTGACACGGGTGATTTGTTTACGAATGGGGAAAACCACCGAGGCAAAACCCCACCGGGTGAATTTAAGGTCACCACTCCCGAGAATCCACTATTATCAAAACAAGCGGTTACAAGTAAAGGAATCCTAATACCTTATACCAACCTACAATTGAACCCCTACTCCAATACACAACTAGACTTGTAATGTAGTGACAATCTCTCCTTTCGTTGCACGGCTCCAAGTACGTGACTAACCAATCGATGCACGGATCCTAGTACGTGACTAACACACCAACTTGAGAAGGATGTTGGCTGCAAAGTTCTTCAGTTCATCCAGACGATGAAGATCAAGAAGCTCATTGGTTACAAAACCCTTGGCGCACAAACGCAGCAGCTTCTTCAAGAGAAAGATAAACTAGGGCATATGTCTCCGGTCACAATATGTATGCTTGCAACAACAAGTGCAACAAACTTATGACGGCCCTTAAAATAATCCTTATATATGTCTAAGGTTGTGAGAAAAAGAAAACCTAAACACATAGCTTGGATATGCGTGAAAAATAGTTCTGCAAAACTGATTTTCGTAATTCTCGATAGATACAGCTGTGGAGCTTATTTGTCAAACTTCACATTTTAAATCTCGATAGATACACCGGTCAAGCTTTAAAAAACAGTACTTCTTCACTTGATTTTTGGACAGATTTGCATGGCTTCAATACTTGGACTTGAACTCTTGTTCCTTGAAGTATTAAACAAATCCTAGATCTATCCAATTACAAGTAAAGTACGTTTTGTCAAATAATTAGCCAATTTACATCACATATGCTTCTAACACTTTCCACATATGTCCTAACAAAAACAACTTATTGCTCTATATTATATCCTATGCTATCACTATGTATCTCATTAGATGCACTACATATTGTTTAATAATCACTGTGTCTTGTTGAAATATGAAATTTTCAACAACAACAAAAAATGGTTACTTAAAAAATGTCCAAGAAAAAATTATCAAAGAATATAAATTTTGGACAAATTTGTAGGATCAAATAAATACCCTCCAAAATTAACAAAGTTAATTATAAAAACAAATAATGCAAACAAAAATATAAGGATAATATATATAAAGAAAGAAGAAAAAGGAGAGAGCAAGTGAAGAGGAGGAGCATGCAGTATCAATAATAGGTTTGTATATGGGATTTTATCGGTCCATTTCTTTTCTAAATCTCTCTCTCTCCCTCTTCCTCAATACTGACTTTTTGTTTGATAAAACAAATAGGGTTAGGTTTCATAAGGAGTTCCTAACTCCATATATGAAACTTATAGTACGAGTCCCAGACTCGCAGATCCTATTTGATGATTACCAAATAAAGATTCCTTTAAGCTTTTGTCCAATGTTTTCTTAATTGGAGTCCTTGACTCTACCAAATGAAATATATCGATAAAGTTCTTGACTCCACCTTGTGAAATACATCAATGGAGTCATTGACTCCACCTTATGAATTAATTCAATGGAGTCCCTAACCCCACTAATTTAAATTTTAGAGTCTTTGAATCTACCAAATTTTAATGGAGTCCTTGACTCTACCATCATGAATTAATTCAATGGAGTCCTTGACTCCACCAATTTAAATTTTAGAGTCTTTGACTCTACTAAATTTTAATGTTAGAATCCTTGATTAGATAAATCATAGAGTTTTTTATTCTACCAAATTTTGATGTTTGAATCCTTGATTCTACAAATCAAATAAACAAATAAAGTCTCTGACAAATCCTTGATTCTACCATTATATGGAGTCCCTGACTCTACTAATTTAAAAATTGGAATCTTTTACTCTCCACCATTTAAACAAGTTAATGGAATCTTTGACTCCACCATTATATATTATTCTTAGTAATTCCACCAATTAAACACTTTGGAATTATTGATTCTACCAATTTAAAATAATACACTTCAATGGAGTCCTTGACTCCCAAAATTATTTTAAATAAGGTGGGGGTTTTAATTCCTTCAAATTCCAATATAACTAATTCTTTGGGATTCCTAATTCCTTAATCAAAATTGGAGTTTCCAATTCCTAAAATAAAATGACCATAAAATTGATGTGAGGAAATTTTCCGGTTCCCAATTTCTAAATCATGTTCATAAAAATAAAATTGCTTCAAAAGAGTTTTCTTTCCCTTAATTAAACTTGGGAACTTCAATCAAAATATTTTTGCCTATTAAAATTCCTACAAAGAAGCAGATGACAAAAAGGGAAATTTGCGCGAACATTCAATTTATCAAAAAGAAAATCCTTGATTCAAAATCCATAAAAACATGGATCCTTGACTTATCTTTGAGATTAAAATAAATTATCTCACCCAAAAAAAAATTAAGTGAATACTTAATTAAATACCAATTATTTGACTTAAATGTCCATTATTTAAATTGGACAAAATCATATTTAAAGATTTTAAATCTAAAACCTCAATTTAAGAACTACAAATTGGCTTATTCCCGTCAAGGGTACGTAGGCAACCTATATAAGTTATTAGGTGCAACCACAAAGGCAACGTGGTTGGAATCAAATGGTCTTCCCTTTGTAAGATTGAATTTATTCAATCATGTGTTGGCTTTATTCCGTGCCAAATTTGCATGTAATTTCAGCAATTAGATACTCTATATTTAAGTGGGAATAATATAAGAGTTGTGTGTGAGAGAGGGTGAAGAAATTCAAGTGTGTGAGCATTTAGAGGATTCTCGCGACTGGATCTCACGAGTGACTCGCGACTGGCAACTCGCCAAAATGCCACACGCGTAAGCGTGCAGGAAGCTGAAGGGTCACGACAGCTGGAGCAATACAGGACAAAAAGTACAGTCTAGCCTGGCAGTTATCTCATGACTCAAACTCGCGACTCATCCCAGTCGCGAGAGTGAGTCGCCAGAATGCCCTGTTTTACAGAAAAATGACTTTTCACATTCCTCACGTACCCTACTATAAATACCCTTATACCTACGAAATGTAGAGAGCTTCCAGAGAGAAACTCTAGAGAAAACCAAGATTGACTCATCCATAATCTTAGACTTTTGATTCTCCAAATTCCTCTACTCTCACCCTCTCTATTGACATACTCTTGAGAGGTTTATTAGCTAAATCTTTATCTCACCATACCCATATCAGTGAGGAAGTATTTTGGTACTTAGGAAGCAATTCAGAGATGACCAATTCACTTGGTTGATGCAATGGGCTTATTGCAGGATCCGGAAAGCTAAAGAAGACACGGTTAAGCTTAACCTTATTGGAGCAAAAAGCTTGGAAGGCTTAGGTGCATTGGGTAGATTAGGTTTGAAGGGTCTATTGCTATTCGTATATCCCAACTTTATTTTTTAGTGGATCATTTCACCGCTTAGAGGGCGGCGGAGAGGTTTTTCGCCGAGTTCTTTGGTTTCCTCTTCGATAACACGTGCCGGTGTTATCTTTGTGTTTGCATCTCTCTAACCCTTACTCTCTACCTTTAATTGCTGTTGTGTTGTGATTAATTATGGTGTAGAGTTGTTTATTTGTTTGGATTTTTGTTTGTACCTATTTTTTCGCACATCTATTGTTTGGGTATAAGCTTGTGTTGGTTTAATTTGAAATTGGGGGTCTAAACATTCATTAGTATTTTACACACTAATTGAACTTTCACCCTTGAAACAAGGGATTGTAATTAAGAGATATGTTATCTTGAATGGACACTACTCACATCAATAAAACTCATATCCCCGAAGGCTTATGGGTGAAATTATGTTTGATGAATTTCACTGCATAACAATTTTTGATAAAAATAATTTAACAATTTTTGTTAAACATAAGGTAGCAATTTTCGTCAACATGTCTCAAAAAATCTAGTTTTAATTCTAGTATTAATAAATATATTTTAACATCTTATTATAGTTTTTAGTATTAATAAATATCTGGCGTTAATTTTAGTATTAATAAATATCTTATTACCATGTTTTGATTAATTTTCCTACGTTTATATAAGTCCTTATGGTGCTCAACCTCGTTCTTGCCAAACTATACTTGGTATGGTTCGTGCACTTGCAAGTACTTTAAAATTTCACAACACTTAGAAAATCAAACATTAAAAATTATTGTTTTAATCTTGGGGTGTGAAATAGCCATTATGCCCTTAGATAAGGTTAAATGTGGGTTGCAAAATAGGGCGTCTGCGTTATGCAATTACGTGGAGAGTAAAAAAAAAAAAATGTATCATTATGTAAAATAAATTTTCCAACATAAACACTATTGCAAACACAAGAAAAATAATGATATGAAAATAACAATAAATATAAACATAAACATAAAGAAATATAATAATAAAATACTTAATAAGAAAACTACGATGTATCACTATGATTTTATAAATTATTTTAATGTCAAATAAAATACTAGAAAATAATTATATAAATAACTTAATAAATTATATTATAAAAATGAATAAATTTAAGCACATTTTCTATTAAATTTATATACATATATATATATATATTATCCACAATTAATCATTTGTAAATGAATCATCTAACATTTGGATAATTAGAATTTTAAAATTAATTCGAAATATTTGGTCTAATGGCAAGGGCTAGGAACTTGAAAGTGGTACACATAGCAAATATCAACAAGACCATGAAAACCTTAATCCTAAGAGGAAAACCACTTATAAACAAAAAAAAAAACAAAATGACACATAAAGATGTACTGAAAAGAGACAATATTGAAAATTATAATGTTATTAGTTATTGTGAATCTTGTGTGTTAAATTTTTTTTTTTTTTTTTTTTTTTGGAGAAACTTGTATGTATTACATGATAACATTGAGATCCCAGTTTTACATAAAATCTCAAAACTATGCCATGAACATTGACAACTATGTTTTCATTTGCTAAAACTGCAATTAGGGGACTGATGGCAGGTTGGTAACCCATTGCCATGATTACTGCAACCCCCACCAGAAATGCGCCGCGCATATCTCCAAACTAATCACGATGTTATCTTAACTATTCCAACAATTTTTTGCATGACCACTATGGTTTTGTTGGTTCACAATAGTGACTTTTTTCGAGTCTTGTAAATGGTGATCTAAGACCTAGAAAGTCGTAACTCACACTAGTAAGTCTTGAATTCCATATTCAGGATTGTCAGTAATTTCATATTCTAACTAGGAAGAGATAGATTCACAACTACTTCCATGAATATGAAAGAATTGGAGGCTGCTAATGCATTTTTCCTACCAAAACAATCCAACGACACAGCTCCAGTGGACAAACTAATGATTCCTAATTCCTTATTTGAGTAATATATAATACCTATAAAATGTAAAAACAATTAGAAATTCAAATTTATTTTTTGTTTCTGCCCTCCCACATCCCCCCCCCCCCCCCCCCAAAAAAAAAAATGAAAGAGAAGAATATAATAGACTTTACCAGGAAATAGTCCTAATGGAAAGCCACCAAAGCTTGTAGTGAAGGCAATCCAGATGATACCAAGGCCCAAAAGATCCCCCCCTAAGACAAAAGGTATGAAAATTATGATTTTTTTTTCTCACCTATTGATTTAGCAAAAAAACATTGTCATTATTCTCTAGTAAGCTCAAAATTATGCTACTTATTACTTTAATTGTGTCTAATGAGCCTGCCAATGACAAGATTAGAGCTTTGAAAATTAATTATGATAACTATATTCGAAACCTAGGAAAATTTTGAATACATTTCTTTTATACAATTGAATGATGTTGTAGGGATGAAATATGTGAAGAGCAAAAAATATATAATCATGCCAAATATTTGTGCAAACATAAACACTATTACAAAAAAGAAATTATAAACTTTATGATGAACGTATATATAAACATAAATATTACAATAAACTAAAATAAATATATACATCTAATATTGAATGAGAAAACTAGGCCAAAAATATATGCATTACTGTGATTTTATTAATCATCTTAATCTGGAACAATATAGTTTTTGTTTATTGTCAATTGTGTTAGGAATAGTATACTAGAAAAGAATCATGTGAAAACTAAATAAATTAAGCGATAACAATTTATATATATATATATATATATATATATATATATATATGAGATATGGGTTCAAGTTACACTTAGTGTAACTCCATAAGAGTTACACTTTTTTTAGACCATTGATTTGTATTAGATCCAAGGGTGAAAAAATACTCATATTCTTATCATTTATGTTCTCTAGAAATTAGTAATTTAAGTCATTAAAAAATAAAACAGCATTAATTCTCCACTTTCCATGTCATCATCTTCTTCCTCTCTCCATAGAGTTAAGCTTTATATCCCCCATGATATGGGATCTCTCTTTTGGTCAATCTACATAGAGGTGTATGGTTCTGTAAAAGTTTGAATTACCTTAAAAAGTCAAAATCTATTTCATTAGAAGCACTCAAATATTTAAATCCCTTTCCATAGCACTCAAAATCCTCTAGCTGGCCCTTTGTTAGAACACTCCCAGATTCAACTTAATATTACTTTTGTTCTATATTTTAGAAATCACTACATGTTGGTCTGTTGAATTTGGCAAAAATTAATTAAAAAATTATCAATGTGTCTTCTTCTCTAGGTTCAAGTTTAAGAATAGACAGAAGCCAACAATTAAACTTTAATTTTATATGGGGTATGATGAATCCATTTGTGAATGGGGGGAGAGAGAGAGACTTGTATAAAATAGAGAGATTTGGGGTCTAATGAATCCATTTGGAGAATTAATGATATTTTTTTCCATTTAATAAGAAGAGTTAGTGCCTTAAATTACTAATTTTGAGAGAACATTAATGATAATATTATGAGTGTTTTTTCACCCTTAGATCTAATACAAATCAATGGTCCAAAAAAGGTGTAACTCTTATGGAGTTACACTAGGTATAACTTTAACCCATCTCTCTCTCTCTCTCTCTCTCTCTCTCTCTCTCTCTCTCTCTCTCTCTCTCTCTCTCTCTCTATATATATATATATATATATATAGATACACATACACACAAAGTAAAGTTTTCATTTAAAATAGAAATTATCTAAATTTAATTGTTTGAACATAAGTCATCCAGCATGGTGCATGATTACAATTTTAAAATTAATTTGAAATGGTTCGTTTAACATCTTTTTGTGACTATAAACAACTATCACATATACACTATAAAAAATAAAACTATTTAATTCCTAAAAACACCACCTAAAAAATATATCCCTCATTTTTTGTTCAATTACCCTTAAAAAATTAACCCTAATTTTTTATTATTTTTCTCAAATCTATTCAAGCAAAATAAAAAATAAAAAATAAAAACAAAGGAGCACCAATGATACTGTTTTTTTTATTTTATGATCATCACCATCATCATCATTATTATTATAAAGTTAAGGTACTATTTTGTGTGCCCAGTAAGATGAGAGTAGACAATTTTGTGGTGCAACAAAATATGTGAGAAAATTAAAGTTTTAGTGCATAAAATTTAGTGCGGCAGTTAAGATAATAAACAAATAAATAAAAGAGGAAGATGTAACGTGGAGTGTTACTTTGTGGGATTGTTCATATAAAAATTTTGGTCTCCTTCTCAGTTAAGGAAAAGGATTAGAGAATTAAAACCTATTTGAATTAGTTTAAGAGTTATTGAGATCCTTTGGAATTCCGGCTTATCTAAACAAATAAATCTTAATTTGAGATTATTACATTTTTCTTTTATATATAATTGATGGGCCATAAGTACTTTTTGTTAGTAACTCCAGCCCACTACCCACCAAGCCCACATCTCCAATGTGTTAAATCCAAGGTAAAGGAAGAGATAAATTAGGGTTTTAATAGGAAGGATTTCATCACTAAGGAAGCTAAGAGGTGTATTTTTCCTTGGAGTTTAGAAGAAATACAATTAAAGAGGCAACCAAATTGTTCAAGGTATGATTTCTCATTGTTAGAGACAAATAATTAAAAAGGTTTGCATGATTATTCCATATGAACACATGAATAGGTGATAAGCCTTTAGTAGTTTTGTTCCTAGAGTTAACACAACTTTGGAGTAGTGCTGAATTCTTGACCCTTATTGTAATCTATAATATTGTTTCAAGTTTCAAAAATTTTAGTCAATACATGCTATAGGTTGCTAAGTCCTATGGGTAGATATTTTCTATGGATGCTATATATATTTGGATCTTATAGAGTATTTCATGGTGGCCTAGAATATCAGTTGTGGTCATAGAAATTTGTTTGAACTCTAGTGGTACAGATTAGTTTTGGGAAAATATTGTTGCGGTGGGACTTTGATAAGGAATATTAAATTGCTTAATTCAATGGTATATACGAAAGTAGTTTTCATACCAGATTTTTTGTAGGATAGTAGGAAAGAAAAGGTTACGAACGATTAGATTTCATGCTTACTTATTAAAGTATTCTTTTGTTTATAGCTTATGGAAGATTAAAGTGTTCAGCTGTGTTCAGATATATTAGCCAAAGAGGTAAGTAATTATGCATAATATGCACAAGTTTGTTCATTAGCTTCTTAGAAGCCAAAGGTTTTTCAAAAGTTATGTTTTTAAGCTTACATTTTCTAAAGTTTATCAAAAGCATTTTTACATCATTGAAAGAGAAACTTTGACTTTTAAATAATGTTTTAAAGAGAAACTTCGAATTTTAAATAACGTTTTGAATGTCTGAATCTCATTTAGATGATTTTTAAACTAAAATGTTTCTGAAAAGAATTGAGTTTCAAGTAAGTTTTCTAAAAAGGTTCTTATTCTTTAAATTCGTTTAAAACCAAGTGATTTCAAAGTCATATTCCTATTTTATAAATGGTATTAAAACGTTTCTTTTAGCAAATTGAGTTTTTAGACTTACTCGACTTACTCAAGAATGGTAAAAATACTTGTATAAACTCCTCAGTTCCTATTCGTTCCCTAAGATAGTCAAGCATCCCTTGATTTATGTTTCAAGTCAATATTGTGATCTTTGATATGCCTCTGTATTTGGAATAATTTTTAATATTAAGTAAATTATTTTATTTTGTATAAACTTTACTTTTGTGATATATGACTCAAAATAAGTGTTTTTAAAATTGATCAATTATATTTGTAAGCCCACTCATAGGATTGTAAGTGAGAATAAGTGTTGATTCCTCACTAGCAGGGGTTAGATGTTGGTATCCACTCAGAGGATTGAATAATTTGAATGTGAGAATATGTGATATGTGTATATGTGACACTATGCTCTGATCAATTATCTGTATGTGTTTTCGAATGATTTTAAGATTTGATTACATATGTATTAACTGGCTCATTATATGTTTTGGAAAACTATATTTGATATCATTGAGTGAATTTGTGAAATCAATATACTCGTGCTTTACTTGACTTTATTCTGTTGTGTATTGTGTATAATTGCTTACTAGATGTGTAACTCACCTGATCAATTACTATTTTCATATTAAAGTTTAATTGGGACTTTGAATCTCTTCACAAGGTGCAAGGTAGAGTGTGAGAGTTTTTAGGCGACGTCTATAATGCTTGAAGCCTTAAAGGATTTTTTAGTTTTTTTTTTTTTCACTTAAGATTTTATAGTATTTGAGATTAATTCTAAATTGTGAATTTTAGTTATTGTAAGAGATTTATTAAGAGCATTGTTTATTTGGAGTTTATTGAATTTTGGAAATTAATTATCTTTATTGAGTTATGTAAAATCAGCAAGTTAGTCATACATCTAAATTCATGTTCCATGGATTTGGGTCGTGATAGATACACATAAACCAAAAAAGCTAGAAATGGAAATGGTACCAAGATTTGTAGCTATCATGTACTATAGGCCCATTCCAAGACTAGAAATAAATAAATAAGCTATCAATGTTGCAACTCCCATCAATATGGAGCTAGCAAGAAAAGATTAAACTCGATTAACGAGTGAATCTTACTCCTTTCTTGTAGTTCGTTAACATGAAAGTTGTAAAGCTGATAAAGGTCATTAGCAAGTGCAACTTGATGCATTTGGGGGCCTAAGACGAAAACTAAATTGAAGCCTTTTCTATATTTAAGTATGACTTTTTTAAAAAATATTTAAATATTGCTTAAACTTTATTTTCTTGTTTTTTTAGATGCAAAATTACTTATTAAATATTTGCATTCTTGTTCTGCTAACATTTTTTTTAATTGGTAATATAGTATGACTAATCCACTTATTTAAAAAAATAAAATAAAAACCACCATCCACAAAACCAACAATGATATATTTACAATGTTTTTTTGTTTCTACAGTCTTTCCTTTGTTGATTTGTTGTGCCCAAATTTTCCTTTATTAGAATGGAATCCACATATATTTCGCTAGATTTGTCACTTCTTTATATCTCTACAATGTAAATTTAAATTGCAAATACAATGTAAACATATAAAGGCCCTTGAAAAAAGGCAAAATATGGTGAACGAACTGGCAAAATGTAAAAGTTTGTCAACTATTGTGAAAAATGTTGTCAACTTTTTGTGTATGTAGTCACATCTCCTTTTTTTTTTTTTTTTTTTTAATTTAGAAGTGTTACATCCACAATATTTTCAAAACAGATTTTAAGTGTTAACTTGTTACTGATTCTATTTTGAACTCACCATTGAAATTACTTTTTTATATACCAATAACAGCAAATAATAACGTGTCACTTATGATTTGTTGTGAACGTGTTGTAAAAAGGTTATGGATTTAGCACTTATCTCTTTTTTTCTTGATTTTCATGACAAAAATTCTTATTTTATTTATTGACTAATATTTGGAATTAACTAATACTATTAAAATGAAAAAAATAACATATTGGTTAAAATTTGAGAACCTTTTTCTACTTGGAGGCCTTAGGTGACCGCCTCCTCATTTGTCTATACTATAAAGCCGTTTCTAAGCTCACCTCTAAGTGACCATAAAAAAAATTATAGGAATTTAAGTTATAGAGTGCTGCAAGAAGCATGAATACACTATACACATAACATTCCTCCTCCTCCTCGTCATGGTCTTTAGCTTCAAATGTACAAATATTAACGTATGCTTTAAGTTGTCTAGTTTTTCAAGGAAAACGAAGTCGCTAAAATGACCATGAAACTCAAAGTACTCAAGAGCTGGGGCGTTGATATCAACTACGTAATGAACATCAGAATCTTCTAGCTCATCACAATTATCAAAATCAACTTCATGGTGAAATATATGTCAACGTTTGAGAGTAGGCACACAGATTTTATAAATGGAAATGGTAATATCTTCAAAAAAAAATTTCTCTATCAAATGACAAAATTTCAAGAACAGAGAAACCAGAGAGAAGTCTAACAAAAGGGTCAGGTTCATAAAAAACTTGACACAAACGAAGTTTCCTTAGGAATGGGAGTTGAAACGATGAAGGAGGATCAATCCTAAGTCAACTTAATTTCAGAAAAAACTAATGTATTGCAAGAGAAAACTCGATGAGGCAACTTCAAGTAACGTTCCCTTTTGAAATCATTATTATACAAAATACAAGTTGATATTGAGTTCTTTTACTTTACTCGTAGCTAGGTTTTTAATCCATCTCTTAACAAATCTATTACAAATCTATTAACACTGGTGGGACCACCCAAGGAATACTGTTGTTTTTAAAGAGATACTTTTAATATAATAATAATAATAATATGAAAGTTACATGAATAGGAAAGAAGATTTGAACCTTAGCAAGAGAGTAAGCGATACCACTAAATTAAAAGGCTTTTTATATGAGAGATATAACTTTTTATATTATTTTTTTAATGAAGTAATACTTTCAAGTTTCAATTAACATAAAAGGAAACATAACATATCAAGATAACAAAAAAGGTGAATCAACTCCATATTTTATATCTATCTTATGGCCAAAAAAAAAAAATCAAGGCATCAAAGATGGGGATTTCAATCCCTTTAGATAATTTATAGGGAAAATAATTTAACTTGATCTTTGCAATGCAGTACCTAGATTCTAATTTGTGGGCTTTCAGGTCTGACATGAATAATGCAATAAGGCCTTGATTGTGGTCCAGACTTGTACTAGAACTTTCAGAGGTTATACGCCGTGCAGCCTTTGCAGCTGTTGAAAATAAGGATCAATAACGGAAATGGAAATTTTGAAATGATGCAGAGTTTTACAAGTAGAGTCTGACTGCTTCTGGTTTTGAGGTTCCACAAGTTATGCACACATCTTTCAGAATTTTCAAGCTCAGCTTTACCAATTCTTTTCCCTAATCCCTTTGGAGGTTGGACACAATAATTTTGAACATGAAGGGGACAGTGACCTTAGGTATGTGATCTTACTATACTCTTTCTCTCTCTTTTTTTAAAATATTCTGATGCATGTTATTCTTTGCAGGTTGCAGCACGTTCAATTTTCTTACTGTGCAGTTGTGATCAAGATCATAGTTTTTGATAAAGTAAACGAACAAGTGTAAAGAAGTTAGTTAGATAGGAAAAACAAATAATTATCACACATACAAAGTTAACACATTAGGATACGATAGAAGAAACAAATGAACATTTATATATGAATATATCTATACAAAATACTTAACACTGTAACATTGACCACAGTGTTCCCAAATTGAAGATGGCAACAGATGGAGTTTTTAGTTTTTCCATGAAAAGTTGCGTAGTATGTTTCTTCTTTCCCTCTTAAACTTGTAT
Source organism: Notholithocarpus densiflorus (assembly GCA_030021035.2). Classification (NCBI taxonomy): domain Eukaryota; kingdom Viridiplantae; phylum Streptophyta; class Magnoliopsida; order Fagales; family Fagaceae; genus Notholithocarpus; species Notholithocarpus densiflorus. Next base: position 173,750 of record JARYZH020011362.1, on the reverse strand, counting down.
TTAAGCAAGACGTGCAATATATATATGCTCTTTCAAAATTTGCAATAGATACCACCCTACAATTGTGTGTAGTGTCTCCAACCCACTGGCATGTGGACCTCGCTGAAAGTTAACTAGACTGAGTTTTCAGTGTTAATTTCACTGTCTCAGTTCAAAATAAATAAACTTACATAACCAATAGTATAGAATGGTGGAAAAATTCCATGTAATCAAATTTGATTAGTTTGTTGATATCTATAGACCTAAAGTTTTAGAATTAAGGCTTGATTATTGTTTCACCCAAAATTTTAGAACCAATTGATTATATTTTTTGACAAGAGAACTAATTGATTATTGCTGTGCTTGTATTAATCAATGATACCAAAAAATTTAGACAAAATTGATAAATCCAGAGCTGGAAAAATGTGGTATACGTGTCTTGTTAATAGGATTAAAATATTATTTAATATTTTTCTCAAAAAAATAAACATCATTTAAATATAAAATTTTGCTAGATTCGTTTACAAGAAAAATTATTTCTCAACCTTATTAGGTTGGAAAAACAAATTAAATATATGTGTACTACTGTACTGAATCAAAATCATGAATGCTATACTATTATTTTTAAATTAAAAAAAAAAAAAAAAAATCATGGATGCTATACAAAAGCCACCATAGTTTTCACTAATGATTGTGGAATAGACATTACTTGACTTGGGAAAAGGGTCTTTTTTTAGTGTCTAATCATAAGATTGGAATCTCGTATTTAATGGTTTCAATCAGAGTCTCTTCATGTCCTCTAACCACCCGACCAAATTGCTTGAAAACCCTTCCAAGACAGTGTGACATTTCACACCAAATACTAAAACTTTATCACTTCATAGCTTGACTTCTAATATCAAAGATGGCCATGTCCCTGTAATCGTACAATAAAAACTTGTCTAGGAGCACCTCTGGCCTTGCAATGTGAAAATTTTAATATTTTCTTTGAAAAAAAAAATGAATAGAAAAGGATTGAGATTACTTTGGTGAGAAGTCTAAGCAGTGTTGAATTAGAGATAATAGAGATTCAAATGTCAAATATCAAATGTCATTCTTTGAATATTAGCAGTCACAATTCAAATAACTTGAAAACAGTATCCTATATTGATGGGCACACTTCAAGTTGGTCCAATCAACCTTTTGGCTTTGTCAAAGTGTAGGACAAGCAAATGAATGGTGTATTTTCTATTGCACAGTTGATCAATGTATTGATAACAATACTTTCAACCCACAATTGAGTCCCACTTTTAATTGATTTTTCTATTCTTATTCATAGTAAGTGTCCAGTTTGAAAACAACTTATTTAACTTGTTACATAAATTTTTTTTATTAAAAGTGTGTTAAATTATACTTGTACTTTTAAAAAATTGAAAAAAATAAAAAAAAATACAAGAAAAAACAATGTTTTAAAAGGTTGTACATAAAAGCTCAAATCTAAAAACTGAGCTTCTAAGCTGATGCCAAACATATACTAAATATTAAAATTAACTTTTATTTACAATAAATAAAAAAAAAAGATAAAAATCATTGGCAACAAAAGTATCTTATATGCGTATTACATATAACTAACCATAAAAAAATTTCCACTTTAGTAAACATCTACTAGTAGTCTTTTTATAACTAAACAAAGTGATCAAAAAAAAAAAAAAAAAACCTTTTGCTTGTGAATTAAAAAACCTAAAGATTATTTCTCTCTCTCTCTCTCTCTCTTCCCATAGTGATGGAGCTACCCGTGAATCACGGTCAGCCTAAGGCCCACACATAAATGGCCATGATCTCTGGGGCCCAGTAACGCATCACTATTCATCACCGTCCAAATCAACTTACCCTAGCCCATCACATCTCATAAACCAGTCCACTATTCTTTTTTCTTCTTCGGTAATTTGGTTGGATACTTTTTTTTTTGCTATGAATTTGATTGGATATTGGGCTTCGATTAAGAGAGCCCGCAGTCTTTTTCACCTCCTAGGAGACCACAGTCCCTTGACTCTTCTCCCTTTGTTTTGTCTTTCACTTCTCTTTGAAAGAGAAATGTATAATTTTTCTTTTGAAAATAACATGATGATTATTATGGGTCTTGGCATCAAATAGTATATTACTATTCATCTCTTAGAAACATGGGTATTAACGGTTGTCTTCAAGGCATAGAATTAAGAATATTCGTCCATCCCAGTCTTGGCTCCAGTCTAGAAATTAGACAATAAGTACAACACGGTTCAAGATATATTATTAGAATTAGTCAATATGCAATGCAAGCTGACTGAAGTCACTAGTGATAAAATGATTATCAGAAGATCAGAAACTGAACAATATTTGATGCTAGAATTATGAGAATCCCGAATTGCTATACAAAGGAAAAAGGACTTACATCTCTAGAGCATGGGATGTTAATGGGCATTTTTGACCAATGTCTTTGGCTGATTCTGCTGCAAGGTTTAAGTCTTTAGCCTGCAGCACAAAGAAGTACATAAAGATCAGATCCAAAGATTTAAATTACAAACCATTAGTCAGGTATGTTTCTAATAATATTTTATGACAAGAAAAACCAAGAATATTCAGGCAGGTCTTTAGCCTACTTGACTCATCTTAGCTCTCAAATAAGCCCATCCAAGGATTAGGTGCCCCACTGAGTGATTGAGCAACCAAGTGAAGCAGAGAGTACAGGCACACGACAGGTTTGGGGAGTACATGACCATGTTATCTAAATTAACATAAATAAAGTCATCATTTCAAAAGCAAAAAAGCTAAACCACTTACCATAAGCTTAGATGCAAACCCACCGTCATAATTCCTAGAAGAGGGTTCCCCTTCCATCACTCCAGGAACTGGATTATAGCTGTCACTGTCATTTGCATGTCCTTAGTATATAAATACTGATTAACCCAGGAGAAATGCAGATTTACTTAAATTTGAGCCACAAGGCTGACAACCTGATAATATGCCCCACTGGTAGAGAAATTCAATTACACTCACCTTCTATATCTCTCAAGACCACTATTGAACTACTGATATTCAATGACCTAGAAAAGCCATATTCCTGATCTGTTTCTGTTAGTGGTGGTGAATGCTCAATAATTCAATATACATTGTTTGCCCACTTCTAACAGCATAGCTTTTGGGATAGATGGTTGTAAATGGTTTCTACAACAAATATATGGATGTATTCATCCAAATTACTAAATGAAGGTTTTTTCCTACATCATAAAAGGAGAGGAGTCCAGGAAACTATGTTATGTGTCTCCAAGGTACCTTTAAAAAAAATAAAAATTGGGTTTATCTTATGCAAATTTCTGCCAACAAAGTTTTACTTTAAGGAAGAGGTTCCAATCTTAATTCATTTTTGTTTTGCCGATTCATAACTTTTGTCACATTAAGATCATCTTTCAGCACGAACTTCAGAACTAGTTTAGGGTACTGGTGCTTCCATTGTAGTCTTGTTTGAAGAAGAGTATCAAATGTCACTAACAGATGAGTACAAAAGAAGTATTAAGTACCTACTCCAATCGCGAGCATTTGAAGAGTTGAATACTTTTGTCAGAGTACTGGCAGAAATTCCCAGAGACTGACCAAGAGCAAGGGCTTCTGAAACACCAAGCATGCTAATTGGCATTGCCAAATTATTGCAGATCTTTGCGGCCTATACAACAAACCCGTGCTCCAAGTATCAAATACTTGCAACAGATTCTGATTGGCTAAGAGTTAAGAACAAGATTCCAGAATAAGCAAAGAATAATTATATTTCCTTCATTCACAGACTATTACACAGGCAACATGGAAGTGTATGCTCTTGTGATGATTAAGGATGAGGAAAGGAAACCTGAGAAGAATGTCCTTAAACAGATATAATTTTGATCATTTGTTAAAAGTTTTCCATTTCTTTCCTGATGTACAACATTGAAACATCTCACTCTTGAATGGTGAACTACCACAAAAGCAAGCTGAAGATTTAAGCATGATGAGGCAGATTTTTTCAAATCACTTTTCAGTTGAGACTAGGGTTGGACCCATTTGAGTTGATCAGTCATGCAGATTTCCATGTATGCATTGCAAGGACATTACTGATATCTTCTTATCCAAATAAATGTGTCAGGATGGGCATGCTAGATAAGACAGTAGCTTATAACCTCAAAACACAGAATACAATCTAATGTTGTATTGTTGTTGAAAAGCAAGTGGCGAAGTATATGTTAGATTGCACCAGAGAATATCTGCAAAGAGAACCAAGCAAACTCAAGTGATCAAAACTTCCATTACCACATGAATCATAATATTAATGCAACAAACCAAATGACCAATCTAAATGGATTCTTGGAGACTATTAAGTGATTCTTTTAGCTCTCCATTTAACATATTGAGGTTATACTAATCATATATTCTTATGCCACAACAATAAAGCTTTCTTCATGATGGTTCCTAAATGCTAAAAGATGCTATATAGGACCTAAAATGATTTTTTTGGTATTTATTACAAAGTTATATGATTCATCACTCACTTATATCTTCCAAATAACTTTATTTAAACTCTCAATTATGCTTAGAAAGATGAGTATATGAAGCTCAGACACAAACAATGTTAAAATAAAGAACAGAAATAGTCAGTATTGATGTTGGGATGCGGAAGCAAGTGAGAAAGAGGACTCAGGGAAATTACACAGTTTGGCCTGATGGCCTACGACCACAGGATAAAGCCCCAGCGGCTACATCCTTACTATATGATCAAGTGTGTGTTACACAGAACCCTAAAGAGGGTACTCATAAGTGCTAGGGTTAACCCTAAATGGGCTTACAATATAATTAGGCCTCTTGGACGATTACACATAATAAGTCATAAACCCATATCTTAAACAAACAATACCTACTATAAGTCAACTTTTTATTAAATAAACAAAACCGCATGGTTTCAATATGGGATCTTCATTCTCTGATATAAGAATATTTTATAGCATCTCATCCCAACATTGTGCAGTGACATGTATGCTTCTCTGTTAGTCCAAGTTTATTCAGAAAAGTAAGATCACCTCAGAAGAGAAATATAAAAAACGGTTTTAGGAGTGTATGCTGGGAGTTTTAAATTATTTCCTCTATCATTAATTTAACTTTCAAATACTCCATATGGAAATAAGTAAAAAAAATAACATCAGAAAGTTAAACTTCAAGAATGTAAGAGAACTTACTGAACCATTTCCTGCTTTCCCACAATATATTGTGTTTTTGCCCATTGAAAGGAATAAGGGTTTTGCAGCCAGAAAAGCTTCTTCGGATCCACCAACCTGGAATAATGCTAGCTTTTGTTCATAAGTTGATCATTATCAGAGTACAAAATTTTGGTGCCTTCAGCCTAACACGGCCTCCCCAACCTCTATACCATACAGGTCCCCTAGCTGTAAACAATCCTCTTGTTTAAATGAAGAAAAAGCAACAATAGTAGCTAAATATAATTTCAGAAAGAAAACCTAACTATGTAAAAATGTTGAACCATTGGCATAACAGATTGTCATCTGTGAGAGAACTAATAATCGGGGACCGTGCCATTAAAATTTATACTAATAGGTGGCAAACTTTGCTACAGATGCAATATAATTTGAATTGGGAAATTTCTTAATGATTAGGCATAATTAAGTTGACTTCTGGTTAGAATTTTGATCCCGCAAAATTGGTTAGCATTTACAGATACGTTACATTTTAATTTAAACTGATAGCTGGTTGCTAGATTAGCTAGGATTTCTGTTTATCAGATAGGAAAAATTTGAGATCATCAGTCAAATTCTAAACAAGTGATGTTTGGTGTAGGTGGTAGTTATGGGCCTACACCAAAGCCATGCATTTACAGCTGCAAATAGATGTAATAAGGATCTTCTAAAGAAGGTGAGGGCAACAAGAAGCCATGGAATTATAGTTGAACAATTCTTGATTCTAATTAGTTCATTATGAATTGTAATATGCTACTTTTATGGCCAAAAAACACAATATCCTGTGATGACAAAACTACTCTGACAGAACTAAAACCATGAAAAAAAAGGGAATAACTGTATCAGAGAAGCTCAGCTTGTATACTTTTGTAAAGTTCTGATTTACAATTATGTTTTATGTTGGCTTTATTCCATGATAAAAAGTGTTGTAATTGCTTTAATTTTGTTCTTTGTATTTTGTAGGATTTTATTGTATTGGGTTTAGTATTAAGTTGGTGAAGAATCGAACATAAAATGAAGAATCAGAGCAGTTTCGTGATTGGCTCGCGAGAAGGGTTCCCGCGAAAAGGGCATGTGAGAAGCACATGTTGGAAGCTGAAGAGTCATGCCAGCCTGGAGGATTTCGCAAGTGTCTCGCAGGTAAGGCCTTCTCGCGAGATACCCACGAAACTCTCTACCTGAAAGATTTTAAGTGTGACTTTCTTACCCTTCACCCATACTATATATACCCTCATTACCCACAAAAGTATGAGAGGCCAATTCAGAGAGAAAAACCCTAGATAGATTTTCTACAACACATACACTCATCTTTTAGAGAGAGAGCTACTCATCCTTAGTGAGAAATCATTGTAGCCTCTTCTCCTTCCCTCTCCTATTGCCATACCTTGAAAGGAGATTTGTACCCAAACACAACTCACATCTTTTCAGAGTGTAGTGAGTGTTTTGGAGGTTGGAAAGCTTTGGGGATTTGCCAAAAGAAGCCGGTGAGGCTTGGCGGATGCAATCAGGCGTATTGCGGGATCCGAAAAACTAGAGAAGACATGACTCCGAGAAGTCCGTTGGTAGCAGGAGCTTGAAAGACTCAAATACATTGGGTAGACTAGGCTTCAAGGGTCTTTTGTTATTCGTGTACTCCAACTTTATTCTCTAGTAGATCGATTTCGACTTGGAGGGTCGCGGATAGGTTTTTCATCGAGTTCTTCGGTTTCCTCTTCGATAACACGTCTTGGTTTTATCTTGTGTTTGCACCTCTCTTCCCTTACTCTTGTACTTTATTTTTATTGTTTATTGTTCATGTTTATGTACTAGAGTAGTTATCAGTTTATTGCGCTTCATTTACTCTTGTTCCGCACTTAGTCTAAATTAGAGTAAAAGCAATCTAGCCGTAATTTTTATTGGGGGTCTAAACAAGCTCTTGTGTATTCACACAAATTCGAGCTTTCAACTTTCATATAGCCAAAAGGTTGTCAGATGGGGTTCCAAAGGGGATCTTTTATGTGTCTTCTGAAGGGTAAGCTTGAGACAAGAGGATCGCCTTTATATTGAGTGCTCTATCAATTGAAGATTATGGAGGGAGATCCTTTTGAAGTGTCTTCTTAATGGATAGTGAGTGAGTGGTTGAGCTCACTTGGGTGATCGATACTCATTTTAAGTAATGGTTTCAGGCACACATAACATAAGCTTGCTTGGCAAGCTACTTTCTACCTTATTTGGGGTAATAGGAATGAGAGAACTCAAAGTGGTAGAGCTAGAAGTCACTTTGAAGGACAAAAGTGGAATCATACCATGAAAGTAAGTGTGCCAGCTTCTGCAGCAAGAACACCCCCAGATACTGGAGCATCCAACATGACAGGAATTACCAAATTGTCTACAAATAATGAAATCTGTCAGTCCTTATATATAGACAAGCATAAGGTAAGTCAAGCATATCTAAAGATAAAATTATGATCATGTATCGAAATTCCACTTCCTGCCCTACCAAAAAAAATATAAATCAGAGATTCTCTGGTTCAAAATCAATATGAAGGCAGGTTTCACCAAAAGTAGTTCATTAGAAATGCCAAATTGTTAAGATGAGTCTATGCTACAAATGATTATAACATACTAAGTGATCCATACTTTTAAGGTAGGGCTATGTTTAGAGTACATAATCGTGAGTCGTGACAGCACCAAAGCTGAATAATTGATTTCTCAGTAGATGCAGTCCTTTTTAGTTCCATTCTGTATTTTCCTATTTTCCAATATCAACTGATATCTTGGTTTATATCTCTTGACTAGTTAATAGACAAAACTCAGTAACTTTAGAATTTATTTTCAATATTTCATCTATCACATTATCCATTTTAATATGTATTAGGTTACTAGTTAAAAGCTTCAAAAAAAATAATTTAAAAAGCATCAAAAAAGGTTACTAGTTAAAGGTAAGTCAGTTTCTGTAATTGTTGCTCTCAGCTTGGTATTAGAGAGTCACTAGTTCTAAGACCTAGTCCCCTTTCCAGGATTATATTTAAGTTCATGACATTGGTGTTTCCCAAGTGTGTTTCCTATGTCTTATTTTGTAACTCTTCTGTTATTTTGTAACTCTTCTGTAGGATCTTGAATCAACGTTCAAGAGAGAGAGAGAGAGAATAGAAAGAAGTTTGAAGAGTAATCCACATCCCTGTTATGTGGATACACTACTTTATAGCCAAAATATCAACAGCCATCTACACACAGACAGGACAAGAACTTGAAAAGTTGCTAAATTATAATAGACAAGATTATAACTAACATATACAATGGCAAGCATCACAAATGACTGGCAGGCAGGTCAAGCTAAAACACAGTCTGCCTAGTACTTTAATTTACTAGTTAGTGTTACCTTTCTTTCCCTTTAAATTACATTTAGATACAGTCACAGAAAGCTTTCTCGATGTTTGTGGATCAATAGTAGATGAATCTATTAATAACCATGGTCTTAGGAGATTGCCACCTTGAAGCAAACCTTTTGGTCCAGTGAAAACATCAAATACCTACATAAATTCTATCAGTATGTTGATTCTGGCATCAAGACCAAAAAAAAAAAAAAAAAAAAAAAAGTTCATTCTGTCTACGCAGAGTTAATGACAACAACCACCTTGGAAGTAAGAACCATTATATAAATATAAACAAAACACATTCAAGACCATACTCTAGTGTTATAGACTCAAAACTCAACCTATCAAAATTTGAGTTGGTGCTCGGGTAGAAAACATTATAGCACTCACAAAGACATCTTATAAGCAATAATAACTAAAATGAATGATTATTTCAAACCCGGGAATCAGCCTCTCAAAAACAAAATTGGGAGGTAAGGCTATCTACCAATCATCTCTCCCACACCCACACCCCATAAAAGTGGGAGTTTTGTGCACTAGGTACATCCATTGTAATAATTATTTCAATCAAATCCCAAAAATATGCAACTTTCTATTTATCTGTATTAATATTTGATTTTTGAATGGTTCTTCACATTGTGCTCTCTTGTTGACATCATTAGCACAACATGTACCCATACAGTAATTTAATTCATAAATGACTTGTTGGTACAGTTTACGTACAAATCTGTAGCAAAGCTGACAGGTACTTTGGAGCCAAAAGTTATGATATCAATATTTTCTTCTTTTTAGAGGTGTCATCTCCCAGGTGTTTTGTATAATACAGCAGAGATCCATGGCATCTTCAATATTTTCTTCCTTTCTTGATTAAAAAAAATTCAAAATAGCCAAACAGGCATCATTCATGTACACACTAAGTGTACAAGAGCAACGCCAGTGAAACTGAATTTTACAAGGGATGTATTAATCAAGAAAAGTAGTGGAACTTCCACTGCTTTACTTGATTTGTTCTTCTTCCACTGTGGAAGAAGAACAAATCAACAAAGAGATCCTTCAAACTAAGAAAATTAAAAAAATGAGGGTACATAGTGAATCCTATTATAATTAAGATGGATAGACTCAATATTTTTCACACTATTTGTGGGCCCCATACCTGTCACTTGGTCAGAACAAAACTGTTTTGTTACCCGCGGAAGGTTTTCATCCCCATCAGCCTTCTCTTTTCTCATTTCCCCTTCCCCCTTCCCCCTTCAGCCCTGTCACTCTCCCAAAGCACAAACCTGAACCCATAAAAATTTCTCAAGCTCCCTCGCCTCGTCAGGACCGTCACCAGTGAACAGCACCCATCTCTTCGACGTGTACGGCGGCGCGATCTCCTCTGTCGTGACCCAACGGCGCCGACGAGCATAAAGAAACGTGACCCATTTCCCCATTTTGTCACGGACGATCTCCTCCGACCCAAGACGGTGCTACCTCATCCCTTTCTGTACTCTCTCACCTTGTTTATTTATCTGATTTGTGTGTTTCACATTTGGGTTTTGAGAAAAATGTTAGGTTTTAGCTTGAACTCTGTTTGCCTTTGTTTTTCCCTGTTGTTTGGTTGGTGAGAAAATAATAAAGGAGAAATTTTTTTGGTTTTTTTTTTTGTTTATATGATATTATTGTGCCTTACCCATTGCTGGTTTGCTTCAATGGTTTGAAGTATGCAAAAGGGTTTTACTCTAAATAACCCATTTTCCCACTGTCTTTCTTTTCTGCTCTCTCTCTCTCTCTCTCTCTCTTTTGCTTGGTTTCTGAGAAACTATAGGATAAGTTTAAATAAAAATTTGAACTTGATAATTCTTTCTACAATTTTCTCAGTGACCATGTACTCTGTTTTCTCTTTTCTTTCATTTCCTCTGGTTTTGGACTGCCCAGAAGTGGGATTTGTGTTTTTTCTATGAATTGAGATTGTGCATGATCAATGTTGTTCTTTGTATTTTAGTTTTAGTTGTGGGATACTTTTAAAGTTTTATGCTTGTTAACTTTTATTTTTGTTCCGCAATGCTTCTTTTGAATAATATGTGGATGTGTTTGTTTATGTCTCTCTAATGTGTTAATGTTTATGTTGTATGCACCATATAATAATTGTTTTTGGTTGTGTGTGTTTATTTTTCCAACCTTATGATTTTTACATAAAAGAATGGAATTTGGCTTCTGGGTTGAAGTGTAGAAGGGTGATGTATGTGTTTTCTTTTCCTGAATGTTTTTTGCAGGCATTTAGATATTTTGTATAGCATTAAATTCTGAGACACGGAACAGCCCTCATTTTCTACATAGCATGATGTGAATTCTGCACTAACTTGAACATTTCTTATTGTACAACAAATCAAATAACTAATTGAAATCCAAACAAATTGAAGAACTCAAAATACTAACTTGAGGAAAGGAAAAGATTCAAGTACATTACATGTCATGAACAGTCACATTGTATCCAGCCTTCACTAGATTTTTCACCATTCTGGAGCCCATATTTCCCAGCCCAATGAACCCAACACTCTGTAATACATAAATAGTTTGAGAAATTCTTAAACAACTCTGCAAAAAAACTCACAGGAAAAAAAAATGCCAGATTTCCAACTGGGTCGTGCTAAAAACCCTTGAAGCAATTATAAATATTTTAGAGCCTGAACTTTCATACCCCAGAAAGCCACAACCCACAATATATATAATCCTCAAATCTTTTCAAAAATTCAAAGGAAATAACAGAATGAAATTGCAGAATTCATTGTTTAACTTAGAGCTAACTCATTTAGGCTGCCTTAATTTACAATCAACTGTATATGGTTGCACTTATATCTCAGCAGAGAAGAAATTAAGGACCCAGAAAAGGCAACGGTTAGAAGAAAGAGAAGAAAGCTTTACCTCAAACTGGGATGATGAAAAACTGCGTATTGAAGAAGAAGAAGAAGAGGATATAAGAGAAGATTTGTGGTTGGAAAGAGAAAGCAGTGCTGCTCTCACCCTGCAAATCGCCATACTCATCATCTCATGAACTACCACAACACTTTGTGCAGATAAATATGAACAACAAGCTCACTTCTATTATTATATCAATTTGTAATAGAATAGTATATGATTGTTTATTCATAAAAGACAATGTCCTTTTCTTGCCAAAATTTTTTTTCTTTTTTTGGAAACTCGGAACACCCTTTCCAAATAACAATAAATATAAAAAAAAATTTAATTAGTTGTCACGTTTCAAAATAATGCTGAAAACTAGTATCTCAAGTGTCTAAAACTCGAGTTCCAAGATAAAACTCGAGTTTTTAAGTCTCGATTTGTAAGAAGATGAGTCTGATTTGAAAAAAAATCCTCGTAAAAATCGAGTTTTAAAGACTCGAGTTCCATAAATTGCAGAAAAACGCAGCTATAGGGCTTTAAAACGTCACTATAAGGCTTTAAAACGTCACTATAGGACTTAAAAACGCCACTATAGGGCTCTCTAAACCTGGTATGAGGTGATTACTTATAAAAAAAATTTACAGAAAAATGCCGCTATAGAGCTTTAAAATGTCACTGTAAGGCTTAAAAACGCCACTATAGGGGAAATTTTTTTTGCATGGAACTCGAGTCTTAAAGACTCGAGATCTATGTGGCATTTTCAGTCCCCAAACACTCACAAAGCAAGTCTTTGGAACTCGAGTTTTAATATGGATCTCAAGTTTCTAAAACTCGAGATGCTACTTTCCATTATTGTTTCAAACGTTGCCTAACTAACCATATACAACTCCTTTACCTATCTATTTTGCACATTCTCCCTGGAAACTCGGGGGGTGATTTCACTCGTGGAATAAAAAGGGTACTTCAATTCAATCCAAGACTGTAAGAAGTGAAAAGTTTTGCTTTCACTTTATGGTTTGTTGTTACAATGAAGACTAAGATTAGGACACACTGAATTGTGTATAGCAAACCCAAAACATCATGGGATAAAGATAGTAACATGACTGAAGAAATTAATACGGCCCCAGTTCTTCAATTCAATTCAATTCAATTCAATTATGGACTTTTGTTAGTGGCCGTCAAAAAACCTCAGATTTTGTAAAATATAGGGTAAATTGCAAATTACCCTCCTATATTGAATTTTATTCTCTGAAGTTTTAAAATTTGGATTTTACTCCTCTAAAATTTGGGAGAGTTGGATTTTACATTTTAACGTTTTAGAATTTGGATTTTAACTCATAAAGTTTGAGGATGTTTGGTTTTTACACCCAAAATTCTAAAACTTCAAGGTGTAAAATCCCAACACCTTCAAACTTTAGGGAATAAAATCCAAACACCACAAAAATTTAAGGGTAAAATCCAAATTTTAAAACTTTGAGGTATAAAATTTAAATACCCCAAAGTTCAGGATAAAATTCAAATTTTGAAATTTCAGGGGATAAAATCCTAATTTTGAAACTTCAGGTTGTAAAATCCAAACACCCTCAAACTTTAGGGGTGTATTTTACAATTTACCTTAAAATCTATTTAATGAAATTTTTAGAATTCTTATTATCACTCCTTTTAAATTCTCAACTGTTAAACAAAATTATTGATTGTCAATTAAAATCTAAAGACACTTCTAGTCATAGCTTTGTAATCGGACTAGCCGGTTCAACCAGGAACCAGGCACCAATTCAGTCAAACAAAAAAACCCTAAAACCGATCAAAATCGGTCAAAAATCAAGTAAAACCGAGAACTGAGATCAAAATCGGTTCTTTGACCATACCGGTTTTTAAAATCATGCTTCTAATATAGCATTCCATCTCCAACTAATATATATATATATATATATATATAGAGAGAGAGAGAGAGAGAGAGAGAGAGAGAGAGAGAGAGAGTAGCATCTCATCTCTAACAAAATATATTTGGTGAAAACACAATGTTGGTCCATAAAGTTTTTCTATTGTGTGTTTTTTGTCCCTTAAGTTTCGACTAAGCATTATTAGTCTCTGAAGTTTAAAAAATGAGCATTGTTGATCTCTCCATTAACTTCCATTAAACTATTGCTTATATGTCTAACGAAACAATGATATGGCACTTTTTTTTTTCATGTGGCAACTTATTTTGTTTAAAGAAAAAATAAAACAAATACAAAATTACACTCATAAATCTAACCTGTTTCAATTTGCATCCTAATTATTCACCGGTCTCAAGAAGCTTGGCAACGTCTCGGTGCATTGTTTTTATCTAAATCTCTCTTACCGTTCATCAATTTCAAACCACATATAATTCAAACAATTCACAATCCCTTGGTCTGATCCGGTATCATACAATGGAAACTCTTAATTAATAACTATATTGTGACTTATGCCCAATGCTTGTAAACGAGAACATCAACAACAACAACAACAAAAAGTTTTGGAAATAATCTAAGAGAGAAAAACCATTTGGCAGTTTTATAGCCCTTGTTGAAAAACGAATACCAATTAAATACCAAATGGAATTTACGACTTGGAAGTGAAAAACAGTAAGGCAAATTCCAAATAAATTCAAAGAAAGTACATCCACTGACACCTTTGTGGACGTGGCGGCGCGTTGCTGCTCCAGTGTGCATTCCATACTTCCATCTCGAGTATGATTTCATTTTGAGAAAGTAGTCAACTACCAGGGCCTTCCAAATTTAGGTTTAAATTAGGGAAAAGAAGCGAGTTTGGATTTTAATCACATGTGTATTTTTTAATAAAATATAAGTTGCCACATGGGAAAAAAATAAGTGCCATGTCAATGTTCTGTTAAACACATAAGATTTTAATAGAATGACCAATAACTCTCATTTTTTAAACTTCAGGAACTAATAGCGCTCACTCGAAATTTAAGGGACCAAAAGCGCACAATAGACAAATTTCAAGGACAAACATTGTATTTTCGCCAAACATATTTTGTATATATAGCATCTCATCACGTCAAGAATATGAGTGGTGTTCCTAAAAAAAAAAATATGAGTGGCGAATAATTGAATTAACTTGAGAACCGTTGTGGGTTTCAATTAGCTCAACTGGTAAAGTCTCTAATCGTTAAATAAGAGATATGGGGTTCAATCTCCACCTATACCAAAAACCAATTGGTGTCTTGGTCTAATGATAAATAGCTATTATCATGAGCGGACGTCATAGGTTAAAAATATTTGAAAAAAAAAAAAATTTTTGAGAGCCATCTGATAATAAGTTCAAACCTCTTCTATGGGTAAAAATTTGCCTCTTGAAGGGATGATTCCAGCCCCTCCTTGAACTCATCTCTTAAGATGATTTTATGAAATGGCTAATTGAGAACTATTTTCTTTTTCTTTTTTTTAAGTGCTATTTTGTCTTAAATTATTATTATTATTATTATAGACACACACATACATAGGGTTGGATTCAAGTTACACCTAGTATAATTCTAAGTAATGTTACACCACGCAATAACTTGTTATAAAATTCATATTTTGAAAATCTCACCATTGAATTATATGTTCTTAACATTCATGCCAATTTTCATGTCAATTGAATATTATTTACCATTCGATCTGTAAACTCATCTTTTATACATTATCTTAATCTATAAAAACTTGAATTTAAACAATTGATTGATGACATGATTATTAATTTTTAATCATCTCGAAACTTTGCAAGCATGGAGAATATACAAAGATAATTTAATCTAACAATGGATAAATGGATTTGTTAAAATTCGCATCCAATTAAAAAATATTGAGTGATGTAACATTACTTAAAGTTACACCAGGTGTAACTTGAACCCAACTCATATATAAATATATATATATATTTTACATATTCCATACATATAAACCCTAGGATTCATAAATTAAATCCAATACTTAACTAAAACCATCATGTAGGTGTTGCTTATTTTGAAAAATTCATACTTGGATGACAAAACCCCAATTTAAGGAAAATTCCATTTCAATTATAATCCTAAAATTAAACTATTCATAAATCTTAGTTCATCTCATCAAATTGAAAGTTTATGCTTGTAACTGGATGCGTAAATTTCATATGTGCACTTTAAATTTCATAGAAAAACATTCATATCACTAAAACCCCAAAATTTGGCCTAGTCCTAACCTTAATTTTTTATTCTTTGATTACTTTAAAATATATTATGATTCACCCGATTGCTATCACAAACACTACTTAGATGCTCTAGTTACATATTATTTTAGTCAATTCAGTGCCAATTCAGTGAAATCCTTTTTAGATTGGAAAACCTTAATTTAATTTTATAAGTTGGGTCCGGTTAATGTATTCCCTTAGAAGCATACATTAATCATCCATTTTAGGAAACTTTTTATTGAAAATTGGAAAAGCTGCCGAAAAAGTTAATCACTTCTTCATTTGTCCATAAAATATTTCCTAAAATTGTTTACTAACATTAAGGACACATGTTAGTAAAACCCTTATAAGTTTAATCCTTAAAGATCCGTATTTGATAGATGATTATAATCTGGTCATAATCTAACCAAATTGAGAGTTCCAATCCTTAATTAAGAATCTTAATTTCATTCTATATTATCAATTTAAGGAGATGATAGCTGGAACACAAAAATCCCCAAATTAGGAATGTCATCTGTAACCCTAACCCTAAGACTTAAAATCTTTAATAATTCACTAAAAGCCACTATACATCCTAATTAATGGCTCAAATCTTCAATTTGGGTTCTCGATTACATGATTTAACTATCAATGGAAAGAAATTATTGGTAGCAAATAAATATCCCCAAATTAAGCCCTAAATTTAGAATTTAGGGTTAGTTAGTGGCTTTGTGGAATAGTGGAGGTTAAAAGGAGGGAGAACACCAGGGCATAAAAACTAGCCATTGAGGTTTCCTCTGCATCAACTCAAGTATGTGTCTGTTGTGCCATGTGGTTTATTTGGGTTATGCATATGGGGTTCCAGGATACTATTTAGTGTGAGGTAAAACTAGAAATTATTATTATTTATACTAAATAAACTTATTTTCTTTACATTGCTTCCACAACACCAAGCCAGAGCCAATAAAAGGCTACTTAAGAAATTTTTGTAATATTCAATTTGATTCTGCAGACTGAAGATTAGACCAGTATTCCTCAACAAGCTGCCTAAACAGGGAACCTTCTTTGTTTATTAACTTCATTGGTTCATCATACTCCACTAATTTTCCTGAAATACAATGGAAACATTTCCTATGAGTAACGTTGCATGCCAAAACTAGATCTTGGGAATATTTGGATTAGGAAATTCAAAACTTAGATATATCAATATAATGGAAGGCATCCACAGAAAGGTAAAGGATTTGGGTGCTCAAACAAATAGGGAACATTAATTCTATATCCAAGGGTTGAAGTAATGTGTGACTTACCATCACTAACACCGAGAACCATTGTGCAATCCATCACCGTGGGTATCCTGTGAGCTACAGTGATCACAGTACAATCTGCAAATTCAGCCTGAATAGTTTTCTGCAGAATCATATCAGTTGCATTATCAATTGATGCAGTTGCTTCATCGAGCACCAATATCTTACTTCTCCTCAAAAGTGCACGGCCTAAACAGAAAAGTTGCTGCTGCCCAATGCTCCAATTTGATCCAGATTCCACAACTGAGTGACAGGTTCATAGTTGTTAATGATCAAATTTTAGAATTCAGCACATGCCACATATTAAAATATTGAAACATTACCTAAGGAGTCTAGGCCCTTTCCATTCTCTTGAAGAGCCTCTTGTAGCTGGCACTTTCCAAGAACCTTGAAATGGAAAATATCACTTATTCTAAAATTGAAACCCATAGAGAATTAAATGAGTAATACTTCTTTATAAGCATTGTTTTGCCCAGTAGAAGATCCAATGAATAATACTTCTAATGTTAAAGCAACCAGAACTGGAAAAGAACTGAAATAGTACCTCCCATATTTCTTGGTCAGAATGCCCAGACATGGGATCCAAATTGTATCTCACAGTTCCATTAAAAAGAGTAGGCTCTTGAGGTATTATTCCAAAACGTGACCTCAAATCATGAAGTCCAATTGTAGAGATGTCAATGCCATCAACTATAATCTTCCCTCCAGCTGGCTCTACCAGACGAAAAAGAGCACCTATTAGAGTAGTTTTCCCACTGCCAGTTCTGCCAACAATACCAATCTTTTGCCCTCCTTCAAAAGTGCAACTTATCCCACAAAGAACAAGTGGTGCATTGGGCCTATATCTGACCTGTTTTCAAATCAACTTTCTCAGTATGTACACATAGCTTCCTTTGATTTGATATTAAATGAATCAAAATTTACCTGCAAATCTTGTATCTCCACTTTACCAACAGCTGGCCAATTAGTTGTGGGGCGGTTCCCTTCTATTACTTCAGGTGCTTCACTGGGAATATGCATATATTGATTTAGCCTTTCCACAGAAATGATGTTTTCTGCTATAGTGCATTGCTTTTGAATTGAACGGACAACCATCATGTTTAAGGAAAGTCCATAAGCAAGTGCCATTCCAATGAATCCTGCAATTGCAAATCATATAGGAGAGGCAGTAGTTCAATATCATTTATGAATTATATTTCCAAAATTTTCTTCCTACAAAATAAGGCAGAGGCATAAAAGATGTTTAAGTAACTAAATTAATGAAATGGTCCTACTTCTAAGGATAACAATTGTATACTGACCAGGGCTAAAAGTCTGATGAGGAAGCAAAACCATACAAAGTGCTGCAGAGGCAAGAACAATCGCACAGACTAGTTCTATCCATTGAACCAACCACTCATTTGCTGAAAAACAGTGGAAAAAAGGACTAGCATTTGTATCAATGAGCCCAAGATTCTTTTTGAAGAACAGGTCTTCCTTCTCAAAAGCTCTTATCGTCATGGCTCCTGCTGCAGACTCAGCTAGATGGTTTGCCACAAAGGACTTGGTCGTTCCATTCATCCGCATCAATTCTTTTGCAGAGGCAAAGTAGTATCTCTAGTAAAAGGGAACATTTTCTGTCAAATATACTTGTTAAACCAAAATAAAACTTGATACCATTTCACTTGAATTGAAAGTAGCATCCCCCCCCCCAAAAAAAAAAAACAAACAAGAAACTTTGTCATAGAGTGCAAGAAAGGAAAATTTCTGCTCAACACAATTGGTCCAATCAGGTGAACATTATCAACGAATTCTTAAAACTTTTTCACAACATAAAGTCATAATAAAATTTGGCCAGAATTCTACAGTATTAATCGAGGCATACAATCACTATGAAAATAATTTTCAAAATTTAACACAAAGAAATGGCACGTTACTGTCACAGAAGTACACAAAAGCCTTCAAATAGTAAAAGATTATGAAACTCTACCTAAAATTCAGTAACAATTCCAAAAAGTCCAAGAATTTTAACTTACAAGTTCTATATTCTTATCCCTGACACATGATTTGTCATATTATTTTTCTGATTTGACCCTACATTAAGCTATTACTTATGAAAAGCAATTTCATTGTCCAAAATTTATCGTATAGACAGTATGCATTGCACTAACGTTCGCTTCACTTCACGTGATTATCTACTATATTATTAGCATCATGGAGCCAAGGATGATGGTTAGAGAATGTCTAAAATACTATTGATTTTATGGCATGCTTTCACAGAATATTATTCATAAAAGGACGTTGTCCAGTATTACCTGCAAGCTAATTGTAAGACAAAGCATTGGTATAGTGACAATTAAGTCCTGCCAGGTGACAATGGCTAGTACTACAAGAGTACCACACGCATTAACAGCACCCGAAATGGATATAATAAGGGAGAATGGGACATCAAGATCTATGATACTCAGATCAGAAGAAACCTGCACATAATGTCAGGACACACGTAGAAACATTAGTTTTCGAAGTCAAACAGGGACATTAATATTTTATGTTTGCAGACACTTACCCGACTAAGAATTCTACCCAGAGGTGTGGAGTCATAGAAAGACATGGGTGCATGAAAAAGAGAGTCTAATAGCTGTGAAAACAAGGATCCCGAAGATTTAAGACCCAAAGCAACCGTAGAAAGAGTTCTACATATTATAAACAGTATTGTGGCCAATCCAATCAACAAATAAACCACTACTAATCGCAATGTGCTGACACGGGGATTATCAACATTAGCAGCCATCCATGAGTTCTGCAATATCTGACTGACCACGAATAAAAGTATTGAGAGGCAGCCCGTGAAGAAGTAGAAGAACCCTTTGTTCTGATTCAGATATTGTTTGTACGGTTTGAAGCCCATGTCTCCAGTCTCTCTCTCTTCTTGCTTAATCAATCCATCAACTTCGTTCGCTTGTAATTCCTTCTCAACATAAATATTCCTAATCTCTCTAGATGATGTTCCTCGCCTATGGGTAGAACTAACAGCTGTAAGCCTTTCAGAACCTGCCGTTTCTTTATGTGCATTAACAAGGTCCTGAAATTCTTTGTTGGAAGCCAACAACAGATTATAAGGATCTTCTTGCAGGATTTTTCCTTCTGACATCAACTGTCCACAAAATGAAACTCACACCAAATCATTGTGTGGAACTAACATATTCCAACTAATAAGAAAGTAAAGATCAATATAATGTGGAGGCTAAGTGACTCTTGCATTCATAGTGCATGACATAACTAAAGACTGCATGGAAATCCACCAAAATCTGAAGAGTGAAGCCTGTGAAGGGGAGATTGAGAAAAGAATAAAACCATAGTAAAATATTCTTTTGCAGGCATTTCCCAAGGACAAGTCAAGTCACAATTAGAACTACTAATAATCGCTTATATAGTCCAAGACAACTTAATAAATACCCAATCTGAGACTTCTAACACTCATACAATGAATCTAATCCATTTAGGGTGTCACATCTCCAAAATATTACTTTTGTTTGAATTGGGAAAAAAATGCTAGATAAAATATAAATAAGTTTTCCATGCACTTAATCTTCTATTAAACTCGAGTATACTAACCAAAACAGAATTGAATTCAGGCAGGAAATCGACTTGATGGGTCACAAGTAAGACCGTCTTCTTGGATAGTGCTCCCATAACATATTCCTATCACAGTTTAAGTAATTTACACTTGAAGTTAGTATATAAATAGTTTTTTAAAATTACATATACATGGAAGGTGTTGAAGAAACACAATTACGTTAAATATGCTCGTTGCAGTTTGTGCATCCAAAGCACTGAATGGATCATCTAAGAGAAATACATCAGCATCCTGATAGAGAGCACGGGCAAGTTGAACACGTTGCTTCTGACCACCACTCAAATTAATACCTCTCTCTCCTATTTCAGTGAGATCACCAAAAGGAAGCAACTCAAGGTCCTTAACCAATGAACACCTCTCCAGTGTTTCTTTGTATCTTTCACTATCCATAGCAGACCCAAATAAAATATTGTCCTGTATTGTCCCACTTTGAATCCATGCTGTTTGAGAAACATAGGAAATCTTTCCATAGACTTTAATCTGTAATTTCAATAAATGGAACCAAAATACTCAGAATGCACTTATGCCATATGAATGCATATGCTTGAGAGTTGAAGTGTAGGAATGCATATAATAAGAGAGTTTTCACCAAGGCTAAAATGTATTTTGTAACTAGAAAATTAAGTAAAAGAGCAGTAGAAACTTACGCTTCCCTGAATCTTTGGAACTTCTCCAAGAATTGCTGCTAGAAGAGTTGACTTGCCTGAGCCAACTTCTCCACATATAGCCACCTTTTCGCCAGGTCTAACCTCCAAATTTAAATCTCTCAGGGTGGGCTTCAATAAATTCTCTTCCCATGAAAATTCTGCTGAGTTAATAAAAATGGAATGATCCACACTGTCCATGTTGCAAATTTGCTGGACATGTGAATTCGGTAGTTCCGGTGCCTCAAGGAATTTTACAATACGTGCAAATGCAATTTTTGCTTGAATGACCACTCCAATAACATCAGAAAACAATGCAATTGGCTCCTGAACAAGGCGAAAAGTTGCTAAAAAGGTGAAAACGTTATTTGCATGAAGAGGAATCCTGAGGAAATAACAAGCTACAAATGTAGCACAAGAGACCAAAACTGGAGTGGACCAAAAGAGAAGGCTATGATATGCTTTCTCTAACTGCACTTTACGTAACCATTTGTACTCCACCTTCCTTAAATATTCTATAACACTCTTGAAATGATTTTCCCAAGCATACAGTTTCAAAACCTTCATGTTCACTAAAGCCTCAGAAGTAGCCTTCAATCTCTCCTCTTGTGCGACCGTTAGCTTAGACTGAAACTTATGCTGTAGCTTTGCAAGTGGAATATTGCAAAGCATGGTGAGAACTATCACCAACATTGCTGCAATTGTTGCCAGCCCCACTACACGGAAAAGAATTACTATTGCAATGCATAGCTGGAGGCATGTTGTCCAAGTCTGATGGAGCCAATATGGAAATTCTCCAATTCTATAAGCGTCCAATGTAACATAGTTCATTATCTCAGTACCTGAGTGAATCAACCTAGCCGAATTGGATAATCTCAGTTGCTTTTTATAGATGGCTGCTATGAGCAATGACCTCACTTTCAAGCCAACTAGCCTGCTCCGAAAGTACCAATGCCTTTCTGATACGGATTGTATGCATTTTAGAAAGAAAAATGATATGGCCAACAAGTAACCTTCGTGCTTAAAACTTTCTTTTCTCTCGGCAACCAATATGAAGGCATTCAGAAGTAGAGGACCTGTAGATAGTGTGAGAACATATAACAAAGCAAGGCACCCAGAAAATAAAATTTCTTTCCAATGACATAAAATTAATGCCTTTAGAATTAGAGTTTTGGAAGAAGGGTCCTTTTTTTTCTGTTTGTTAAGTTGCTCCAAGAACAAAAAATAACAATTTTCTGCTCGTTCTGTCTCGTGCAACTTAGGTATATCTTCATCCTCCAAAGTTTTCTTCTTGCCCCTTTTCATCAACGGATTTAACCACCAGAATGACATTCTACTAAGGAATCCAGCTTTAGCAAATGGAGTAACAAGACCAGCAGAATCACTGTCACCATTCATCTTTCTGTTTTCCCTTTGCTCTTTAACGGTTTAACCATACAAGAACAAAATTATAAGTATATACAGAACTTATAGCACACAATTTACTATAATAAATAAACAAATAAAAGGAAGTAAGAGAGAGTGTATAATTGATAATATTAAGAAACAACATCTACTAAGCCTTGGTCTTAAATTTTTTGGGTCGCCCATAGATTCTCAACAGATTAGTCAAAGTTGGCCACCTCTATTCTTTTCTACCATTCTATTCTATCTAAATTCATACTCTTTATTTCTTTCTTAATTAACATGTCATTTTTTAATACTTCCACTAATGTAATTTTCATTTTTCAGTCTTCCTCTTTTTTTTTTTTTTTCCCCTCAACTTGAATGAATTTACTATTTCTCATTGGTACATTAATTACTCTCCTTTGAAACTGACCAAACAAATTGGACATAAAAGATTTCCTTTTGTTCATGAAAAATAGAATTAGTAGAGGTTTTTTTTTTAGGAAAAAAAAAAAGAGTAGAGTTCAATTTTTAAAATTGCAGGATGAAATATACTTGGTTAAATCTCATCTAGGTGGAATAACTATGCACACCGGGACGGACCCAAGGGGGCCCGGCCTCCCCTGGCCCAAAGAAAAAAAAAACTTTTGGGCCCCCGGCCCAATGAAAAAAAAGAAAATTTTTTTATAGGTTATATTTTTTTTTTTATAGTGTTGCATCTCTCTCTTCCAAAAATTTAAACCCCTCCCTTTTAATTAGCCTAGCCCAACTAGCAACTACCAAACTCAAAAACTTAACTTTAAAATAAAAAAATAAAAAATCTTATCAGTCTAGTATTAGAGTATTAGCATCAGGTGTTCTAAATGCTAAATATTTAGTACTCTTTAGAACATCAAATACCAAAAACACTATTGTAATAGACATTTCAAATGCTATATTAATATAGCAAAAGTAAGTTTTGGTTTGTGAAATTTTTTTTTTTTCAACAGTTGATGCTCTTAAGAAATAATATTATTGTTTTTTTTTTTGTTGGTAGATGATTGCATCTTAATATATTAAGAAATAATGATTTTGTGTATTTATCGTAATTGATAGTTTGTTAGTACTATATGGATACCTATTTAGATTTTTTTTTTTCTTATGCTTCGGTCCCCTTGCTTGAAATCCTAGGTCTGCCCCTGTTTGCACATTCTTGGTCTTAGATTAGCTTAGATGTAAACGACATGTGGGGGTGAGAGGATTGAGATCATCAGAATATCTGTAAAGAAAACAAAAAATATATATATATATAAAATAATAATAATAATAATATCTGTAAATAATATGCTACATAGTACATACCCAGCTGCCATAAACAGACAAATTGTTGGTCTACATACCCAGCTGCTAAACAACAAAATTGACAAACAAATTGTTGGGGTTTATTTGTGTAGTAATATGTCGGACCTTTATTTTATACCGATATCTAGTGCAGGTGTTTTTTGAGTTTTATTTTGGTTAACTCTCTGTTTATGTATTTTGCTCACCAACTGCTTTTCAGTTTGCTTGTGAATGAAAGTGATTCATTATGTGAAAAATGTAAGTTCGTGGTTCTGACTTACACAAATAGGCTTAAGTTCATATTGCCGATTGCTTTGCTGCAAGCATTCCAGTAAGAGAAACCAACTCAGCATTAAGTGCAACTGCTTAAAAATATAAGCAATTCCATATTTCATTAACCATTTTTTTTTTAAAGTAGACTAAATTATTATTGTACTTTGAAAAAAGAAGGAAAAAAAAGTGGTTTTAAAAAATTGTACAAAAACCAAAAATAATAATTAAAAACTAAACCCTTGAAAAAGCTAAAAGCTAAACGAAAAGGAACACCCTTTCCAAATAACAATAAATATCAAAAAATTTAGTTAGTTATCATGTTTCAAAACAATGTTGAAAACTAGCATCTCGAGTGTCTAAAACTCGAGTTCCAAGATAAAACTCGAGTTTTTAAGTCTCGATTTGTAAGAGGATGGGTCTGATTTGGAAAAAAATCCACGTGGAAATCGAGTTTTAAAGACTCGAGTTCCATAAATTGCAGAAAAACGCCACTATAGGGATTTAAAACGTCACTATAGGGATTAAAAACGCCACTATAGGGCTTTAAAACGTCACTGTAAGGCTTAAAAACGCCACTATAGGGGAAATTTTTTTTGCATGGAACTCGAGTCTTAAAGACTCGAGATCTATGTGGCATTTTCAGTCCCCAAACACTCGTAAAGCAAGTCTTTAGGACTCGAGTTTTAATATGGATCTCGAGTTTCTAAAACTCGATATACTACTTTCCTTTATTATTTCAAACGTTGTCTAACTAACTATATACAACCTCTTTACACAGCTATTCTGCACATTCCCCCAACGTAAAGGCCAAACAACAAGGGAACATAAATTTGTAAAAAAAGTGAAATTTTAAAAAGCCATACATAAACAAAATAAGCTAAAAACTCTAAAAACTAAAAGTACCCTATATGGAATCCTTGTGAAAATGAGAGTTAAAAAGAGGAGAATAAAGAGAAGTATACATAAAATGTTAAACAACTAACCAGTGTACTAATCTGCTTGCTGTTGAACTTACCAGTGTCCACTATGACATATTTTAGTCTTTTATGGAAGGTTGAGCATGAGAGAGTACGCAAAGTAATAAAATAATGAACGCAAAATATGGAAATTATGCTTAGAAAGGTGGAGAATTGTAGAACGAAAAGAGAGTGCATGTAGAAAAAGAATGAACACAAAATATGGAGATTATAGATATAGTTAGGGAGGTGGAGAAGTGTATATATATATACTAGCTCATGCGATTGCATGGTTTTATCATAAACTTATAAAATATATTTTTTATTTGAAAAATAATAACAAAATAAATCATTATTATAAAGAAAGGAATAAATTGCATTGGTGTAACAACTATTGAATATAAAATGATGCCGGCTCAACAAAAAATTATCTTCTAACATCCCAATTATGCTATAATGACATTTGATCGTTACATAAATTAAATTGGATATCCATTAGCACCTATTGTTGTCTCTTTGGAAATTAATTTCTTAGTGCAAGAGCCATTTACCATGCCGGGTGAGTGTTTGTTTAATGCACCACATGATTCATGCATGCATTATGAATTGAGCTACTGCTTCATATTTGCTGCGCCTCATGGTCCATGCATGCATCATGAATTGAGCTACTACTTCATATGCATCAGGGTTTGTATCTTTGTTTGGAATTTTTGGCAATAGCGAAGCCAAATCAAAATATGTGCATGGGGCAATCCTTTTTTAGGAATTTAATAGTGTACAAAACTACAAAGGACAAACAATATATTTTTAATTATTTGTAAATAACAATATTAATTGTGATAATATTTGTTTATATAATTACTATAATTAACATGTAATCATGCAAAAATTGTCATTTTGAAGGGTTTTTATTTGATAATATTTAGTTTTTCATCATACCTGCAAGGCTTCAATGACTCTCCCAAACTGTTGGCCTTGTACAATGTCTTTTATCAACTAATCCAATTTTATTTTGAAGACTCTAGTCTTCAAAATAACTTTTTATTTTTATTTTTTGCCTGGTATTTCATTCAAGAAGCTTTGAATCTCTAGTCATTTCGGATTTTAAGTGAATGTAATGAATGGATCAGGATTACCTTCCCATCTGCATATTGCCATGGCATCCAAATAGTTTTGTATCATTTATCTTGGTCCCTGTAAATGTTGTAGGGAGAACTATTCTTTTACCAAGTGATTTACAACTTCTTGTTCAATTTTTCTCTTAATTATGGTTGTTTGTTGCATATAATCCTTAGTCTTTTTTCTTCAATAGTTGTATATGCATCAACTATGAATTGTTGGAAGAGTAGACTACCACGGAGTATTGTTTGTCCTTCATTTCTTCGGTACTAAATCCTATATGCATAATATATGCTTCCTCATTGTTAAGTGAACCACAATATGAGCATTCAAATGTTGGTTTTCCAAAGTTCCATGCTTCAAGAGACATTCCTGTTTATAATTTTAATAAATATAAGAAAAAATTTATTACTGAAAATATAAACTTTAGTATTTTTTATTCTTACTTCTAGTTGTATTATTAATGTCGTTAGTGTTACAGTTTGTAGTCTTTTTTTTTTTTTTTTTTGAGAAATCCAACCAAACCACTCTCATTAAATCAACATATGCAATCTGTCATGAGTAACAAGAGAAGAAACATTCTCAGGAATGTTCTCAAACCAAACAACAGGCGAAAACATAACTTTAGAGTTTTTGGCTAACTTATCAGCAACTCTATTACAATCTCTATGGACATGAGAGAAAAAATAAAACTGAAGCTCCAAGGCAGCAGCACGTGAGTCGTCCACCAGGTGGCCAAACCGAGACAAACTGATGCTCTCCGAATTCAGACTCTTAATCAAGGTTTCAGAGTCTCCTTCAAAGACAACCTCCTGCAATCCTAGCTCTCTCACAAAAATAATAGCTCTTCATTAGCAGATCTTCATTAGCACATTGTTGACCTGCAAAAAAGTGTAAGACATCATATAAAGTACTTTCTATTGCTATTCAATTTAAGTAATTTTTGTAAGCACATTGTTTTATTTTTTTAATATGTTCTAAGATTTCATTATGTCATCTAATATCATCTAGAATTTATTTCCCAAAAACAAAAAAGTGGTCAACTTCTTCTTAATGGATTCAATCTCGGCATTCTTAATGGAGTCCATTATGTTATCGAATTCGGTTTCCTGAATAGCATATCCAATATCATCTAGAATTTATTTCCCAAAAACAAAAAAGAATTTATTTTTCATAAAGTGTATTGAATGCTTTGCACAAAATAGTAGAATAAAAATTAGCTATGTTCTAAGATTTCATTATGTCATCATCTAGAATTTATTTCCCAAAAACAAAAAAGAATCTATTTTCCATAAAGTGTTTTGAATGCTTTGCACAAAATAGGTGAATAAAAATTAGCTAATAAAAAATGAAGAATGGGAAGATTAAAAAAAAGGGAGGGGGGGGGGGGGGGGGGAATTTGAGTTGCGTATGATTATTTTTTAGTAACTGACTGACCTTTGTCATTTGATGGCATCGTTTGTGTATTGGTAGTGTCTTTATGCATATGAGCTGAAGTCTATATACAATTATGAAAAGTAAAAAGTTCATCAAAAAATTATGAAAAGTAAAAATAAATAAATAAATAAAAATGTTAAAATGTACTTGCAAAGAAAAAACTAAGTTTATTACCTTCATTTGTATTTCACAACAAATTTGATGATGCACAGAAAATCAATAGGCTGAATGCTCCGGGCTTCAATAGGATGATGGTTGCTTGGAAGGCCTGAAAAGAAAAACACGATCAAAAGGTAACCGGGGTGAACCGGCCAAGAACCCTCCAATACTCAAGTTAGTTTTTTCTCTGGAAACTCAGGAATTCCTAACTTTTTGGAATAGCCAGAAAACTTACTTTCATTTGAAGTGGATGAGTCTTTATATAGTAAGCTTGGGAGCAGTTATTTGTTTAGTAACTTCCCCAATATTTGTGGAAGTTAGAAGGTTCAGACTTAACTTCCATAACTACTATAGAAGTTGGAATGTTCAATCTTATCCTCTACAACTGCCATTGGAAGTTAAGTACTTGGCCGGAAGTTATAGCGATGAACAAGGATTTTGCTCATGTTTCAAAATGGTAACACGTGGTCCGAATTGCAAGCTGTTGTAGACAAATCCATCTCTGGAAATTTCCTAAGTGTTGAGGGGTTGTCCATGTACTTTGCTGACGGATGACCCTTACATCTATGGATGACCTTCTAATCATGGACAACCTTATGCTGGGTTGATCTTCAGCTCTGAACAACTTCTATGGACGAATTGGAGATGATTCGATTTTCAGTTCCCCATCAGTTGCCCCTTTGTTCAAGGGTCGTCTAGAGTGCTGTAGAATTTACCTCTGACTTTTGACACGTGATATTATTTTAGTGGCTTAATATTGTGCCGCGTGTCATCATTATCTTCATCGAGATAGACTGTGCCACGCGTCATAATCTCATTAGTTGACTTGTCGCGTCGATTCCATTTTTCAAAGAAAATGCCACGTGTCATCCCCTGGATGGTCCGCGTCGCTTCGCTAACCTCACCTCTGAGCCCTATAAATATGTGCATTCTCTCTCTTACCCCTCACCTTTCTCATAATTTCTCTTCTGCCATCTCGTCCAAGAGCTTCGTCTAGTCTCCATCCTCTAGCCTCTCGTCAGGTATTTCCTCTTCTCATCCTTAGGTTTTCGTCTTAATCTTTCTTCTTAACAATTATGTCTGCGTCTAGTAGTAGCCTAGAGAGAGCGATAGACAAGTACCATGACGTTTCTTCTAAAAGTGGAGGTAGTTATGAGAGTGGTGAGGGTAGCACAAGCAATAGTAGTAGCTCTTCAGACGAGCATTATTCGTCTAGAGTACCTGGTTTTTCTTTAAAGGAATTCCAGGAGATGCAATGTAGGACGGCTTCTGGGACGAGAGCTAGCTCGTCCAGCAGGCCACCCAGTACTCTTCAAGACAAGAAGGAGGAAGAGAATATAATTTATAGTTGTGCCCCTGAGATAGCATCTACTTTAAACGAGCTCAAGTTGAAAACTCTTGTAGATAGGTACCAAATTCCTAGGGAGCTTAAGCCTCGTCTACCTGATGAAGGGGAATGGTGTTGTTCTCCTTCTTCTGGCTTAGGTGTATATACATCCTATCTTTTAGCAGGTCTTAGGTTCCTCTTAAATTCTTTTTGTAGAGACCTCCTCCATAGGTTGGGTATTGGACCAAACCAGCTCAACCCCAATGGTTGGAGGACGGTAGTTGCCATGCAAGTATTATGGCGTAAGGCACTAGAAGGAAATCGTCCAATCACAGTAGACGAGTTCCTTTATTGTTATAAGCCCTTGGAAATAAAAAAAATTTGCTGGTTTTTACCAGTTTTCGTCTAGGGCCCTCATTTTAGTTTGATAAAGGGCCGTAGCTCTTCTGATAGGCTTTGGAAGACTGAGTTTTTTATTATTTCTGAAAATTGGGCTAGGGACCCAGTTGATGTGAATAGTGCCCCTTCCCTCCTTTTACCAGCCCCTAGGTCGTCTTCGTACTAAGGGTATGTCTTTCTTACATTTTTCTCATTTATTTTCTCTAACTCCCTTTTTTTTTTATTCGTCTAACCCTTTCTTCTCTTTTTCGTATTAATGCAGCTGTCGTTTGGAAAAATTTTATTTAGATCGTATTGATCAAGTCCGTGCCTTCCCTGAAAGATCCTTCCACGGCCTAGTGACTTTTGGTCGTTTAGTTGCTTGGGGACTTGGCCCAGTACCTTTTGCAGAAAACATTTCACACGAAGAAACTACTCGTCGAAGTAAGTATTGTCCATGTTTCCTTCTTCTTCTTTTTCTTTTTTTTAATCGTTTTCTTCGTCATAGGAATGGCCACCATGAAGGAAAACAAGGAAAAGGCTATAACCAATGGTGATGAGGACGTCCAAGTCCAAGACGATACCACTACCTCAGTCGTCTAGAAATCTACCGTCCAGACAGGGAAGAGGAAGACTATATCCAGCTCGGTGGACCTCGGTGACCTTCCAAGTCGTCAAGGTCTTAAGAAGCAAAAGTCTAGCAAGACTCCTCTTCCTAAGGTCCCAAAATTTACTCCTCCTCCGACGGTAGATTTGGACGACCCAGTGGTTAACGTGGTGCCCGTCTAAACCGTTCCACTTGTCCAAACTGATCCTCCCCCTCCAACTAAAACTTCTCGCAAGACTCATCTCTCAGAGCCGTCTAAGCAACCTCCTAACTTGGTGTTGGACGAGGGTTATGCATGGAAGACGTGCAAAGGAATTATCACTGATAACGAAGTGAATTCATGCTACAATATGTCAGTGAGGGACTTTGAACGTTCTACCATTCATGACCTTTTCAAGGTATATAAATTTCATTCACCTTTGTTTTACTCCCTTCAATTTTGAATAAAATTCCTAACTTTCCTTCGTCCATTCGTAGGCCATGTCAAAGTTTTACACGACGTCCAGCTAGGCTAAAGAGTTATGTGAGGAGGCTAAGACGGCTAAGGAGAAGAATAAAGAGCTGAACAAGGAAGTTCTTTTAAAGAAGGGGGAAGTGATCAGATTGACTAAGGATCTCAATTGTCTACAAGGAATAGAGAAGAAGTTGAAAAATGAAGTTGAGGAACTCAAAGCAGATGCCATTGAAAAGAAGACCCGTATCACTCACTTGGAGGGGAAAGTTCTAGGGTTCGCCTCGTCCTTGGAGAAGGCTCGGGAAGAAGCCATTATAGCTTTCAAGAAGTCAAACGAGTACAAGAATCGTCTAGACAGCCATTATGCAGCTGGCTATGAGGACTTCCGTGCTGATGCCAAGGAGGCTTTCCCTGACTTGGACTTTGACTCCTTCAAAATTCCTCTTGCCACAAAGAGTTCCTTACTTCCAACGAGTTCCAAAGACATCAACGTGGTGGACGATGCTACAACTGAAGTAACCCAGGACGCTACTGTTGCCAACAAGGACGATCCAAAGTCTGGTGGTGATGCCCCCAGTGGTTTATCTCAGTAAATTTATTTTTCTCTTAGAAAAATCTTATCATTTTAGTTTTTAGTTTAGCTTTTTGGAAATGCCCGTTGTTTTGGGCTTTACTTTTTTAGAATTCATTCAAATACAACTTCTTTGTCCAAGTTTATGGACGAGGTATACAAACAATTGCCTTTATTGGCTTTACATAACTAAAGAGTTTTTGGACGGTGGTCGTCTACCCTTCTTTAGTTTTTATGAATGAATGTCTACTTTTACTTTCATTTCTTACTTGATGTTGAACATGTTTTATGAACGAATTTTGTTTACATCATCCATATTATTTCTGTGGTTGTGTGGTCCGTCCACTTATGAGGACATTTTATCTCGTCTTAAGTATATGAACGAATTTTTATCTACATCGTCCATGTTAAAATAACTCCTTCATGCTCAACACTTAACATTCTTTATATTTTACGAGTATAGCTCGTCTATGAATGGTCTCTTTTTGCTAGCTTTACTCGTCCATGTATTTGACTTACAGCTTGCATGAATCTATCCCGGTTTTGGACGATCCTTTATTCGTCTCTAATCGAGATGTTCCCAGCATTTACTTGTCCAAAGATTGGACTGTTTGGTTGGTTAAATTCATCCATGGACTTTGAAATATCACGTGCACGTTTTTTTCTCGTCTATTAGTTAGACGAATATACTTTAAGTTTTATCTCGTCATGTGCTTAGACGGATATACCTTAGATTTATTTTTCTTCGCTTTATCCTTATTTGAAGGAAAGCTTATAGATGTAATATCCCTGCGTCCAGAGATTTTATTCATCTTAGCCTTTTGCCTTCTTGTGGTTTAGTTTGAATGAAATCACACAAAATGAGAGATTCACACAACATCAAATACATTGAAAATCCAAACTGAATGTACATAACGTAAACATCGTCCACAAGCATGGCACATTCTTGAAAGCTAGTGCCTTAGGGAATTAAAAAATACTTATACAAACAGATAGACTAAGTACATAACTTCGTCCATCACAAGTTCGTCCATAGACAGCGCAAAAGTTGGAAACTAATGCGCTTTTTAAGGAATTAAAATACTTAAAACACACAGTAGTAGTAACAAATATAAGCAAACATAAGAAAAACAACACATAACTTCAACTTCGTCCATAATGCTCGTCCATGGTGATGCTCGTCTAGGTTGACCCTTTATTGATAATACCTCCTTAGATGCTCAACATTCCAAGGGTGCTCTAGCTTCCGTCCATCTAGAGCTTCCAAGTAGTAGGATCCCCGCCTTTTGCAATTGATAACCCTATAAGATCCTTCCCAATTAGGCCCTAGCTTCCCATGAGCTGGGTTTCTAGTTGCCAAGGAGACCCTTTTAAGGACGAGGTCCCCAATATTGAAGCGTATGGGCTTCACCATGGCATCATATTGCTTGCACATAAGATTTTTGAATCTTGCTGTCCTCTACTCCGCATCCATTCTTGCCTTGTCAATAAGATCGAGGTTAAGACGAAGTTGTTCTTCATTCTCCTCGTCCTGATACTTCATCGCCCTGTGGTTAGCCATGTGTACTTCTGTAAGTATGACTGTTTCGCTTCCATAGGCTAGTTTGAAAGGAGTTTCCCTTGTGGGGGTCCTCACAGTCATCCTGTAAGCCTATAGAACACTCGGTAGCTTGTCTGGCCATACTCCCTTTGCCCACTCAAGTCGAGTCTTGATAATTTTTAACAAGGATCGGTTTGCTACTTCTACCTGTCCATTTGCTTGTGGGTGGGAGGGTGAAGAACAGTGATTCTTGATTCCAAGTTGCTCACAAAAATCTCAAAAAGGTGTGTTATCAAACTGTTGTCCATTGTCAGACACTAGTACCCTAGATACCCCAAACCTGCACACAATGCTCTTCCAAACGAATTTTTTGACATTCTGTTGTGTAATTTTTGCTAAGGGTTCAGCTTCCACCCACTTAGTGAAGTAATCAATTCCTACCACCAGAAACTTCATCTGTCTAATTCCAATTGGAAAGGAACCCAGAATATCCAACCCCCACTATGCAAAGGGCCATAGGGCCATCATTGGGGTAAGGTACTCCGACGGCTGTCTAGGGACGTTGCTGAACCGTTGACATTGATCACATATCCTGACATATGCCTTAGCATCAGCTTGAATGGTTGGCCAATAGTAACCTGCACGGATGACCTTGTGGACAAGTGATCTAGCTCCTGAATGGTTACCACATGCTCCCTCATGAACTTCTCTTAATACATAATTTGCTTCGTCTGGAGCTAAACACCTCAGGTAAGGTTGAGAAAAACCTCTTTTGTATAACACCTCGTTTATAAGGACATACTTGGTTGATCTAATCCTTAGCTTTCTGGTCTCGTCTCTTCCCTCTAAAAGCCTTCCTTCTTTTAGATAGGTGACTATTGGGGTCATCCAATTTTCTTCACCTTCTATTGAGCAAAATCCTTGTTCATCGCCATAACTTCCGGCCAAGTACTTAACTTCCAATGGCAGTTGTAGAGGATAAGATTGAACATTCCAACTTCTATAGCAATTATGGAAGTTAAATCTGAACTTTCTAACTTCCACAAATATTGGGGGAGTTACTAAACAAATAACTGCTCCCAAGCTTACTATATAAAGACTCATCCACTTCAAATGAAAGTAAGTTTTCTGACTATTCCAAAAAGTTAGGAATTCCTGAGTTTCTAGAGAAAAAACTAACTTGAGCATCGGAGGGTTCTTGGCCGGTCCACCCCGGTCACCTTTTGATCGTGTGTTTTCTTTTCAGGCCTTCCAAGCAACCATCATCCTATTGAAGTCCGGAGCATTCAGCCTACTGATTTTCTGTGCATCATCAGTTGGCGCCGTCTGTGGGAATTTCCTAAGTGTTGAGGGGTTGTCCGTGTACTTTGCTGACGGACGACCCTTACATCTATGGATGATCTTCTAATCATGGACGACCTTATGCTGGGTTGATCTTTAGCTCTGGATGACTCCTATGGATGAATTGGAGATGGTTCGGAGATGGTTCGATTTTCAGTTCCCCATCAAAATTTATTATGAAATAAATGTGCGCAATCAATGAGTTTGTAGTTGAAAGTAAAAATTAGGCGAAACTACAATATTGGTCCCTCAAGTTTACCCTGTGTGCGCAATTGGTCCTTCAAGTTTGAAGCAAGCACAATTAGTCACTCAAGTTTTAAAACTGAGTTGTATTAGTCTTTTTACTAACTGCCGTTAGTGGTGTTACTTACGTGACTAACAAAACAATGACTTGACATTTTTTTAATGATATGACATTTTTTATTAAAAAATTACAAAATAAATTTACACAAACAATATTTACAACCCGGTACCAAATTAAAAAAATATTTTCTACCGATTGTACAAAGCACTGACCTGCCACTGGTGGAGATCCAAGCCCTAGCCGCCGCCAGCTCCTTATTTCTTCAAGTTTGATAGGTGTGGTGGGCCTTTTTGTAATGTTTGGCTAGGCTGCCTCTTGCTGTACTAGGCCCAAGTGTTCTGGATAAAGGAGTTGGGACCGGTCCAATTGTAACCCACCTTGGTCCAGCTTGTGCACAAACTATGCCTCGTTTGCCAAGAGCTTCGTTCACATGCCCATGGCAGGCGGAGCTACTTTGGATGAGTCATGGCAAGCAAACACGATAATAATAATAAAAGAAAGTACTTTTGCCATTAGACAAAGTGAATAAATGATTCCCAATTAAAATGATAATCACAATGATAAGAAACACCTTGTAAAGAAAATGGTGGGAATAAATAGGTAAGACATGAGTTATCAAAAGAAAGAAAAAAGATCAATTCATCATGCCAAGTTATGTCACAGGACCAAGACTAAGGAGGGAACCGTTTTCCTCAATGTGAATAATCTCCCAAGAAAATCCTGCCATAGAAATTAATCACTTTGAGAGAAGCGGACCTGAATGGCTTGTGCCCAAAAGAATCATTTGCCTTTGATAGAGAGCAGGGCTTTTAGAGGGAGAGAGGGGATCAACCTATTAGTGCATGCCTGCCATTCTATCTCTCTGTTTTCTTTCGTTATTTCTAATTTTTCTTTTCTTTTTCTTTTTCTCTTCTTTTCTCAGTGCTTGCTTCGGTGTTGTGATTCTCTCCAAGAGGTTACTATTACCGTGATCATCTTCCCATTGTGCACGGCAAGGGTCCTTTATATAATGCCTGCCGTAACTGGCTTTTACTATTTTAGCCCTTAACTACCTTTGTCTGGTCTGGGTGTCCTTGCCGATCACCACTGGTTTGTCAATCGCTCAGCCAGCACCACTTACCTGTGCTGGTTGTGCCACTCCCCATTACTAGACAAAGAAGACTATTTTGTTTGTCTGTTTGTCGTGGCACTCTTATCTGCTACGGTGTGGGTGCTCTCTCTCTCTCCTCATCCCTCATGGTATGCACCTAGTGGTTCCAACTTATCCTTGCTTCTTTTAGATGGTATGTCATCCCAGCAGGACATTTCTCCCAAAAAAGCTTGAGCAGAAACTCCAAAATAGGTTTTCCCCCTCTCCCCACCGCCAGACCATACCCTCTTACCTCTGACCCATGACCCACCACTTCCCGTATTAGCTGGGTACAGGCTGGTGACGTCTAGGCCTTGCGCGTGCTCTCCTTCTATGTATGTCCAAAATTTGCCCGCTGCTCATGCGTTTGTCGTGGTCTGGAGGCTCGTCTGCTCATTCTGCCGTCCATTCTTGACTTCTTATGGCGTGAGCTATTTTCTGATTTCTCATTCTTTATGGCATGCTCCCTTTAGGAACCGAGCTTTGCTTGATTGTGGGCTTTTCTTCCTTCAGCCTATTCTTTTGCTCTTTTCTGCAGTCTTGCTACCATTTTCTGCCGTACCACTCTGCCATTCCTGCTATGACGTTATTTGACCCAAGCCTGCTGGGCCTTGTTGGGCCTGCTGCTTATTCTTCTCTCAATGACTCAATATGGTCATTTGCGCTTTGTATTACATTGCTTGTGGGCCCTTTTGTCCCATTTATTTCCTCTTAGGCATCCTTGGCCCATTTGCTTTCCTTAGGCTTCCTTGGCCCTTTTTCTAACTCTGCGTTCCCATGGACTTTTACTAACTCATTTGGGCTTCCCTAGCCCAATTACCTTATCCTTCATCCTTGGGATTCATGAGTTTGCCATCAACCCCTTACTTTCTTTGCTTACATTACTTCGGGCCTGTTGTGGCCCATTTTCGCTTTTCTACATCACATACTGCCCATGGATTTGCTACTTCTCTCTTTCCAAACTCCTTTAGGCCCACTTGCTTCCTCAAGGTCCATTTGTTTATTTTATGGGCCCATGATCCATTATTCCTGCCACTTGGGCTTAATGGTTTTTCTATCCACTTACTAACTCTTTTTCTGCCCATGTTGCTGGGCTTCTTTCTTCTACTGGGCTTCCCAAAATAAGCATCAACAATAGGCTTGGTGTTCATGTGCCAACAATTATGGTCTCTCCTTGGATCAAGAAAGGGACTGTTAAGGAAGAAGAAGATAATATATATGATGATGATAATAATTGGCCAAAGAAAGATCTTATAACAGCAGCAAAAGGAAAGGAAAGGAAAGGTGAAAGCTTCACGAGTTCTCCTCTGTCCTCCTCCTCAATGTCTCATATGATATCATATCTCTTTCCTTCCTTCCTTCTTTGTTTAATTTATTTATTTATCACTATACATACATACAATTGATCTCTTATCTTGATTCTTTTGAGTTATAGAAACAAAAGAAGGGGCCAAGTCCAACGCAACGCAATATAAAAGTTAGAAGCATGGTAGCAAGCTTGTTGTG
Source organism: Notholithocarpus densiflorus (assembly GCA_030021035.2). Classification (NCBI taxonomy): domain Eukaryota; kingdom Viridiplantae; phylum Streptophyta; class Magnoliopsida; order Fagales; family Fagaceae; genus Notholithocarpus; species Notholithocarpus densiflorus. The sequence goes on along the minus strand of JARYZH020011362.1, from coordinate 136,757 downwards.
TTCAAATCGAATACTAGTACTACATAATAATAGTCTCACTCCTAGAGTAGAAAATCAATTATACCCGAGATCATTCCTATCCCAAGCAAAAAGAAACCCATGACGTGGTAAGTTTTGTGTGGTTGCTCTGACTGAAAGTTCTAAAGAGTCAAGCAACAAGAAGACTGAAGAAGAAGAAGAAGAAGAAAGTAAAATCCCTTTATGGGCTAGGCCAGATTCAGATGAGCCTCCTCTTGGGGCTCAGAATGAAAGTGCATCCCACCGGTGGCAGGTCAGTTCTTTGTACAATCAGTAGAAAATATTTTTTTTTAATTTGGTACCGAGTTGTAAATATTGTTTGTGTAAATTTATTTTGTAATTTTTTAATAAAAAAATGCCACATCATTAAAAAAAATACTAAGTCATTGTTCCGTTAGTCACGTAAGTAACACCATTAACGGCAGTTAGTAAAAAGACTAATACAACTCAATTTTAAAACTTGAGGGACTAATTGTACTCGCTTCAAACTTGAAGGACCAATTGCGCACACAGGGTAAACTTGAGAGACCAACATTGTAGTTTCGCCTAAAAATTACTACGAAATAAATAAATATATATATATATATGTTGTTTATATGATCTTTGGCACGAATATTTGATTCTTGAATAGTGTTTCCCTGCCTTTTGGTGGCTGAATTTGTAGGTCTTTCTCGTCATTCATTCATAATGGATCTTTATCTTAATCTTACTTCTCTTGTTATCTCAACATTGTTCAATCATTTAACCCAAAATGAAGAAATTTATGCATGGCAACTACTCAAGCCAATGTACTACTAATAATAATAGTTTTTGGAGAGAGGAAAAAAAAAAAAAACTAGAGATCGATTTCTTGAATGGAGTTTTTCTTTTGTTGGTTCATAATTCAAGAAGATTAGTTTTACTTGGAAACAAATTTATTATAAAATAAATGTACACAATTGAAACAAATAAGTTTGTAATTCAATACAAATTTATTATGTAAAATAAATATATGACTAGATTGGTTACCTTCAATTATTTATTGCTTATATGATCTATTTGCAAGAATAGTGTTTCTTTGTTTTTTGTTGACTAAATCAACACATCTTGATAGTCATAAATTCATAATAAATTTTTTTTTTAATCTTGAAAATGATTATAAATTACACAACCAAACTAACAATATGCATATTTGAAAGACAAATAAAAAATACACAACCAAACTAACAGTATGCATATTTGAAAGACAAATCAAGTGCATATAAGGTGTAAAAAAGTACTTGCTTGTGGTGGTAGTGATGTATTCCATGTCAAACTGCTTCTTGGAAAGGAAGAGAGAGATTTTTTTCTTAAACCGACAAAGAGACTTATTGAAAAATAAGTTAATATATAATAGCTAAAACATTAATATTTGGAAGTGGTATTTGTCTATTTGATGCGGATAGTATTTCAATTGTGATTCAATTCATCTTCTCCTTCCTTTTTTTTTTTAATGTTTTATGCGTCTTAGGCTTTATTTGGTTTTGTTGGTCTTTGTAATTCATTTTAATTAGAACTTTTTGTATTTCTGCTTTATCTAATTAGTTTTGGAAGTGGTATTTGATGCAAATTAGTATTTTAATTGTGATCAAATTAATCAAATTATTAGTTTTGTTGTTCTTCATAATTCTCCTTTTTGTTTTTTGTTTTTATTTTTTATATTTTATGCGTTTTAGGAATCTTAGGCTTTATCTAATTATTAGTTTTGTTGATCCTTATAATTCATTTTAATCAGAAGTTTTTGTATTCTCTTTACAAAAGATGGCCTAGGTGTTATAAAAGATGGGCGAGATGTTCAAACTTATTAGATTTCCTATAGTTATATGGCATGAGAACATAAAAAGTAGGATATAGTGATATACATTAAGTATAATATTTAATATTTTGTTTTTATTTATAAATTTTCTGTAATTTGACGCAGCCACTTAGCGCAATTACAATTTCTAATCTCAACTTTTATTATATATAGTAAAAATAATTTTTGTTTTTATTTTTATATTTTATGTGTTTTAGGAATTTTAGGCTTGATCTAATTATTAGTTTTGTTGGTACTTATAATTCATTTTAATTAGAAGTGTATTCCTACATTATAAAAGATAGCCCAAGTGTTATAAAAGATGGTCTAGATGTTCAAACTTATCAGATTTCCTATAAGTATTAGTAGTTGTATGGCATGAGAACATAAAAAATAGGATAAAGTGATATACAATTATACATTAGTTGTAATATTTAATATTTTGTTTTTATCTATAATTTTCTGTAATTTGGCACAGCCAGTTGGCGTAACTACGACTTCTAATCCCAACTTTTATTATATATATATAGTATATGTTAAAATAGATACAAATAATTTTTGTTTTTATTTTTATATTTTATGTGTTTTAGGAATTTTTATGCTTTATTTAATTATTAGTTTTGTTGGTCCTTATAATTCATTATAATTAGAAGTTTTTGTATTCCTACGTTACAAAAGATGGCCCAGGTGTTATAAAAGTGGCCTAGATGTTCAAACTTATCAGATTTCTTATAAGTATCAGTAGTTGTAGGGCATGAGAATGTAAAAATTAGGATATTGTGACATATATTAATTTAATATTTTGTTTTTATCTATAAATTTCTTGTAATTTGGCGTAGCCACTTAGTGTAACTATGACTTCTAATCCTAACTTTTATTATATACAGTATATGATCAAATAGATACAAATAATTTTTAATATGATTAGTTCAACCTTGGAAAACCTACAATTTTGTGGCGGTATATGCAAGGCAAGTTCAACATATTTTATGAACTAAGATGACAATTTAATTTGAGGGCTTTAACAAAGAGTTATTAGTTTATTCCAATATCTCAATGTTGATATTTGTTGAACCTTTTCTACAAAGCCATCAATATGATTTTTTTTTAACAACTTTAGCCTTGATTGAATTAATTGATTTGTACTACTATAATCATGCACCAAAATCATGAAATATTAACTATGATAGTGGCATGTTATATGCATTTCATGCAAAATATGATGATATTGCTATGAAGATTTTTCATATGCATAGAGCATTTTAAATATAATATAATTTTTTTGAAAAAATTGTAAATTATAAATGCTATTATTTCTATTGAATACCACAATTCAACTTCAAAGAATTTTTTTTTTTTTTTTTTTAAATCTCGCTCAAATTCACGGTACGCAAAAATAGAGCCTAATCTAGGTCTAACTCAACACATTTTGGGTTCAAAACACAAATGTAAAATGTTAATACTAGAGCTGTAAAAAAATTAGTTTTGACCGCATCTAGCACCGCCAATTGCAGTGAAGGTGCAAAAACCACACGTCATCGCAACTACAAGTGCCGTGTGGTTTGCGTTTCTATTTTCAAAAAACCACGCCGCTCTTATTAATATATAAGTTATATTTTTTATTTAATATAATAAATATATATATCTAACATATATTAAATATATAACTAACATATATTTAACCGACATTTAATATATCATTTTAATATATATAAAACCGACCAAATCGTCAAAAGCCTTGTAGCTGAATTGGCACCTTCCCATGTACAAAGTGCTTAGGGGTCTAGGAGGGAAAATGTTCGAGTTGCGAGGTTAGCTGCATATTGTAATTATCTCTCAAAAAAAAAAAAAAACCGACCAAATCACATTGCACCGCACGGTGACCAATCTATTATGGTGAGGTGAGGTGAGGGTTTTGGGTAAACCGCATATATATAAACTCAAAACCTCACTTCCAAAGCTAAAATTAAACCAAAGCCATAAGAGGTGGAAAGATGACCTATGATGGAGGAACCAAGAAACACATCAACCATAGCCTACCCTCTTGCCATTGTACGTGTTTTTAAACATACATCCCAAGCTTTCAGTACATGTCAGATTGTCAGTAACGGATGCTGATGGTCATGCAGAGAAAGAACTGAGTTCAAAGATCACGAAGAGAAAAGTTTGATCAAACTATTCTTAGTATTCTACCCCATTGGAATTTCGCACATGTATCTGTACCCCTCAGGTCCATAAACTAAAAGAAAGGATAAAAACTGAAACTCTGGATGGGATTGACAATAATGCATTTGTCTTGTTACTTTTTCCATTTATCAATGATTCCATTTTAATACCTCACTTTTTCAAAGTACAACTATAATTTAGCACATTTTTAACAAAAAAAACAAAAAGCTAAGTAAACTAATGATGCCGAATGCACACTAATTGGTTAGAGTTTTCTAAGGACGCAACACGCATGGGCCAATAAAAAGAATTTTAAATTGTAGATTGAGGTGGACCTATGTGTGAAATAATAGACAAACTTAGGAATTTGTTGTGAATTTTTGGTATGGCTTTAGTGGCGTAAACAAGATTCGAATTTAAGTATTTTATTTGACCATTAAAAAACTTGAGTTATCTGAAACTCTCTCTCTCTCTGATTTTATTGATGATATTTTAATAGACACTATAGTATTACGTTTTCTTTTTTCTTCTTTTTTTTATCTCTAAGTTTTGTCTTGGTCTGATAATAAAGAGCTATTATCAAGAGCGGACGTCATGGGTTAAAACTCTCTCCAAAAAAAAAAAAAAATAGCTTAATAATTTGGCTTAATTGTCTTACTACTAGTAGCTTTCTAGAATATCACCTGACATTTAAGAATTTAAATCTCTAGCATTTTACACTTAATTATAATTGTAATTTGTTATGTATAAAATGTGTCTGTTATATATATATATATCAAAAAAAAAAAAAATCTCCATTGTACTGATCAGAAAATAGAAAAGTATATGTACCCTTTGTCATGTTGATCTATAATCTATAATAGCCACTTAAACTCATATGTTAAGTTGTTTCTAGTATTGTAGATGTTATCTTTTCTGATCAATATGATTATCTTCTTTTGTGATGATTGAAGATGGGTGTATAAATGTAAAGAGGCCTACTCGAATAAATATTCAAAACCCAACGGCCCATAACTCAAAAGGTCTGGACTCTGGCGAGGCCGCAACTCAAACCAGCCCATTACCAAATCTGTTTTGGATCACCAGGAGACAGCCGAAAGAACCCAACCCGCCAGAACAAAAGGCTAGCAATAGCAATAAATTGGTACTTTCTGGGCTCGGTTCAAACATGAAAATTTATTTGGATACAGGAAATAGGAAAATTGATTTTTTTTTTTTTTTTTTTTTATAGGAAATAGGAAGCCAAATTAAATTGAACTGGGCCATAGTCAAATAAGAAGGGGCCAAGTGAAAATTTAGAAGGGGATATTTTTATCTTTAATTAGACTGGGCCAAATTGAATTGATTTTTTTAGCTTATTACAATTTAGCCTAGCTCAATTCAATTTTGCCATTTTACAATTTGGGCCAGTCCAAATAAATCTCTCAATACAATTTAGCATGTTACCAAAAATCTTAATGAATCTTATTATTTGCATTTTAATTTCAGTAGGATCAGTAGGCAAACTGATTGATTCATCTACAATTTGTTTCAAACTGATTGAGTGGTTCTCCTGCAACTTGTCTTTAAAAAAATTTCGAGAATACGATAATACTGGACCTCCTGCAATCTCAGCCAGTTTACATTCACAAATGTAACAAGCAGACTAATTTATAAACCATATGAGCATTTAAGGACACAACTGGATAGCTCTTTATCTGGAGATGGTTTCCACAAGTTAGACCATTGGTTGTACAAAAATTAAGAAGACACAGGGCCCAAATAGGCCACCCTATCAATAATCACTTTTTAAGCAAAGTATTTCCTAATCCCTATTGCATTTGTCATTGGGAAGCCATCACAAAGCAAAAGTCAAAGCACATCATGGTAGCAAAATTTAAAATTTTGTACCCCATTGAAATATGCTCCATTTTTACAACAATGGTTAATACAATTAGCAGAGCATGCAAACATGCCACATCAAGAATTCAGAAAGGGAGGCTAATAAGATATTAAATTCCCAGAAAAACTCAAGCCTAGACAAATTAGATTCAACACCAAACTATATAGATGAGAGATCTTCATATATGGTCTTGATACCTGGCCTCTCAGAAACTGATCGTATACATCGTAAAGCTATTCCAAGGACCTCCTTCATTCCCTTCTCAATTGCTGGATTCCCCATTTCCAGCATCACTGCAGGATCAAAACACTCTGAGCCACGACCTTCTGCTGCCCTCAACCGCACCCAATCTGTCAAATCAACACCCCCCTCTAAGCCAGAGATTACATCACCAGCACACCTTCCTGTTAGAAGTTCTAATAGTATCACTCCAAAGGCATAAACATCAGACTTGAAGGAAGGCAGTGGCTTCTTGGAAGCAGCCAACTCTGGCGCACGGTAACCTAAAACCCCAGCATCAAGAATCTGTTCAATGGTGCCAGCCTGGGTCATGAGGCGGTGGAGGCAATAATCAGCAACACGTGCATTTAGATCAGGCCCATCCAACAGTATATTTGTTGCTTTCAAGTTACCATGTGGTACAGCACGATCAAAATGGAGATAGTTCAGGCCACGTGCAACATCAACTGCTATTTTGAGCCTTTGGGCCCAGGTTAACGGCGGACCTTTTCTTCCTGGCCGGTCTGAAAATAGGGATGCATCAGAAATTTAAAAAACTAAATAGTGACGTATAGAAAGAAACATATACAGATACATATAGATACATATAAAATAAATCAATGTCATATTAAAAGGGACAAATGCAAAAGGCCTTCTTTCATCTGAGTTGCAACAAAACTTTGCAAAAGCTTCTTGTAAGGAGATTCCTGCATGAAACTGCCACATAATAAGGCTTGTATTGATTGAAATCTTAACATCTAGCCAACAAGCAATAATCTTGGCTAAAACATATAAGGTAATGTGTAATGAGGTGACAAACAATACTGGTTCATGGCAAAGAAACACTTGGTCAATTTTTTGCCAACTCCTTAACTGTCCTTACTCCTTAAGGGGCGTGATAAATTTACACTTGTACCAAAAGCTTCAGCTATTAGGGAAATTTTCTATTTAATAATTTAACCATTATATTAACAGTCCCCTTTAAGTGTGGGCCCAAACTCCACTCAACATGCAGAGAACCACATGGAATTACTAAGTTTTAAATGGGATGTAGAGTGGAGACAAGGGTTTGAACTCAGGACCACCTACTTTGATACTATAGTAAATTACCACCTATCCTAAACGTTTAAGCTGTCAGAAAATTTAATTTAATCATTTAAACATTATTCTAACAATGACCAATAGACAATCAATAACATTAGAACGCCAAAATGATGATTCGGTCAGGCTATGATGAAAAATGCTGAAGTGAATGGATAATTTATTTAAAGATTTTGGTAAGTGGTTATACAAGTGACTTCCTGATTCACAAGGAAAGTTGATTTTTCATGTATGTAGTACTGCTTATACTATTTGGTTCTACTAAGAATGTCTGGAGTAGAAGGAAACATCAATTAGTAAGAAAAATCAGTGAATGTAATTTATATGAAACAATGATGGTATGAGGATCTAGTTGCTCAAGTATTAATGCTACCAATTATTGTGTCACACTGCTATTTGGCACATCATGAATAAAATTTAGCACAAAGGATGCCAAATTCATGCTACTTTGCCAGTCAATTAAGAACACATTACACATCTCACTTAAAATAAGCAATACTATTGTGCTTCTACAGATTGCGTCAACATGTAAAGTTTCTTATCACTCCATCAGAAAGGAGAACTAAGATAATATGCACAAGACCAACAATAATTTGCCTATTGAGGCGTTTTGGTGTAAGTTCACTAACACCAACTATCTTTGACACAAAGAAAAAATTGACCATGCGTCCAACGCAGATATCGCCGGATATTTCAGCTTCTAACAAAAAAGTTTAAGATAGAAAGAATGCAAAAAACAGCACTCTCCGAACATGATCTCTCCCATAGCTTAACCTTGAGTTAATAAGCTTGATAAATTGTGTAATTGTTTCATCTTTATTTCCTTCACCAGATCATGAAGCCAAATGCAAAGGAAATTTCTATTAGGACTCACACCTTTATTTCCTTCACCGGATCATGAAGCCAAATGCAAAGGAAATTTCTATTAGGACTCACATAGGGTCCCCTATGAGCTGATCTAGTGAGTACCAAAAGCTATGCTTAGATGTATATATTAAAAGCAGGATATGGGCATTTGTGAGCATCTTTGTTGAACCATTTGTTAAGATCGCTTCACCTGTTACAGGTGTCAATGTCCATAACACAACTACATAAGACAACTTATCAAAACAAGGGTAAGGACAAAATGTTACCATATAGAAAGCTTGCAAGACTTCCAGGAGCGATGTAATCTGAAAGAATGAGCTTCTCATGCTGTGTAGGCCCCCAATAGTACCCTCTCAAACCCACCACATTTGGATGCCTGATGTTTGCAAACTTTTTAGCCTCCTTAGCAAACTCTTTCCTCTGTTTTGCTACCCCTTCTTTCAACCACTTAACTGTCAAGAACATCCCATTTTCCAGTGTTGCCCTATAAGAAGTCCCATGGCTGCTTCTCCCCAATACTTCAGCTGGTGCGCGAGACAGCTCCTCAGGTGTTAACATGATGGTATCATCAAGAAAATGCAACTCACCAACTAATCGATCTGGTGATCTCACATCCAATCTTGCAAAGTGCTCACCAGTGAGTGAATCCCCAGACTCAGGTGACCAAGAGAAATGGCTAGTTTTTGTTGGGGAAAAGCCAGTTACAGCTGCCGTTTTTTCTTCGGGACTGATTATCTCAGATGAGGATCCTTTCTTGGAAGCCACGAGATCCTCAGCTGAAACTACCAAAGCACCGCCACTATCTGTTCCACTAATGCCAGATGGGTTTGGTGGAGCTCGCCTGCTGACTGATTTTTTTATAGCACGTTCTGGTGGGGGTCTCCTTGATAGACGGATGTAATGTACAAAGATGGCAAGCAGTATAAGAATGAAAACACCAACCACACTTGAAACAATAATTATGACTTTGACAATAGTGTTCATTGGCTTCTTCTTGTGGTTTTCGGCTGGAGAATTGTTTGCCCCCGAAGAACCACCACCAGGCAAACTTAACCTAGAATTTCCAGGGTAGAAAGAAGAACTAGGGAACTTTCTCAGGTTTTCAGGGACAACCCCTGAAAGATCATTATATGAAGCATTAAAGCTGTCAAGGGTATCAGGAAAGTTGTTTGGTAAAGGACCTGTAAAGTGGTTCTGTGATATATCCAATGAGCTTAATGAGCCCATGCCTGCCGTGGAAGTTGGCAGAGAACCAGAAAAGTTATTTCCAGCAATATTGAGCAGTTGAAGTCCAGTCAATGACCCAAATTGATCTGGAAAATAGCCACTAAATTGGTTATGAGAAAGATCTAGAATCTGTAGATTGTGTTCACCAGAGGAAGGAGGAGAAAACTTAATATCACCGGTCAATATGTTGTTTTCAAGATGAAGCTCTTGCAAAGTGGACATTGTTAACAGATCAGCTAGAAGCTTTCCATTTAGCTGGTTGGAGCTGAGATCAAGAACTCTAAGCTTTGGATACTGTGTGATAACTGTTGGCAGCATGCTACTAAGAGAATTATGGGAAAGGTTGAGATAATTTAAACGCAAAAATTGTGGGGTTACTTCAGGGACAGGCCCTGTCAAATGATTCTGACTGAGATCAAGGAATTCAAGGTTACCCCATTTTACCATCCTCGTTAAATTTCCTCCGAATTTGTTCTTTGATAGATCAAGTACTGCACAGCTTCCAGTCAGCAAAGGAAGCTCGCCTGTGAGTCCGTTCAAAGAGAGATTAAGAGTGTGAAGAGTTGTTGACGTGACTATACTTATTGGCCCTGAAAGATGAACATGAATGTGAGACACAATGATTTACATTACATAGTAGTAGTGCAAGCAATGGAACGGTATAACATAATATATTAATTGTGAATTTCAGTACTGCCAGAATAAACAAAGTAACTATTTAAGTACCTGACAGATTGTTGGCACTCAAATCCAGTTCAGTAAGTACTAAAGAATCTCCTTTCAGTAGGCCAATAGGAACAAACCCAGAGAATCCGTTGTTGCTGAGCTTGAGGACTTGGAGGTCATAAACAAAATTAAATTCAGGCAATTCTCCAGACAGCTGGTTGTAGCTCAGATCCAACACCTTCAAGTTTTCAAAGAGCTGTAGCTCACCTCCACTCACCAATGATCCAGTGAGCTGGTTGTGGCTAAGATTCAAATGCTTAATAGTCTCAGAAATACCCGGTAAAAACTTCTGCTGCTGCGAACTAGAACTACCTAGCATGTTCCCACTGAAGTCTACATAAATGGCAGTTGATAGAAGCAAAAAATGAGCATCCAGATAACCATCAAACATATTTCCATGCAAGTCAAGCACCTCCAGACCAGAAATCAGCTCAAAACCTGTTGGGATTCTCTTTGTAAAGCCATTAAAAGATAGATTCAGTGATACCAAGCGAGTGAGCTTTGTCAATGATGTTGGCAGCGACCCAGATAAGGAATTGTGGCTCAAGTCCAATGTCTGGATTGAGGCAAGCCCAGATATGGAATCCGGAATTGAGCCAGAGAAGTTGTTCCCAGCCAATGAGAGGTTTCTTAAGCTCGCTAACTCACCAATCCCCGGCGGTAAAGATGAAGAAAACAGATTATTAGATACATCCAGAAACTCAAGGCTTTTCAAGTCAGCTATGTTCTCAGGAATCTTGCCTGACATGGAATTGTTTGACATGGAGAGTTTCAAGAGTTTAGTGAGGTTGGAAAATACACTCAAGTCCACATCAGCAGACAGACCTAAGTTATCAAGAACAACCCCAGCAACATTTCCACCATTGCAAACAATTCCATTCCAAGAAGAAGGGCAGCCATTAAAGTCAATAGACTCCTCATTCCATGAACTGAGGACATAACCAGTGGGATCATGCTTGATACTTTTCTTGAATTCAAGCAGCGCCAAAATGTCTTGTGAAGGAAGCTGCCCCATGGCAGAGAGGAAAAATAAAGATGCCACTAAAAGAGTAATGACCTTCATGCTAATCCTTTCAATCTGAAGAACACAGAGAGAAGCTTTTCTCAGCTTCTAATCCACAAACCCAAACAGGCACAACTGATTTCCACACCACTTACTGTAAAAAACAATAACCCAGGAAACTACTCAACAATCCTTCACTACTATGAGAAATCAGCCTAATCTGGTGAAGAGAAATGGGGTTTTTGAGCTCTCAAACCCACAAATTCAAAGGAGAACACAAAGTTGGCTGAATACTTTACAATAATACAAAAAGTATGCAACAACCATTCTTCAAAAGCATGAAAGATTACCACTTTGGAAAGCCCAAAAAAGAGAACTTCAGAATAATCAAAGCATCCAAAGTCCCCAAATATATTCACCAACACAGTACTTCACCTAACAAACAACCAAACACTTGGAAGCCAGAACATCAAAAGACCGGTCCTCCTTCCAATGAAAGTCATAAACACAATAATGCTTAGCAAAGAACAAATTTTTAACCACTCATAGCTTAGCTAAAGCATTAAATGACTGAAATGTACCATACAAAGTGACTCACTTTCAGAGATCTAACCAGAGCAAAAATGGAGCATTTTTCTTTCCAATGTTCCTCCTTGATTCACAATGTAGGCTCAGCAGAAACTACCCCTCCCAAAGATTCAATCTTTTTAGCAACAAGGTCTCTTCCTTGCAAAGTTCAGACTTCAGAGCTTTGAACAATCTGATACCATCAAGTCCCACATGGATTACAGCTACAAAAACAAACCCATGAAGAAACAAGAAATGGGTCTCTTCTCTTACCAAATGGACAAAGAGACTGCATTAAAGACAAGGGACCCAGGAAAACTTTTGGCCATGAAAGCTTAATAAAAGGTACAAAACAGCACTAAAACGGTACAAAGCTCTAATGTTTCTTTAATGAAAAAAACAACAAAACCTTAAAAAAAAAAATGGTTGTCCCTTTTCACTAGTTTATTTTTAGGAGGCATATGAAAATAAAAATATTGGCTAATGACTAATGAGGACCCCAAAAATCAAATCCTTCCCAAACAGCCTCTTAATTTGTTTGTCTGCATTGGATGCTTAGCAGAAAAGAAAAACCCTAGTTTTTGTTCATTCTTTTGAGGGGTTTAGTGTCAGGTAGTGACAAAGTAAGCGGGAAAATCTTTAGGATTTTTCATTTTTTTAGTGTAACTTTTTATCTAAGTGGAGAATTTACCCGCCAAACAAAAAATATATATATACAAGAGAGAGAGAGAGAGAATCTCTCACTTTCCTAGTGGACATCAAAGGATTTATCAAATACAGTTTAAGATTTGCACTTTTTGATTTTTCTTAAAAAAACAAAACACACACAACAAACAAAGTCTGTTGAGCTTAGAGAGAGCGTGGGGGAGTGTGTTTGGTCAGTGCCACGTAGGACTGACTCCCACAGAACAGATGCCCCTTTGACTAGGTTCTCTTCTTTCTTTGCTCATTTTTTCTTTGGTTTGGTTTGGTTCTCAAGTTCCAATATATGACATAGACATATATATATTTGACACACACAGGTGAGGTTGGTGAAAGAATTATTATGAATCGATAGGGGTGTGGCCCTTGTGTGGACTGGGGCCCAGTGGACCCTTTCAGAAGCACCACTATGATGATGACACGTGGCCAATGATGGTCTCACCTTTGCCTTCAAAAACAAATGACACTACTCTTATGTCATAATTTTGGTCACAACCTTATACGAGCCAAATATGAATAGTTGAGAAAAATGATACATATATGTTAACGAGATAGTTCATTAATCATAATTACACGAATTAAATTTATATATACCAACTGTGTTTTTTGTTTTTAAGATATATATACCAAATGTGAATAGTTTAAAAAAAGAGTAATGTATATATGTTAAAAGAGATAGTTTATATATGCCAAATGTGAAAAGTTGAGAAAAGTGATGCATATACGTTAAAGAGATAGTTCACCAATCACAATTTCTGTTTCATTGAAATTTATATATATCAAATGTGAATAGTTAAGAAAAGTTATGCATACAAGTGAAAGAAATAGTTCACCATTCACAATTACGCGTATCTTCAAAGTCAGATATATAGAATGGGTTCCAACAAAGAACTGTTTGCCATATGATTATGTAGTCCCTACTGATGTGTACAAGATCTTGATCTTGAATTGATGGTAATCAGATCAAGAGGACCTCAAGTGACGGCAAATAGAGATGGGTACAGTGGTCCCCACTTGATTTTTTTTTTTTTTTTTTGGGGGGGGGTAGGACCACTTGAATATTTGTACTGCAGTGTCCACTGTCCAGGCTATATGATATGATATCCTCTCAAGCAGGCTACATTGTGCTCGTGAGGCTGGGAATGTTATTGTTGACATGTTCTAAAGAAAGAAAGTGTGGCTTTTTAACCTTTTCTTCTCCATAATCAATCACTTTTTACACTCTCTTTTTCTTTTTCCCTTTTGTCAAACAATAATGATAATAATTTCATATTCACAACTTTTATCCACTCCACCAAAGCTTCTTTACTTGAAAGGAAAAGATATAAAAGAAAGACTAATAAAATCCATATTTATATTTAATTTAATTATAGGGTTAAATGTAAAAATTATTCCTGAAATTTAGGTTAATGCTAGGTATTACCAAAAATTTTCAAAAATATTTAATTTGCTCCCAAATTGTAATTGTCATATAACATAGTTTAAAAATTCTTATACTCATTTTGTTTTTTGACGGCTATTTATTTACCATAGATTACTCATACACTCTCTTGTGCATATAATTGTCATATGTAGTTACTGTGAAATTTGTGCAGTCAAAACAAATTTTAAAAACAAAGAATTTGGAGAACTAAGCAACTTTTTAATTGGTGTTAAATATCGTTTGTATTTAAAGAGTAGATTGAATATTTTTGAAAGTTTTTATAGTGCTTAGATTTATCCCAAACCTCAAAGTTCTTTTTTTGTTGCTATCTCACCCAAAATCATAACATAAGTCTTTCATTTTTAACGAGTTAGTAGTTCAGTTCCAATAAACAAGGTCGGACAACAAGATTTGAGCCCCATAGCGATAACTTTGGGTGAAATGTATCTTATGCGTTTTTTACTCTCTCTATCTCATTTTAAAAATAAATAAATAAAGCCTAGCTAGATAAACACCTGTTCAAAATGGAAAAAAAATAAAAAAATAAATAAATAGATATGAAATATATCTTATTTTAGGTTATTATAATTATATAAGTATAGTATTATATTTCAGGACCAAGATTGATTTTTTTACGTGGGAACTCTAGACAATTGTCAAAATTGCCTAGGGATTGAGCCTATCATGCCAAAATTTAAAAAAATAAAAATAAAAAATAATAATAATAATAATAATAATAAAAAAAGAGGAAAGAATATTCAAATTAATGAACTTTGTTTCTTGAAACATGATTCACAACTGATTATGCTATTCATTGGAATCATTATAACGTAAATTTAAATAGAAAACTTACCTATCAAAAAGCTATTCAAAATTTAGTATAAGAGATCTTGTGAATTCACCAAAAAAAAAACAATAATAAAATTCTCTTCATAGTGGGACCATTTCAAACAAATATTTAGTAGTCTTAATCGTTGCATGGTGAAATGTTCTTTGATAAAGACTCAATGATAATAAACATCTACATGGAAGCTCTTTTATCTTTTTGCTTTCACCTAAATTTTCCAAGAGAAAATGGTATATTCCCAAGTAACCTTTCCACATGTCTTTCTCAGATGCATTATGCAGCATCAAATTTATAATTTTTTTTAATATATATATATATATATATATATATATATCTCACTAATAGCATTCTTACAAAATTGTTTGGATTTGAGCCACTGCAGTCACACAAGTACCAATGTGATTCCAATTATTCTTTGCTATGAACAATAGAGCCCTGAATGGTAAAATACTGATAACTCTCATAATTGAAATCAACCTTTAAAATCTTTATGCTTTGCCCTTTCTAATCAAATAATTCTGCATACTACCTCTATGATTTGTATAATTAATAGAACTTGTGCATGTGAAACTAATCTCATATTATCTGCATTTGCACTGTAAAGCATGCCAGACATTCAAGTAATCAATAACTAAATTGTGGGTGGCTAGGAAGGAAAATGTAAACATGGTAAAGACTCCGGCTGGAAGAAAGTTTGGATTCTCAGGAATTCACCAACTTGGAAGCTGTAAGAGAAAAATGACCTACGAACAAGGGCAGAGACCAACCTGTGGGGTTCAGTGCTTTGCAGTAGCCAAATGGCAGCCATTATTGGATGATCTGGACCGACACTAACACTTATCTAACAAACAATGATTGTTTTGATCATTTATAGCAACTTTAATATGTACATGAAGAAGAAGAAGAAAATTCTGCTTGTATGGTTTTGGTTTTTGTTTAAAATGTAAAAAATCTCTACTTTTTTATTGGGAATGGGAATTCTGGATGCTCATTGGCTATTTCATTTTTTTCTTCTTTTGTAGTTGAATCATTTGACATGTTGAAAACAAACAGTACAAAGGAAACTTCGTGGGAGGCATCATGATGATCCCATATGAGTTTTTGATCATAACAATGCCAAGCATTCCAACATCCATTGGTTGATTTTCTTTTTTCCGAACAAAGACTATTGTTGTTTCATTGAATTTGCTTCACTAATAGGCTCACAATTCGATTTGGTTATTATGAATTAGTACCAAGATCTAATCTTAGACAGGTAAACCCACTTTAACTGTGTGAAAATGATTTCCTAACTATTACTGCAACTCAATATTTCTTACGTTTGCATGACATATCAGGTTCCAAGAATTTGAGGTCCACAGCTAATTTTTATAACACAAACAGTTAGAAAGACATTGGCAAAAATACAAAACTGATCCTCTAACTTTTTTTAAATTTCATTTCAGTCCTCTAACTTTGCTTTCGTTCATTTCAATCCTCTAAGTTTCAAGTTTATTCAATTAAGACATTTCCGTTAACTTTTGTTAAAAAATTTTGAAAAAAAAATCTGAAAAATATTTTTCAATCATTAATTGAATTTTTTTAATTTAAAAAATTTGAAGAAAATTTTATAAAATTGAAAAATTAACCACAACATATAACAAAAGTTGATGAAAAAACATTAATTGAATAAACTTGAAAGTTAGAGAATCAAAATGAACAAAAACAAAGTTAAAGAACTAAAATGAAATCTAAAAAAACTTAAAAAATCAGTTTTACACTTTACCCAAAGACATCTTTAAGATCTTTTTTTGATAACTACTCATGTGACCTATTATATTTGGTGCGTAACAAAAGTTTTGTCAAGTATAAAATCTTGTGAAAATGCTATTCCAATCAACTTATTACCTTAACAAGTCCTGAGAAAATAGTGTGAAAAGAGAGAGAATTTATGTCTGTATCCTACATGTTAGGCAGCCGTCACGGGAGTCACCTAGGCTTTTTGTCTGGAAAACTATAACAGTGCTCCAACTCAATATCAATATCATAAATCAATTCACACTAAATGCCATTTCCTAAGCTTTTTGTCTGGAAAGTTGTACTAGGAAATGTAATTTCCAGCTGAGGTGAGGTCAGCTATTCACTCAAATTTGTTCCATTCCAGTGGCAAAAAGTCCACAGAGATGCGCCTACAGCAATGGAACAGAATATGCTCGTGATTTTTTATTTTTAATGCCTATCTCTTATTGCTAGAGATGCCTAATTTTTTATCAACTCTACTCCTATTCTCCACCTCAATCCAAACAGGCCCTTAAAGTTTTATTTTGCAATTAAAAAGGTAATGGTGGGCAGGCTTAAAAGTGTGGCAAACTCTTCTCCTCCTCATGGAAACATTATAAAAAAATAAAAAACACCACCACCACCTTGCATCTTAGAAGTTGGCAGTCAATTGCTTTATGTATCAAACTCTTACAAAACTTTTACTTAACAAAAATAAGTTTTAAACAAACTGAAAACCGGAAGACAAGTATGTTATCTATTTTTCCCTTTCTTGGTTACAAAAGCTTACAAGTAATATAAACTCAGAACACTATCTAGTTCAACAAAATAATAATTTAAATGGCCTATTGAAAACGTATCTCACTTCTTCCCACCCCCGGAAACATTGAACTTGAAAAATATTATGTCTCCATCTTGAACCACATAGGTTTTACCCTCCTGTTTATACTTCCCAGCCGCCTGTTGGAAAAATAAACCCAAGAAAGGAGTTAATTGCCAAATTAGAACAGAATTCAATCATAGTCCTCAAAAGTTGAATCAATTGAAAAATAAAGAAAAATACAACAAATTTAACTTCTGCTTGATATTAAGTGCATCTTGATTGCATTTGGGATCCAAAATCCATTTGACTAAGGAACCTCTCAATATAATTCTAAATAAAAACCAATAAAATTTCTCTAAAATACACTTTTGGCCTCTGCAATTTATTCTAAATTCAATTTAGATCCCTCAAATTTAAAAAGTTACAAGTTTGATCCTAAAAGATTTAAAATGAATCAATTTAGTTCTTATGTCCACCTGCCGTTAAAGAAAGTGCATACGTGGTATATTGAATGCTGATGTGACACACTAAAAAGAATACATGGCCTTTTTCAATACAATAGGTATATTTCAGCTATAAAATTTAATAATTCTACCATCCCATAAGTACTCTTCTTATGGGATGGTACATTTCATATCACCCTACCATAGTAACAAACAAACAAACAAACCCCATATCTTCCTTCCTCAATTTAAAAAAATAAAAATAAAAACCCAACAACTCAATCCCCAGAATCTTGATTCACGATCAATTTCCCTTAATCTCCCCATTTCTTTATCTACATCTTTTCTCTCTTCTTTCTCACTTACCAAACATCTTCCCATTACCCTCTCCATACATAGCATCCCAACTTGTCACATGTGGATCTTGAGGATCCATGAGGAGGATAAGAGGCAACAAAGCATTTACACCTACAAACCTACCAATTTCATCTTTTCCTCTTCTTCTCTTTGCTTTTCTCTCTCTTCCCCTATGACCGAAACCCACTCCCTCCTCTCTAACCCTTATGGCTGACCTATCTTTTTGTTATCTCTCCATCCTCCTTGGTTTTATTATTCTCTCCCTTGGTCATTGAGGATTGAGATGTGGGTTTCAGCTTTATGATGTGGGTTTGGTAATGGGAGTTCTATGAGGGACAGTGGTGGATTTCTAGAGGTGTTTGAGTGAGCTTGATGGGTGGGTAAGTCTGAAGTGTTGATTGAATGAGTAGGGGGTGAATCAGGTTGGTTCAGCCATGGGCATGTCAGGTTTACAAGCTTGGCCAATTGGGTAAATTAGATGTCTGGGTTTTTCCTGAGTTTTTAGGTGATTATTGCTTGACAATTTGGGAGCCTGCCAGTTAATGATTTGGGCGTTTTACAGTGGCATGTGTGCTGTGTTTGGTTGACAAGACACTGGCAAGGAAAGCATGTGTGCATTGTGTTTGGTTGCCAAGAAATTGGCAGAGTGAATCTGTGCTGTATTTGGTTGCCGAGAAAGTTGGGGGAAATGAGTGTGTGCATGCACACAGACGAGGGTGTTTGGTTGCCAAGGAAGGAGCAGAAAGTGTGTGCATGCAGTGCTTAGTTGCCATGAAAGTCGGGAAATGAAGGACAGGAAAAGAAATTAATCTATTTGCAATGTTTAATTTAATTATTTTGAGAGTAAATTTTTAGTGATGTGTCTTTTTTTTATTAAAATTAAGATGATGTGGCTTTTTCAATGCCAATTTTTTTTACAAAAAATTAACACATAAGCATCCCACCAGCCACCTTAGCAAATTTTGTAAGCCAGATAATGGCAAGGATGAGAATGACAAGCTGTTTAAAAGATTTAAGGACTAAAATGAAATACTAAATTTTATTGAGGACAAAAATAAAATCACCCTGAAACATATTTAAGCCTTTTTTATTATATAAGTACATATTTAAGCCTTCTATAATCCTAACATCTCATAATTACTCGTTTTGCAGTACATTTTATATTCACTAGAATACCATATGTCACTCTTTGCCATACTCATAAAAACTCTAGCTCCAAGGAATCTAGACCACAATCAGTTCTGAAGCCCATGCAATGCTTAACACTGCTTAGCCCATTGCAACCCATCAAACTTAACCTTTTAGTGCGAGATCCAAGACCAGATTTTCTTTTTTTTTTGATAAGTAATAGGACATTTATTCAACAAGAAAAACGCAAACAGCCATTACAGGTGTTCATGATGGTGAACACAAAAAACAGCAAACAAACACAACTGAAAACAGGATAAGAGAAGCAACTTAAGTGGCACAACTAAGGATAGAAAAGAATTCCAAAGCAGAAGAACAGTTTGAATAACCCCAGCACTTAGCCCATTCAAAAAGAGTATTTCGGCTGAGCGCTTGTAACTGATCAAGCGTTTTCTCCAGAGCCTCAAAAGAGCGCCAGTTTCTTTCCAACCAAACAGCCCACATCAAACAACCAGGAACCATATTCCATACGTCCGAAGCATGATTTCCCAACCAATTACTCCAACAAGACACCAAACTCACCACAGAATCCGGCATGACCCATTGAATCCCAAACGCTTGTAACATTTGCACCCACAAAGCATAAGCTACCGGACAGTGAATGAGAAGATGGTCCACAGATTCTGCAGAACAGCAGCACAAACAGCACCTATTCGCCAAATGGAGGCCCCGGAGATTATCCAAGGTAAGGATCCGGCCATGTGCTGCGGTCCACAAGAAGAAAGCCACCCTCTTAGGCACCTTGACTTTCCAAATCCCCTTCCATGGGAAGTGAGAAGGAGATGTACCCCTGATCTTAAGATAGAAGGACCGAGTATCAAACTTACCATTCCTACTAAGACACCAATGGGGTCTATCCCACCCAATTCCTCGTGGGATCCGAGACTGAATGAGTTCTAGGAAAGAGAAGGCAGCCTCAAATTCCCTTTCATGAAAATTCCTATAAAATCTCACATTCCAACATCTACTACTCCCATCCTCCTAATGATCCAACAAGTCAGAAATACAAGCTTCCTTGTCACTAGAACATGCAAATAACTGAGGATAGAGCATTTTAAGAGAGAAATCCCCAACCCACCTATCATGCCAAAAACGAATACGAGAACCATCACCCACCACAAAAGCTGAGTGTTTGGAGAATCTCTCCCAACCGACATTAATACCACGCCAAAAGCCACACCCGTGTGCCCTTCTACAATCTTTAGTATTCCACCCCCCTTGATCCTCGCCATATTTGGTGGCAATAACTCTCCGCCAAAGACTAGTTCCTTCTTGGCCAAACCTCCATAACCATTTCCCTAATAGAGCTTGGTTGAAGTGACCTAACTTCCTAACCCCCAAACCACCCATCTCTAGAGGTGAACACACATTCTCCCAAGCCACCAAAGAATTTTTAAAACACTCCTCCGAAGACCCCCACAAGAAATTCCTCTGAATACGCTCTAATCTGTCAGCCACAGCTACATGGATAGTAAATAAGGATAGATAGTATGTGGCAAGGCTAGAGAGGGTACTCTTCAGGAGAGTAAGCCTACCACCCTTAGACAAGTAAAGACGCTTCCAACCAACCAGCTTCTTCTCCATCTTCTCCAAAATGGGGTTCCAAATGGATGCAGTCTTGTACGAGGTGCCCAAAGGCATGCCCAGATATTTCATGGGTAGGCTACCCACCCTACAACTGAGAATATTAGCCAAAGCATCAATATTACCAACCTCCCCCACCGGGACAATCTCACTCTTCCCCACATTGACCTTTAATCCAGTAAAGACTTGGAAGCAAGACAAAGCCAGTCTAATAGCCAACAACTGATCTCTAGAAGCATCACAGAATAGAATAGTATCATCTGCAAAAAGCAGATGAGATATGCGAACCCTGATAGAGTTCACTGGTCCCACATGAAAACCATGAAGCAGACCACTATCCTCGGTTTTCTTAAGGATCCGAGATAAAACTTCCATAACTAGAGGAAAAGAAGAGGGGACAGAGGATCTCCTTGTCTCAACCCATGAGAGCTTCCAAAAAAACCTGCCGGGGAACCATTCACAAGAACTGAGAAGCGAACAGTAGAAATGCAAGCCTTAATCCACTCCCTCCACTTCAACCCAAAGCCCATCCTATTCAACAAATAAAGCAGTGCATCCCAATTAACGTGATCGTAAGCTTTTTCAATTATTTTATCCTAACTTTGTTTAAAACAAATTTATGTGCTCTTAATATTACCGATTTTTAGGGATTGGAGAAAGCTACCTCTCATTTTTGTTACCCATAGGACGAATAGGCTTATAATTGACCCCCAAACCCAACAAAAATAAAACCAAAAAACAAAGAGTTGCATATTCACTTGGGTTGCAAACTAGCAATGGCCAGGTGGAAGTAAATGTTTATAGCCACATACGATATCTCGAAGAGTGAAGTATATACCTTTACAGCTGCCTCGGTACCAAGTTCCTTTAGATCTTCAAATTTCATTACCTAAAATAACCAGAAAATCCACATCGTTAATTTGAGAATGAGCAGGTTGGAGGTAATTTTAGGCAATTTACCACCTTCAAGAAATTTGAATTTTCGCTTCAACTAAAATTCTATTACAGAAAGTACCAAGTAATTTAAAATAAAATCTTACATGAATTTTAATTATTTTGATTACATATCATAATTTAATTTTATGTTCCAATTTAGTAAAATTTACACATTACACACAATGCTTGCACCAAGTGGCTCAGTATATGTATGTATTACATTTACATTACAAAATTAATGTGTTTTGTAATGTGACTCATTACTTATTAAGAGAGTTAATTTACTTTAGATAAAATTCAATAATAGTTTCATGTACTCACTAGTTATTGATATAGTTTCAATTTATTTACATATAATTTTCAAATAGGCCATGCAGCACAGGCAATATACTAGTGAACAATAATACTTGGAATAAAGAGAACTGCCAAAGAATGGGTTAGGAACAACCTCAGCACAAATGAATCCTCTCTCAAAATCAGTGTGGATGGCCCCCGCAGCTTGGGGAGCCTTTGTATGCTTTCTAATTTGCCAGCATTTCACCTACAAAATAAGAATTATTTGGACATTCAGCCATTAATTCATCAAAGCAATGATGAGGAACATGGTACAGCAAAGTTATAGACAGGAAGAACATAAAATGGAGAAAATAATGTTCAAATCATCATATATGGACAGTGATGGAGTGGTCTTGGTTGATTCAAATCAAATGGTTCGTTAGATTTAAAGAAAGAGAGCAGGTAACCAAAAAAATGATAATGATAATAAGAACTACTAAGGAAGATATATTACCTCATCAGGTCCTGCAGTGAAGAAGTATATAAGATTAATTGCTGAAAAACCAATCTTTATGATCTTTGGAAGGGCACTGCAGCAAAGCAAAGTAGAAGGTATTAGTCATAGTTATCTACAAACGTCTTTTTTGGATATGTAATCTAAGAGCTTAAGACAAAACAAAAGAAACAAATAATTGGAAGCACACAAACCAACATGGACAAAATGATTTAAGAAACTAGAAGGGCTGAGATACTCAGTGGAAACAACACTTAGTGGTTGCTGGAGAGGCTTGCTCAAATAAAAACCAGCCTTTAATTGAAAGGTGTTAAAAGTATGTGGTTAAATGATTAGATTTACCATATCCCAATAGTTTAAATTTTTGGAAAAATTGGTAATTTGACAAGGTATCAAAGCAAGAGGTACTAAGCTCGATCCTTGTCTATTCCACTCTACCTTCCATTTAAATTCCCATGTGTTGGGCCCACCAATTAAAAAGTAGTTTGAGTCCACACATGAGGGGGAGTGTTAGAAGAATGTAGTTAAATGATTAAATTTACCATATCCTAATAGCTTAAGTTTTTGGGATAATAGGTAATTTAACAAGAGGTTCACATGATATACACAAAGTTAAGCCCTTCAATTGGCAGTGTCAGATGCAAATTGAAAGTTTAGAGGTATATACACGCCAGAGTCTTCACAGGACTAAAAACACCCTGTAATTTCTGATTTTCTCTAGTACAGCAATACTGCAGAACACGGGCAAGGAACGTGACCTAAACACAACACAGATATGATTTACTAAACAACACAAACTCTTTAATTAGACATAACAGTCTAATCGAAAAAGGACAAAGGCACAAGATAACATGTCCATGTGTCTTTCTGTAAAAAGTTTGAACTCCACTTATCAGATCACAACTTCGTCTTACTCTTATTTTCTACATATCAATTTTGGTACTTAAATTTTTCCCCATTAGAGTTTCCAAAGAAGTAATCAAATCCTTAAAGTTCAAAAAAATACCCAATTGGTCCTCAAAGCTTGTCCCATTTTCCAATTTGGTGTTTAAAGTTTTGTAAAACAATTACCCTTTTTTCCTTTTTATATTATTGTATTCTCTCATCACCCAAACATGGAATAGAGATATATTAAGCAAACTCAAATTAGAAAGTGAAAAATCTTATTCCTTTTTTTTCCACATCAATTCCACGTGGTAATAGTAAGCCATCACAACACGTGGTACTTTTAATCTATGAAGCACGGGTGCGTTTCCGGATTCGGGTGCGGGTGCGGGTGCGGGTGCGGGACTCGGCAATTTTTGAAAAAGTAGGGTGCGGGTGCGGCGGGGTGCGGCGATTAAAAAATTATTAAAAATATTTTTATTTATATTTTTTATATATTTTTACTATTAAATTATTCTTAAAAATTACTATGGCCTGTTAGTAGTATTTTTACTATTAAAATATTTTTACTGTGGCACGTTAAAAGCAAAATGTACAGCCAAAGCCCAACAATCAACAAAGCCAAAGCCCATGAACAATCAACAAAGCCGAAGCCAAAGCCCATGAACAATCAACAAAGCCAAAGCCCATGAACAATTAACAAAGCCAGCAAAGCCCATGAACAATCACACTGTTGTTTCCCTTTGCCTTCACGTGAATCTGATTTTGCAGAGTTCGACAACGGCGATTCTGAAAATTTCAACCCTTTAAACTTTTCTTCATCTCCTTCTCACTTATCTTCACCTTAGTAATTTCTTCTTCTTATTCTCAACCAAACGATGTGCGCCGCTTTTATCTTTTATTCACAACCAAACAATTTCATCCATTTCGGTCAGTTTCGGCCTCCAGCCGATATGATCCGATACGGCAGAAACGACCCGATTCTGGCCGAATCGGCCCGGTTCGGCGTGAATCAAAGCCGAGTCGGCGTGAATCGGAGCCAAGTCGGCGCGAGTCGGGGAATCCACGTGGCAGGACGCGGCCCGACGCGGCACCGACGCGCGGTCAGCGGCGTCCCTCCCGCGTCGCCGTGTCCCGCCGCGTCGGACGCGGGTGCGATGGCTCTGGAGCCGCGTCCGTGCATCCCAGCTTTTAATCCACCCGCATAGATAGCATATAATTTTTAGGCTATACAAACCCTTTTTTATTATAAATGTGCCCAACCACATGATACATTAGTGTTCAAATTAGCATGCAGATCAAATTGGATCATTTTACAAACTTCAAGGATTGATTGCTACTTTTGAAACTCCAGGGACTGAATTGGAAAATTGTGGCAAACTTTAAGGACCAAAAGTGATATCTGCCCAAAAACTTATTAATACGAACAAACTGTGAAGTCATCCCCACATTGTCTTTGAAAGTCCTAAGCATGTCAGCCATTTGCTCCACAAATGTCCAAAATTCGGAACTTCATTAATTTTACAAAAACGCATATACCAAGATTCCATAGTAATTTGTTCACAGTTCTATGAGTCTGGGAGAGCAACAGGTACCAACACACTTCTTCCATAATATAGTTCCTTGACATGTGTATCACCATACTTCTGTAAATCTTTTGGATATATGACCAATCAAAATCATCCAAAAGTCCAGCAAAATTGGATATTTCCTAAGAATAGTGATTAAAGACTTTAAAATGCGCATAAAATATTTTGTGCGGTAGGTTTACTGTCAATACTCAATACTTGGTGAAAGTGATTGAAGCCAGAGTTCAGAAATAATCATTAAAACAGAGGTCAAGAACAGGGATGTGACCAAACCAATTGTATCAGATGTTCAGAACCAAAGTTTCGGACAAAATTTGAAATTCCAACCACTTACAATAATTTCAAGCCCATTCCAAGAAAACCTCATAGATAGAAATACCACAGGAAATATGATAAGATGATGAGATCAGCAACCGGAAGTACTCCAGTTCAAGATTTCCTAATCTAACACAATCAGGTCCAATTATGTAACCATAACAAGTCCCTTCTCCTCCACTTACAAATAACTTCTATCAATACCGGAAGCCAGTTTCATCCATGTATTCTCACACAATCTCCCCAATATTTCTCATTGGAGGGGAGAAAATATGAAAACTTCTAAAGGAAACTGTGTCTTCATTATTACACCTTACAGACTGCTATCACTCAAGGTTGAAGTATTGATATTCTAATTGAAGTTTTTAAAGAGAGAAGAAGACAAAACACTGGGTACCACACATTATAATTTACCGGAAAGTTAGGGGGAAATTCCAATGTCCCTTTACATCTTAAGAGAATAGTTAAAGGTATTAGGTTTATGTCATTGTAAAGGCCCAAGAGGCCCAATTATGTTGTAAGCATATAAGGCTAACTCAAGCTTCTAGTCTATATATACCCTATTAAGGGTTCACTGTAAAAGTTGACTTGATTATTCAGTAAAAATGTAGCCACTAGGGCTTTATCTCGTGGATGTAGGCCAAACCACGCAATCCCTTGTGTTCTTCTCTCTTTCTTACTTCCGCTTCTCTATATTATTTTATTCTCATCTTTAACAAGAATATGATAAGTGAAGTAATCAAATGCTGATAGGTTTACAACGGTTAATCAACACAAGTTCACATAATATATCTTGCATCAGCTCTAAATTCCTAGTATTAATTTTTCAAATTAATGTTAAGTTTGCAACCACAGACCACATAATGCTATTCCTCTTTCAAATGGCTAAACATTTACATAAAACTTTAGCAGTCATCTTTTCCTCGTCAGTAAAAACATACCTTTGAACATTGTTCTCTTGACAATACTTTGCCGCTTCATCTTCTGGCATATCAGCAAGATTCCTCTCTAACACACCACTGAAAGGAATAATTGGTTCACCCCCATGCTCCTGTACCCTGAGGATAAAAGGAATTATGTGATTCTTAGTCCTTTCCACAAATAGCAATTCTTAAGGAAATTGAAGGAAATTAAAAGGCTTTGAGGGATGGGGGCGGGGGTGGTGGTGGTGAAGGAGAAGAAAGAGATGAACTCACTTGCAGTTCTATCAAGGTGTAAAGGAAAATATAGCAGAAAAATATTCAGTGTAGACAGAACACAAAGAATGGTCATTTGAAGCAGGGGGAGAGGGGAGAAATAAAATTTGCTTTGTTACTCCTCTAGTGCTTTCTTGTTTTCCTTTTTTTAAACCATGGTTAGAAATATCCTAAATCTACCCCCACCCCTGCCCCCCGGGGTCTTGAACCTGAGACCCCCTACTCCCTTGGGTAATAACTACTAAGAACCTAGAGAGGTGCCATTAGACCATTAAGGTCATTGGCCTTTAAAGCTTTCTAAGAGTAAGCAACCATTACGTCTGCTAGATGCACTGATGCAGTAAGCTCAGTTTAGCTAAAATGGCCAGATGTGGAATTTGCTAAAATCATAATTAGGTTTTTCTTGACACAGACTCCACAACCACACATTAGTGTCATAACATACTTCCCCATTGAGAGTCTGATTGTTTGCACATTAGCTCCAAACTCAACGCAAGAGGGATTTATGATAGGTAGCTCACATTATAGAAAGTCAAGATAGGATATAATTAAGACACATATCATGAAAGTCACAAATAGACGCACACAAGCAAAAAGACAGACGTCATGAAAGCAACAAACAGATGCACATCGGCAAAATAGACAAACACAGAGAAACATAAAAACATTGGCTATGTAAAGTCAAGATACTAATTTATGGAAAATAAAGGACATACCAAGCATGAATCTTGGGCAAAAATTTGTTCTTTTTTCTTTGGTAATCTTTCTCATTCATGTTAACCTGCAGAGAAAATAGGATATAATTAAGATCACATTAGTTTTTTTTTTCTTTGATAGGAAAACACAATCACATGCTTATACAGATTAAACTAATGACCACATCCTCCATCCCTTATTTATCATCACTACAGTTTTCATCCTAAAAACAGCCAAGAACCAAAACATGGACATGACCCTGACTTCATTCCTATGATATTATACACAACAATATCTCTCTACCATATCTTAAAATCTCAGCAAATACAGAATGCTTTTCCCTTATTGGTCACCAGATAAGAGGCAGACTACAGAGTGAAATTTCTAATTGTTTTCTACTAGTAAGACCAGAAACCCAGAGACTGACCGACCAATGTTGGACCACAGTGGCAGATCAGTCGTTAATTTATCTGGATTGAGGTGTCTACCAATATATTTATAATATAGTGCAAAACTCAGGTAGCAACACGCTAAGTTCCCCAATTAAAATTCAAACACTTGATAAAATGGACCAATAAAATGCAAACATTGTTATCATTTCTAAAGACAATTAAATTCCATGCACTGCAACTAATTGGAGAACATAATGTACTGCACCTAATGTACTATACTTGAGTTTTACCCCATTATATATTTCAAAGATACACGATTTTTTTCCTCTCCTTCCTCAGCAATTCTTGATGCATACACTGTTGTTGAATTAGATTCAACACAATTTGAGAAGAGGATATTTTAAACATTTAAGAGTTTTGGGAGAAGTTAAAAACAGTTATAGTAGAAACGGTACTCAAATTAAGATATTTCAAGATACATAATTGGTAGTGGAATCATGGACAAACTTAAATTTCTCAATTTACTTTTTTTTATAGGGTACTAATTCTTAAATTGCTCAATTTATTTTTTTATAGGTAAGAATCATTTTAGTAAAGAACAGTCTTTTAAAAGACTTTTTAAGTATTTCTGTGGGACTAGTTTTGACAAAACAAAGAAATGCAAACCAAAAGAATTTTATTACAATTATGGAGAAGATGGGTTTTCTTTTGCATCTCTACTGTTAAATTCTCCATTCTCATTAATGGAACTCCGTGTGGTTTCTTTGAAAGCTCTAGAGGTATAAGACAAGGTGATCCATTATCCCCTTTATTGTTTGTCATTGTTATGAATGCTTTTGGTAAAATGTTGGATAAGGCAGTGAGGGATGGGCTCATGTCTGGTATTAGGGTGGGTCCCACAGGAAACTCTTTGCAGGTGGCCCATTTTCTCTTCGCTGATGATACCCTGGTCTTATGTGAAGCTAATCTTGGTCAGATTCTGTTTCTCCGGCTGGTGCTGTTTTGGTTTGAAGTAGTTTCTAGGCTGAAAATTAATATGGGTAAGTCTGAATTGGTCCCTGTGGGTGTGGTTCCATATATAGCAGATATGGTGGATGTGCTAGGGTGCAAGCAAGGCTCCTTCCCGATGAAATATTTAGGTCTTCCATTGGGTGCTAATGTCAGAGATAGTTCTATTTGGAATCCAATTATTGAGAAGGTGGAGAGGAGGTTAGCAGGTTGGAAACGACTGTATCTTTCAAAAGGAGGTAAAGTTACTCTTATTAAGAGTACTTTGTCCAATCTTCCAACTTATTCTCTCTTTTTCCTATCCCGGTGGAGGTTGCAAACCGTATTGAACAACTTCAACGAAATTTTCTCTGGAGTGGAATGGGGGATGTTAAAAAAACTCACCTAGTGAAATGGGCTACAGTTTGCACTCCTCTTCATTCTAGAGGTTTAGCTAATAGAAGTAACTTTGTTTGGAAAATGGTTATGGAGATTTGGGAATGAGCGACAGGCCTTGTGAAGGAGAGTGATAGGGGCAAAATATGGTTGTGAAGGGGGAGATTGGTGCTCTCTTCCCGTTATTGGCCCTCATGGAGTGAGTTTGTGGCAGTCTATTAGTCGTGGTTGGCCATCATTTGTTTGTCACATCCAATTTGAGGTTGGGGCCGGGTTTACAATTAGATTTTGGCAGGATATTTGGTGTGGGGAAACTTCTTTGTGTGTGCTCTATCCAAGATTTTTTTTCTTTAAGTCGAAATAAGGAGGCCTATGTGGCTGATTTGATGAAGTTCCCATATGGTATTCTTTTCTGGGATCTAACTTTTAGAAGATATAGCGAAGATTGGGAATTGGAATCCTTTTACAATTTAATGTCTAGAATTTATGGGGCTTCTTTGAAAGGAGTTGGGGATGATAAGTGTGTTGGAAACCTGCTATGTGAAGAGGTTTTGCTGTTCGTTCTTATTACCAGGTGCTAACAAAAAGTTTCAATTAGTCTTTCCCTTGGAAGACTGTTTGGAAGTCTAAGGTCCCCTCTAGAGTTGCCTTTTTTGTGTGGACTACAGTTTTAGGAAATATTTTGACTATTGATAATCTTAGGAAACGGCAGATTTTGATTTTAGATTGGTGTTGTATGTGTAAAAGAAATGGGGAATCAGTTGACCACCTCCTCATCCATTCCTCTATTGCTTTTGATTTATGGTCTATGGTGTTTACTTTGTTTGGTATTCATTGGATTATGCTGAAAACAGTGGTGGAGCTGTTGGCTTGTTGGCAACGAAAGTTTGGGAGGCATCGGAATTCTGCCATTTGGATGGTTGTGCCCCATTGTTTGATGTGGTGCATTTGGCAGGAGAGGAATAACCGGCATTTTGAGGATTTAGAGAGATCAGTTTCAGATCTTAAACTCTTCTTCCTTAAGACTCTTCTAGATTGGGTTACAGTGTTAGGCTTTCGTTCTTTTTCTTCAGTCCATGGTTTCATGGACTTTTGTACTTTATGCACTTGATTTGTTTTTGTCCTTGATGTATACTTCCTATATACTCAGGTGACACCCCTTTTCTTTTTAATATATTTTTATTACTTTTTTTTTTTTTGATAAGTAAGAAAGATGTATATTCAAGAAGTTACCTCATGAAAACATAAGGCAGAACAGAGAGTACAGAGAAAGAAACAAACAGATAGAGAAGAAAACAAGAAAACAAACGGAAATCAACAAAGAACTAATTACAAAGGAGAGAACTAAGGAACAAAGGGAGAGAATCACTAGAGGTGAGTCCCCAAGCCCTAGACCAATCAAAGAGAGAACCACTAAAATAAGCGAGCAATGCAAGTTTTGTACAGTGCAATCAATGGATGAGGTCAATGCACCAATCAATGGATGAGGTCACATGTTCAATTTTGTACAATGCAAGTTTTAGTTTTCTATCAAAAAATTATGGACTTTTTTTTTTTTTTCCTTTTTATTACTTATCAAAAAAAAAATCCATAATTTTTTGATAGAAAACTAAAACTTGCATTGTACAAAATTGAACATGTGACCTCATCCACCACCCCCTGATTGTGGGAGGGGAAGAGGTCATTTGGTCCAAAGAACATTACCTTGAACAGTCCATTATTATATAGTCACATTTGGGTCAAAAGCCAAAATTGCCAATAAATAATCTGATTATAAGAAAAGCCATTGGATAACTGACGAGATCTTTTTTTTTTTTTCCTTTTTGGCTCTTATGACCCATGCCCCAGCACCCGTTTACCATCCAGGCTGAGGCCAAGCATACTGAAGGTAAAAGCTATAAGTTTGCTTAAGCGCAAAGCACAACCCTTTTTTGCCTCTAAAGTGGGGTGCATTTACAAAAACAAGCTTTCCAAAAAAAACAAATGTGAAATATAGCAGTCATATTGTAATGCTATTGATAATCAATATTGATTTGTTATACAAAACTCAATTTTATGATATGATATCATACACCTAAGCTGACACTGACACCCCTTTACACATACTAGAAGATGTAAAACTCCATGTAGAAAGACACTTCACAGACAGCTCATCTCATCAAAGGAGACTCAAGCAAGACAAACTTTCCCTGGGCCAAACAATCTTGAGATGACAATGATGATGGTCTTATGCGCAATGAGGATGGTGATTAAATATTTTAGAATTGCATTGCACTGCTTTTGTTAGGCATTGAAATCATTACTTGACAATCTAATGCCAGGACGGTGATTAAATATTTTAGAATTGCATTGCATTGCTTTTTGTTAGGCATAGAAATCATTACTTGACATTCTAATGCGAGGATAGTGATTAAATATTTTAGAATTGCATTGCTTTTGTTAGACATAGAAATCATAAATTGACATTCTAATGCTTTTTGGCCTTTGCCTTTTGGGAATGTTTTGATTCAACCATGTACTTAATGTCTTTATTTTAATCATAATATCAAATAACAAATATCATAGTTACGTATATTTTGTAAAGCAATAGAGAAACATATAAGATTTTATATTTCAATTTTTTATATGATTAGTTGGTCACTTGATCGTTATAATGTTCATTAATAATTATTTTTCAATTTTTTACATTATATTTTTAAATTTGCACTTCATTTCAATCAAGCATGTGCTTGAAGTTTGCGCTTACGCTGGCCTAGGTGCAAAAGACAGATCTATTATGAGACAAGCATAGCTAACTTAGCCTAGGATGGTTAAGAAAATTTATCTTAACATGAAAAGACAACTCACCAGGTATACAACCGGTTTTGCAGTAAGCAATTGAAAAGTATTCAATATCTCAATATCAGCAGCTTTCCAGTCCCCAAGACGGACATCTTTTCCATCAGTAATCCATGCCTTGACCTGTAGAAATTTAACAACACCATATTTGTGACACAAGGCCGACTGTATGAAATGAATTTTTGTGAATGCAAGCATGCTCAATTAGTACAAAAATACATCATCTACAAAACCTTAAAGAGTCTGTGTAACGGGAAAAGGATTAAACAAAGATGCACTCAAGGATCAGATTTCATGCTTTAACAGAGAGTTTGATTTTTTTTTCCCTGGATTATGGAAGGCAATCAAATACCTTAACAATTTTTTTTGATAAGTCAAAAACTTTTACAATTGTAGCATCCTCTCAGGCACCATTGGTTCATTTCATGTTCTCAGTCGATGGTCTAAAGTAATCAAGGACTTGAGAGAATTCTCCCAATGATTACAACCCATTTCCATACCTTATCTGAGGGTTTTCTCATTCATGTATACATATTTTAACTATATATTTATTTGGAAAGCAGTGCAATCACATTTTATATGTAAATACTTACAAAGGGAAATAGAAATAAATGTGTTTGTACACACAAACTAAAAGTGAATTTACTACAGCTGTAAAATAATTCATACTTTGACTCAGTAATCAGTAGAGATACAACAACGCAACCAATATGTCTTAAACAAGCCTTGTACAGTATGGATAATATCTTCAGCTACTTCAGTATTACCACACATGACTAAAGGTTGCACACTCAAGTAAGCATTACTGTTTCCCGCTATCAAAACACAAACCTTTAGACAGAGCTCATGCTCTATTTTTAACTGCTTGTCATTGCTCCTCTTCATGCTTTTCTCAAGATCTTCTACTCTCCTTTCCATAAATTCAATATCCTACATATAAGTCACATGGTTAGAAAATTTCTTCAAATATGGACAAATAAATAGGTAAGTTGGAAAGAAACAAAGGAGCAATACTACAGGGATATTGAACAAAGAAATTTACAGACTAACAAAATCATAATTAGGAGATATAACCATCAAAACACAATAAACCGGCCAATGAAGAAATGCAGGTACAAATAATAATACCTACATTGAAAGTGGTATAAAGATGAGAAGGGTATGAACTTATCAAGTTCATGATGCACTATATGTTACTCATAAGATTTTTACTCATCATCACATATATGAGTTTGCTTTTATTACCTGATGTCATTTTGTGTATCTTATGAATCATACAAAAGACTTCTAAATACCTTCAGCTAGCAACACCATTATGCCTCGAGTTTCCAATGTCTAAGAGCTATACAACATCATATAAATTATAACAATTTATTTCACAATCCTCATTGTTTGTATTCTAGGTCCCAGACTACCATGTGGAACCAGCAAAAGTAAGAGGCAAAATGACCAGCCATTATGGTTATATTTGCATAAATCTAAAGAGGCCAAAGACTGCAATGCAGCCAGCAAGGTTAGAACTGAGTAAGATTTCATCTTCTTCCAAATAAATTTTATAATTAATTAAATGAATTTTTTTTAATAGTAATGAAATTTTATTGAATAAACAGTCCCAAGTACACGGGGGTTGTACTCAGGGAGCGTTACATCAAACTCTCAAACTACAATGCTCTTAACACATATATAAAAGTAAAACAAGGAACAAATTGAAAAGCAACACTCCAATCCAGCAAAGTAAGACAGAAGAAATATTTAATCTTAAGAAAAGACCATTCACATCCCTCAAAACTTCAAGCATTCTGTTCCCTCCAAATACACCTCATTCTGCAATTAACTATGTGAATTTCACCAAGAAAATCTTCTATAAAAAGAAAATTGAGCTAAAGTTCCATAACAGTTTATTTATATGGTCATCAAGAGTGCTAGAAATTAACTTTAGAACATGTTTGGGCCTCCATATTTAGGCTTGAAATTAGTCAAACCCCATCCCAAGCTTAAGCATGCATACACAAATCCAACTTATATAGACAAGGACCCATACTCTTTTCTTTTCTTTTTTGATAGGTAATAGAAGTTTTATTGAAAAATAAGTACATCATGTTCACAATGATGAACAATCTGTACTTGAAACAATTACATACTCTTTTCATTGAACTTTTGTCTTGATTCGTAAATCAAAGAACAAGAAGAGAGAATTGCCACAATCCAATGTTCTTTTATACTGCCATCAGTTCCATGAAACAAGTACCAATACCATTTAATAACTAACTGAGGGTGAGGGTGGGGGTGGGGGGAAGGAATCTTCTAGCGGATATAGAATATGTTCCTCTCTTTTGCTCTCTTAAATATACTCAGAGAGTTATGCATCAGTATGACACCAATCCCTCACCCATATCCTTGTCATGGCATCTCTCTTTCTCCCCCTCACACGCATGCGCACACGCACATGCACACACATCATCATCATCATCATCATCATCATCATCATCATCATCATTATCTATACATCTCAAGGACACCAACTTTAGACTTTATTGAATGTAATATAAATCATAAATTCCAATGCAGGAATCCAGCCATGTTCTACTTGATTTGCATGCATTTAAAAGCTATTGATGAAAGAAAGCAGTAGCTCTAAATACTAAACTCATGACTGATAGTCAATACAAGAAGATTAAAAAAAAATAATGTATACCTTTAGCCGCAATTCTTCGCTAATAGTC
Organism: Notholithocarpus densiflorus; assembly: GCA_030021035.2. Lineage (NCBI taxonomy): Eukaryota > Viridiplantae > Streptophyta > Magnoliopsida > Fagales > Fagaceae > Notholithocarpus > Notholithocarpus densiflorus. The sequence goes on along the minus strand of JARYZH020011362.1, from coordinate 102,300 downwards.
TCTAAATCCCTTACAGGATCCACGGAGTCATCAACGTGGATGATATCTGGATCTTCAAATCCACCTAGGGGGAAAAAAGGAAAGTAGAAGTGAATATTACAACAATGATATACTCGATAGGTGACAATTATAGGGCTGACATGTTATTTTAATTTTAAACCAAGCAGAAAACCAATTACACAAATAGAAGCACACATACAAGAATCAAGATCATTGAAAGACATAAATACAACAGAATTAACCGTAATATTTGCTAGGAATATAACCCATAGATATATGATTCAACAAATTGGTAGAGCATGTACATTGTACAAGTAGATGCAACAATCATACATGTACTATTCAAAATATAAGCTTCTTACGTAAAACATGGAAAATGCCATCAACTGCTCGTATATGAGATAAGAAATTGTTGCCCAACCCTTGTCCTTCATGAGCACCTCTCACCAGTCCAGCTATATCATGGATCTCTAAAAAAGCTGAAACCTGAACACGGAATTACATGAATATGTAAAAGAAAAAGTTAAGAATTATGAACAAACAAATAACAAAGTAAATAAAAACTTATTTATCCCTTTTTTTTTTCACAAATCCACATGGAAGTGTATATATCAGGTTTTTTTAATTATATTCTGGATGAATCTTTCATCGACATGTACTCTCTTAAGTGTAACACTGCCACCACTTTCCATTGCCATTTGGATAAAAGGACAAGTATAATGTAACAAGTAAATTGCGATCAAGTAAACATGATGTGAAACATGTGAGCAACTTGATCATACACCAAAACAGTCATATAGAAATGACTACAATGATCACATAGCAAAGCAAATGATCATCCGAACATGCATTCAATGAAGCACAATAGCATAAGGATGTATGCATGTCCAATACAAAAACATGATGCGATGAGAACAACAAAGCATAACTCAAAGCACCATAAAGCCAACAAGAAAACAAACAGAACAGAGTTTTCTAATTAACACAATGTCTTCTCCCCCTTGGTATATGCATCTCCCCTATGACATTCTCCCCCTACGAATGTGCACGAGGTAGAATTACTCCCCCTAAGAGTGTGCACATGAGTCATATAGAAATGACGATACAAACCTGTATACTCTCCCCCTTTTTGTCACAAATAAACAAAACAATCAAGAGGAAGGAAGGAAAGAAAAGAAGATATGAGTAAGGGTATGATGCATGAAAGGTGCAAGATGAATGAGAAAATGAAGCTCAAACCTAAGACAAAACGAAATGCTACAAAGCATAAGGTAAACATGACATGCTAGGATGAAGAAACAAGGTATAGGCCAATGCATGACAAGGGTAGCAAAGGTGTGTGCAAGAGGTGGCTATATGCAATGCATGACCTATGCATGGAAAATGCACATGTGGGGCAAGGTATGTTAAATACACAACCAATGAACCAAACATGTTCCTAATGAGAAACCATGAGAAACCCCAAAGTTTGGTACTCATCGAAGTCCAAACAGGTGAGAAAATGCCTAAGAGGCATTTTATCAAACACCTAGCGTGCACACTATGAACAACAATGTGAAACAATGCATGAACAACATGAAAACCACCCTTAATACATGTTCTTTTTGCCACAAGGGGCCAACATCCAATGCAAATCATCAAAAGAAACCAATCCCATGAAAAAAATTTGATAAAAATTAAGTTTTCCCAACCTCTATGATGAAAATCCCAACCAAGAGCACAAAACTCACCAAAACATAATCCAAGGATCCAAATCAATGAAAAGAGTTTAAAATTACCTTAGAGATGTTAATGGAATGAAAAACCATTCAAATTGGTTGGGTTTTGATGTAAAAATATTGAAAGAGGGGTTTTAGAGAGGATGTGAGAGGTTTAAAACAAGTTTCCCATGAAAAAGCTCTTTAAAAAGCTGATTCTGGGAGTTTTGCGACTGGCGAGTCGTGAGCTGAGTCGTGAAACCATTCTGTGTGAACTCGCGACTTGCAAGTCGCCAAAACTCGCAACATGCTCGCTACTTCGCAAGTAGCCAGAATGAGTAGCCAAAAATTCTGACACTTGTTTTTCAACACAGAACATGTTTAAACAATGAAAAACAAAGTAAGCACTAAACATGAACACAAAGAGTGATAAAAATCACTTCCAAAAACATATAAAATGATCAAAAATCTTTTTGGATTGATCCATATATGGTTGAGCACACACACATCACATTTAAACAAGTACAATCAAACAAATGAATAAGGCATTCATTGAACATTAGGCATGTGTGTTGTGTGTGTGTATTAAATGTGGAATAGTCCTTAGTCTAGAGTGAAGCTTCAATGATCAATTCAATCAAGTCATACACAACTAGTACTAAGTCAAGTGGTCTATCTCAATTATAGAAATGAACATATATGACCTCCCACAATAAAATGATTACATATCTTTGAAGCTTTTCATTTGGCTTCTTTACAATTCATATCATTTGATCTTTTTGAATAAATACATCTCATTTTAGAGATCGATGCCTGAAATTTTTTATATTTCAATTTGATGAACAAGCCTTTGGCTTTTTGGGGCATCATACATTTTCATAAAACTCGCTTTCCCTTTTTCCTAGTCGAACGACGGCTTTTACAGCTCATTATCTCTTTTCATTTTGAGATTTATATTGGTTGAGCTCTTTAAGCAAAAACAAAAAAATGGGAAGAGATATAGGCACAAGTCTACGCATGTATCAAAACCAACATGACTATTGACTAATCATTCATGACAATCTTGAAGATCGATTTACAACAATCACACAAAGATGTCAAGATTTTTCCCACAAAGATATAAGTGCATAAAAAACAAGCTAAGCTCGTAAATACACAAAGCCATAAGTACAAAGGTACAAGCCAAAACTCACATGTGATATGTGCTCAAACATATACGATCAAACTTTTTGAATTTTTTACTTTTTATGTGGTTTTGGATTTTTTACTCACACAAAACTAAAACATAAAAGTAAGATCAAAAACAAAACAATGCATACAAATAAATGCAAGATGCACAAAATGCATGAAGATATGACATTTAATGCATGAAGGGTCCTACAAAGATCAAAAGAATTAGATCAAGGACTAAAAGAGCAAAAGCTCAACCATAGGAACGCTTCCTCATCCAAACAGAACGATTGTTTGGAATGAGTGTCTTATGAGAAGTGAGACGAGGGTTGGAAGAATGAGAACCGGAGATGCACATAGTCAAGGAGTTAAGAGCATTAAACACTTTCTTTAACAACATGCTATCTTCACTCAAAACCGGTTTACCCTTTTTAGCACAACTTCCAAGAGGATTAAGTGTCTCTTTTCTTTTAATTCTTTTAAGAGCATGAAACTTAGAGCAATGAGGTCTAATATGACCAAAAGCACCACAATGGTGACAAACTATGTGTTTAGGTCCACTAGGCTTTTTGGGAAGGGATCTAGCCATATGATTTTGTTCTCTCTTCAACTTACGACATTGAGGTCTTATATGACCACTCACACCACAATAGTGGCAAGTTGGAACAAACTTAGATCCATTCAAAGCCTTAGGTTGAGACCTAAACGAAGGCTTTGACTTAAGAGCCTTTCTCGCCATTTTTTGATTTCTTTTGTGTGGAGGAATGTACACCGATTTGTCCTTTGAGGTAGAACACACCATAGGCACAAAATTGGGTACCACAACATGATTGCAACTTATATTTTCATCCTTTTGAGCAATAGGTTCAGCAATCAAACACTTGGCATGCATCTTGAGAGATTCATTTTTACATTTTAGCTCATCAACAAGTTTGTTAGACAAAACAAATTTAGCATCCAAGTCCATATTCAAACATTCAAACTCTTTTAGCTTTTCAAGAGAATTTTCAGCAAGTTTTTTATATTTCTCAACCAACTTATTGGATTTATTGAGCTTAGCAATCAAATCATTATTTTCACAAAACAACTTGCTCAAATTCTTTTGAAACTTCTTAGCCTTTTTCTTGAAGAGTTTGTCATTTGGAATATCAACAACACCCAATGATTCAAGTAACATGTTATCACAATCATGAGGATAAATACTCATAGAGGCATTTTCACAAACATGTAGCATGTTACATTCATCAACATTCAAAACATCCATAGAAGCATACAAAGCATTATTCATGGCAAAACAGGTCAAGGATCACACTTAGATATTTAAACCACAACAAGTGTACTCACTCTAATGCCAATTGAAAGTTCAAATAGCGTATAAAACACTATGAACGTTTAGAGCCCCAATTTACAAATTACCAATTCAAGCTAATTATCAAACAATATATGTGCAAAATATGATAAATAGCTAAAACAGAATTGATAGAATAATCTAAGCCAAATAAAATCACATCCACAACAGAAATTAAATGGCAAAGATTAAGGGAAGAGAGATGCAAACACAAGGACAACACAACGATGTGTTATCGAAGAGGAAACCGAAGCCCTCGGTGTAAAACCTCTCGCTGCCCTCCAAGCGGTCAATAATCCACTAGAAAATGAAGTTGGGATACATGAACAGCAGAAGACCCTCCAAGCCTAATCTACCCAGTGTACCTAAGCCCTCCAAGCTTCTTGCTCCAACGAGGTTACGTCGAACCTTTGTCTTTCTAGCTTACCGGATTCCGCTATAGCCCATAGCATCAACCAATAACCATTGGTCCCTTCCTAACTGCTCCTTAAAGCACCAAAAAGCCTTCTCACAGATGTGGGTATGGTGAGAAAAGGATTTGGTCAAGAACCTCTCAAGGATGTAACAATGGAGAGAGTGAGAGTAGAGGAATTTGAAGAGTCTCTATGTAAAGATTGTGGATGAGTCAATCTTGTTTTTCTCTAGGGTTTCTCTCTCAAAATTCTCTCTAGAAGCTCTCTACATTTCGTGGGTATAAGGGGTATTTATACTGGGGTGAAAGTGGAATGCGAAGAGTCAGGTTTTTCAAAACAGAGCTGACTGGCAGCTTGGCCTCACGACTTAACTGAGTCGCGAGTTCAAGCCGTGAGCTAACAGAACGGCCAGGCTGGACTTTTTGTCCTGTAGTGCTCCAGGTGGCGTGACTGTTCATCTTTTCTGCACACTTCACTCGTGCGCTGCAGTTGGTGACTTACCAGTCGCAAGTCACCTGTGAGTCCCAGCCGCAAGTCTCTGCATCCTTGCACAATCTTGAGCATTTCTTCACACTCTCTCACACACTACCCTTACATGATTCCCACATAAATACAGGGTTACTAATTGCTAAATTCCAAGAAAATTTGGCACGAAATAAAGCCAACAAAATGGTTGATTAAATTCAACCTTACAAATGTTTTATGAAAGACCAAACACAATTAATAAATTAATATAGCGAAATTTCAGCGTGAAAGACCAAACACAATTAATATAGCGAAGTTTCAAAACGACCAAGTTTGAACTTTGAAGACACGTCACCAGCCCGCTGCTGTAGCACCAACTATAGTCATATCAAACCCCTTCAACGAACCACATGCGCCAACAGACGCCAATGTTCAACCAAGTCATGTTCGCAATTTCGCACATGGTTTTCAATAGCTCGGCACTGTTTCACACATCCACACTCACGTGAATACACAATTGTGTAATTGGATGCACAGATGTCCCATTTACATCTAATGTTGCAACTACTGCCCACATTTGATGTGACATTGGGAACATCAAAAACCCTGTTCATATAGTGTTTTTCCAGCCTGTATTGACATGACAAGCCCTAATAACTGAAATTGTAATGCTTGGACCATGAAATGAGGTTATAAATGCACCACAATAATGATCTTCTTTCTACCCCACTAACTTCGTAGATTGACTAAGCTATGAGTCGCAACGCCTCAACATCAAATTGTACAATGCGAAACAAGTTTGGATCTACTTCAACAAATGGATCATCACAAGTTCCAGCAGATCAACAACTATAGACATACACAGACCACTATGGAGGGAAATGGGTTGGAAAGAAGAGAGATTTCGTTAATATGCCAATATACACGTACGAGAGTCTTGGAAGCGTCAGGCACATCATGGTCGGCAAACCTACTAAACTAAGTACAGATACCACCGCAATAGAGTTCACCGTAGCAGAACCACCATGGTCAACCTTATACGAGAAGAGGTGTGAGTTGGAGGTGTATTGTCAATGGCACAGGTTACGAGTTCCTAAGGCACGCTCAGCCGAGTTACCTAGAGATGAACTGCTAACATACTTGCTCGTCTTGAACAAGAGAACAATCAAATGCAAAGGCGACTAGACCATTTTCACGCAATCCAAAAAGCTAGGAAGCATCTAAAGGGGAAGGCGCAAGAGTGAGCCATCAAGTCTATTAATGAAATTATTGCGTTAGATGATGAAAGAGATATTTCAGACTTCCCATATTCAAGCAATGATGATTTCCCAAAATTTCTATCTACGAACATTAGACGTTGTTGTTAATATCTACACATTCTGTGCAATACAGAATGTTGTTGTTAATGTCTGACAAATGATGATTATGTACGTTCAACTTTTGCAAATCTAAAGATTAACTGTTCATTAGTTTTGGCTAAGTTTATATGAAATTAGTTTCTCATTTTTTTTCCCTGCTATTCTTTGTTGCTACATATGAAAATTTAATAGATTCAATACATACAGACTCATCCAAACCACACAAACCAACCACTCTTTCATAGAAAAACCATATGGCTCCTAAAGCAAGGACTCGCCGAAGTAGAATGGGGCCCAACTGGGACCATCACCGGCCGTCGAGGTGTAGACACTCATATTTCTTCAAGATAATACTCCCTTCCACTATGCGTGACATGAAACTAGTAATGTATTACATTGCTATGTCAGTATGTTGCAATGTTTTCAATGGATTGGCTAAGTGTATATGAAATCACTTGCTCATTTTTTCCCTACTATTTTTTGTTGCTACATATGATTCTTGTTCTTTGGTTGGACAATGTTCTCTACTTTGTAATGTAGGAAAAACCTTAGGAAGTGAAATGCCTCCAGTTAGATATGTTGATGTTTCCAATATTCTGTCTGTGTAATTTGAAATGTTACACACATAACACTCATCACCCAACTTATATTTATTGCACATCATGCCTCTTGCAAGGTTGGAGGTTAATGATACTATCTTTTGGCCTTTAACGCAAAAGGGGGAGTTACATGCAAGTCGGTTTCCGTTATCTATAGGAAGAAGCTGATTTTGATCAAGGTGGTGTTCCAATGGATCAAGACAGAGACTTATGGAAAGGTATTAGGTCATTACATGTACCAAATAAAGTAAAAAATATTATGTGGAGAGCATGCCGAAAGTCAATGCCTACGAAGACAAATTTGGTGCGCAAAACTATCATCGAAAGCCCAATTTGTGACCGCTACAAATAGGTGCCAGAAACAAAACTGCATGCTCTATGGACATGCCAGGAGCTTGATGTCGTGTGGTTAGATGCTAAGCTATGGGAATTGTGAAGGACAAATACCTTCCTGGACTTCAAGGAATTGTTATCGTGGCTTATAAAAAAACAGCTTCACCTAGAACTTTTCTCTATCATTGCTTGGTCAATTCGGAACCAATGGAACTTAATTCGGTTGCACCAACCCAGCTGTATTCCCCATCAGATTGCCTCAGTGGCAAAAGATCAACTTGCGGAATTTTTGGCTGTACAACCTCCTCCATGGCCTTAACATCCTATGATACGGGCTCAGTGGAGACCTCCACCGATTGGTTTGATAAAATAAACTTTGATAGGGCCATCTTTTCTAAGGTGAAAAATTCAAGGATTGGAGTGGTGATTAGAAACAATGAAGGTTTGGTTATGGCTTCTCTCTCGCAGCAGCTGTCCCAAGCTTATAGTCCGGTGGAAATTGAAGCTTTGGCAGTGTTTACAGCTCTTCAGTTTGCTTTGAACTTGGGGATCAACCAGGCGGTCCTAGAGGGGGATTCTCAAGTACTGATGACAGCTCTGATCAATGATAGTTGATGATACCAAAAATCGTCAGTAAGTCACACAGTCTTCACGTGCTCAAGACAACACCTGCACAACACAGAAAAAAAAAAAAAAAAAAAAAAAAAAGACCTTAACAGAGTACCAGAGTGGTATCGGCCAAAGTCCCTCCGAAGGTTAAGTTAGAGAACTTTCTTCACAACTCTAGAGTGCCGGAGCTGGGATAAATTATGCGTACCTTAGTTTGTGAGGATTTCGGGGTTTTTATAGTAGCATAGGGTTGACATCCATTTCTTGTCATAGAGGGCTTTTCCTTGTAGGGAAGATCCTCATTAACATGCGTATCTTGCAGGATCCTTTCCTTGTAGGAATCCCCTTGATTAGGGTTAACCGTGAGGTACAAGATGTTTCCTTATATACTTATGCGTGGAGGCCAAGCAAGGCCATGTCAGGCCCGTCAAAGGTTTACTTATCCCCTTCAGCTTCCTTCCGTCAACTTTTTATCTCATCCATGCATTCTGGTCGTCTCATTCAGGTGTCGTTGATCTCAAGGCGCAGCCGTCAGCCTTGAGATGGAACCGTCGACTTTATGATATCGTCATTTTATGTTTATGAATGCACAGGTAAGGAAGGCGAGTTCACTAGGACCGTAGGCTTTGTCTTATGTGAGCAAGTTTATAATCCTTCTAGAATTACCCTTATCAGTTGCCCCTTACTCCATAGCTCCGTCAGCTCTAACTGACGAGTTATGGAGTTTGATTTGTAGCCTTTTTTATCATTTTCATTTATTCAAAAAAAAAGAGGTATTCATCAATGGTTCCTCGAGCAGCCATTATTAAATGCTTGGACACATGGCACAAGCTGTTTGGCCTCATTTTTGAACAAGAGCGTCGCTTCGTCTTCCGTGCATTTTCGTCCTATATATATATATCTCACTTCCTCCCCTCATTTCTCTTATTTCATCATTGCTGATCTTAAGAGAGAGCTTTTTGTTACTTCATCAACTTTGCTGCATCAACTTGCTGATCTCGTCGCCTTTGCTGTCATCATCTTGTTGATCTCATCACCTTTCAAGGAGCCGTCTACTTATCTTGTAAGTCCTTTTCTCTTTTCATCCTTTCTTTTATTTCCATATTTTTAGTTGGTCGTTACTTCTATAGAGAGACCCGTCAGCTTAGGTTCTTAGAATACCTCCATCACTTGTAGGTGAATAGATGTCAGGAGATAGTCAGTCATAGTTAGTTCGTGAGGGGGCGGGTTACGACGAAGTCTTCCCGTTAGGTCATGGGCCCGAGGAGGGCTTATCCTGGTCATCAGAGAGGGAAACGTCTGCTCATTCTCCTATCGACAAAGAGGAAGACTGTGATGGAGAGGAAGTAGTGGGAGATGAGGATGAGTACGATGAGGGTGAAGGAGAGAACGAGGGGGAGTTAAAGGGAAAAGATGATGAAAATGAGGATGAGAGCGACGGGGGAGATTCTGTGGAGGGAAGTTCAGGAAGTCCAGGGGATGGTCATACTCGTCCCTTCATTCTTCCTAAGATGTGGACGATTAATGACTTCAAGCCGGCGATGACGACCAACATCTTTAAGAACTTAAGAGACCATTATCAAATTCCTGACAATATCCTAATCCGTTTACCCAGGAAGTTTGAAAAGTGCTACTCGGGGAAGACCGCGGATGTCGACATGTATGATGCCATGTTCGCAGTAGGGCTAAGGTTGCCACTGATGGCACTACACCATCAGTTAGCCAATTTTCTAAGACTATTTGTCAGCCAAATTGCTCCTAATGCCTGGAGGATATTCATTGGAGCTGAAATCCTATAGGGTCATCTCAACGGCGGGAACCGTCAGCTTTCGCTGGACGAGTTCTTTAGGTCCTATAGACCCCAACACATCGTCTCGTCTCGTCTCAAGGGATATACCATTTTGCTGCGCGGAAGAAAGAGATTAGGCTGGTGTCAGACATGCCCGACTCCAATAGAAATTGGAAGGGTAGATATTTTTTTGTTCAATGGATGGATTGGGTGTGCCGTCAGGAAAAGTGGGTGACAATGCCTCATGGTTTTAACAATACTTGGGGCATCGTCAAAGATTCAGGTTTAGTACAGTCTACATGTTTACTTTTTTCTTTATTTATTTATCTCAAGTGTTTAATGTCATCCACTTTTCCTTATTTTTAGCTAGCGTTCGTCCACACATAACAGACGAGCAAGAAGCCTTCATCCGTCAAGTTCTAGAAATCCCTTTTGACGAACGGAGGTGTAGGGACCTAATTACCCTTGATACTTTGCATGCTTATTGTGGTGGTCCTGAGTCGACGCCTACAACTCGCAGACTAAACGCATACTCCCGTCGGCGTAAGTTATATTTTTTGTTTCTTTCTTCCCATTGTCTTTATTTGTGTCTGCTTATCTAACATCCATCTCTTATCCTTTGTAGAAATGGAGGCAGTGAGGCAAAGAGCTCTGGAAAGGGCAGCCGCAGTGAGCAAGAAGAAGAAGGAGAAGGACGGGGCCTCCTCATCAGCTCCCAAGGATGTCACCAAAGGGATGTCCAAACAGAAGAGCGACGGGAAGGATGATTATCCGCTGAAGAAAAGGTCGGGCGTTCCTGCTGGTGACAAAAAGCCAAAGTAGTCGTCGCCTCCCAAGCCCAGCCATAGAGCTAGTAAAGGTCTGATAACGGAGACTGGCCCCGTCACCTAGGGAGTCCGTTGTCTTCTCACGCACAAGGAACATGCCGTTGAGATGGTTAAGTCAATCATCAAGGAGACGGACTTAGATCCTTGTGCTGAGCAGTTGATTGAAGACCTAGGGGCGTCAGCTTCCTTTGACCTAGCCAAGGTATGCTTTTCTTCACACTTCGTTCTATTTCATGTTTGCTTCTCTTGTTGAAAATTGTTTGTGTTTCTAGGCGTCGGTGTGCATGAAGGCACTTCAAGATAGGAGCATCGCCCAGGAAAAGGTGATCAGCCGGCTCTGTAAGCGGAACGAGACCCTGACCAACGAGCAGGATCAATACAAGGGAGCTCTCCGAATGCTTAATAAGGAGGTGACAGCTTTGATCGAGAAGCTGAAGAAGGAAGCTCGCCTCCGAGAGAAGGAACAAGAGGTGAAAGCGAACCTGGAGAAGGAACTGACAGCCCTTTGAGAGCAGATTGAGACTGCCAGGGTTGACGCTATAAAAGAGTTCAAGGCTTCCTAGACTTTTATCGACGCCTGTGCAGTCTACTATGGTGATGGGTTTAAGGATTGCCTGAAACAGGTCAAGTCCGTCTACCCAAACCTGGATTTATCCAAAGTCACCATGGACAACCCACTGCCGACGACCCCGGCTCGTGGCGACACCATTAGCAAGGAGACCGACGACTCCACTGAGTCAGAGCGGGATCCGAAAGTTGACAGCGTCGTTCTTGCTCAACCTGCTTTCGAAGGGCCCATCATTCCTCAAGCCCCGTCTACTGATGATCCTTCTGCTCATGACGGCCCAAACAACTCTGCCCAAAACACCCCGAATTCCTCTGCTCCAGACACCCAGAACCCAACTGCCCAGGACGCCACGAACGTTTAACTTTAAATTTTTTTTATGTATCCATTTTCATTTTCAAACAGTGGTAAATGCCCTTGTTTTTGGGCTTCGCTTGTAAACATTTTACTCTATTTATGGCATATTTTTATTATTTCACATCCGTTACTTTTAGTATATTTGCCTATGTGTTGATCCTTGTTTTGAGATATGCGTATATCCGTCTGGTTCTATAGGATGTATTTGTTTCCCAAACGACTTGTGTGAACCCGTCTACTTTGATGGACTCGTCTACCTTATGATAATGAACTCGTCCGATTTGGGGACCTAATAACAAATTCGTCCACTTATGGACTTAATGTCTTCAAAGCATCCCCATGGGATGAACTCGTCCATTTTGTGGACTTAATAATTAACTCGTCCACTTGTGGACTTAATAATAAACTCGTCCATTTGCAAACTTATGATTTCAAAGTACCCCCATAGGATGAACTCGTCCACTTGTGAACTTAATAAATTTATGATTTCAAAATATCCCCATAGGATGAACTCGTCCACTTGTGGACTTCATAATAAGCTTGTCCACTTGTGCACTTTTAATAATAACCTTGTCCACTTGTGGACTTTAGTAATTAACTCGTCCACTTGTGGACTAACTTCAAGGCATCCCTTATGTGATGAACTCATCCACTTGTGGACTAAGTAATGAAACCCACCCATTTGTGAACTTAATGATTTCAAAGTATCCCCATAGGATGAACTCGTCCACTTGTGGACTTTAATAATAAATCCGTCCAGCTGTGGACTTAATAATAAACTCGTCCACTTGTGGACTTTATAGTTTTAAGACATCCCCATTAGATGAACTTGTCCATTTGTGGACTTTATAATTTTAAGACATCTCCATGGGATGAACTTATCCATTTGTGGACTTTATAATAAACTCGTCCATTTGTGGACTTGATGATGAACTCGCCTACTTGTGGACTTGGTTACCAAAGTAGTTTTGTAGAGACAAATATATACACAGCTTATATCTGAATAACTCCTCTTATTATGATAAATGCATGCATAAGTAAAAAAATTGTTCTTAAAAAGGATAAAAACCTGCCCTTTGGGCTTAGAAAGTATTGTAGGTAAAAATTAACTAAAAGAAATAAACTGGAAATGAGGGGTGTAGCTCTTCATGCTTGTCATCTACTGGTAGTATTTCCTGAGATGCTCGGTGTTCCATGGATGGTCCAACTTCTATCTGTCTAGCGTCTCCAGGTGGTAGGTACTTTTCCTCTGCCATGAAGTGATTTTGTAGAGTCCCTTCCAGTTAGGACCGAGCTTTCCCTAGAAGGGATCTCTAGTGGCGCTCGTTACCTTCCTCAAGACGAGGTCTTCGACATTGAAGTCTCTGTGCCTGACTCTGGAGTTATAGTGCTTAGTCATGAGGTCCTGGTATCGTGTTAGTCTTTATTCAGCTGCTGTCCTGACTTCGTCCACTAGGTCAAGTTGTAGACGCATGGCCTCGCTGTTCCTTCTTTCATCATAATTGTCCACCCTATAGCTTGTGAGTCCAACCTCAGCTGGGATAACTGCTTCGCTTCCGTATGCTAGTCGAAACGGCGTCTCTTCCGTAGGTGTTCTGGCCGTTGTCCTATATGCCCATAGTACGCTTGGCAACTTTTCTGGCCATATACCCTTTGCCCCCTCGAGTCGAGTCTTGATGATTTTAAGCAAGGATCGTTCGTGACCTCAACTTGTCCGCTGTCCTAAAGGTGGGCGGAGGAGGAGTAATGGTTCTTGATTCCTAATTGTGAGCAAAAATCCCTGAAAAAGTCGTTGTCGAACTGCTTCCTTATCTGAGACCAAGACTCTAGGGATCCCGTATCTGCAGATGACATTCCTCCAGACAAAGCTTCGCACGTTCTTCTCTGTGATAGTGGCCAGGACTTCAGCTTCTACCCATTTGGTGAAGTAGTCTATGCCAACTAACTTCAGGTGTCTTATTGCTACTAGGAATGGGCCCATGATGTCCAATCCCCATTAAGCGAAAGGCCATGGGGCCGTTATTGGGATGAGCTCTTCTGTTGGCTATCTGATGACGTTACTGAACCTTTGACATTTGTCGTAAACTCTAACATTTGTCGCAAGCTCTGACATAAGCTCTTCAGTTTGCTTCGAACTTAGGGATCAACCAGGCGGTCCTAGAGGGGGATTCTCAAATACTAATGACAGCTCTGATTAATGATAGTTGATGATACCAAAAATCGTCAGTAAGTCACACAGTCCTCACGTGCTCAAGACAACACCTACACAACACAGAAAAATAAGACCTTAAGAGAGTACCGGTGTGGTACCGGCCAAAGACCCTCCGAAGGTTGAGTTAGAGAACTTTCTTCACAACTCTAGAGTGCCAGAGCTGGGGTAAATTATGCATACCTTGGTTTGTGAGGGTTTCAGGGTTTTTATAGTAGTATAGGGTTGACATCCGTTTCTTGGCATAGAGGGTCTTTTCTTGTAAGGAAGATCCTCATTAATATGCATATCTTGTGGGATCCTTTCCTTGTAGGAATCCCCTTTATTAGGGTTACCATGGGGCACAAGATGTTTCCTTATATACTCATGCGTGGAGGCCAAGCAAGGCCATGTCAGGCCCGTCAAAGGTTTACTTATCTCCTTCAGCTTCCTTTCGTCAGCTTTTTATCCCATCCAGGCATTCTAGTTGTCTCATTCAGGTGTCATTGATGTCAAGGTGCAGCCATCGGCCTTGAGATGGAACTGTCGGCTTTATGATATCGTAGTTTTATGTTTATGAATGCACAGGTAAGGCTGACAAGTTCACTAGGACTGTCGGCTTTGTCTTATGTGAGCAAGTTTATAATCCTTCTAGAATTACCCTTATCAATAGTGCAATCTTGTCTTCCCATGGTTTGTTGATTGACAATGTAAGGTTTGGTACTAAGCTTTTTACTCAATTACGTTACTCTCATGTTAAGAGAGAAGATAATATTGTTACTCACAATCTTGCTGTAGACACTTTATTTGGCACCAATAATTTAATCAAGGAAGATGGCTAGAATGACCATTCATATACCTAAAATTCATGATTGCATTACATGCATTAATTCGTTCATTGCATGTCATAAAAATGATCTTGAGATTAACGATCGTGACAATATGCCCGATTCCCAAATCGGATCGTCGGATTGAAAGATATCGCATGATCAAGTTTGCATGGTCTACATGCATTTTGTTTAGGAGGAACCAACCACACATGATTAATTTAAATTAATTCTGATCCGGCACCCAAGAGGGCCATTCGGCATTCTTAGAGTGCCAATCAGCACTTCTCAAGTGCCAATTGGCACAAATGTGAGGCACAGCCCGAGGGCTTCTGGATTGAGATAAACCTTACCTTTTTTGATTTTTTAGAGATAAGGACGCGTCCCAGTTCGTATTCTGATCATTCAGCTAATTTTTCGAAGCATTCCAACCTCTATAAATAGAGGATGCCTCTCAAAATTCAACACATTTTTTCACGCTTTCTGAACCTCCCCCCCCCCCCCATCTCTTTTTGGCTCCTTTCTTCTTTTCAATTCTCTCTTACGTTAAAGACGTTCTGGAGGCTCTTGCCTTAGGAATTTCTTTTCTATAAGCAATATATTTTAGGCTTCAAAGAGTTGAATAAATTTCTTTGAATTCTAAAATATCCTTTCACTAAGAAGAGACGCATGCAAGAGGTAGTTAATTTCTTTTCTTTTTCTAGTCTTCTTTATTAATTTTGATTGATGATACATGAATAGGTTTAGGATATTTTATTATTTCTGATTCTTGATATAATTGCCATGTTTTGTTCAAAAAAAAAAATTTAATATGTTCTTAGATGATTATTTGTTATGATTTCTCTCTTGAATCTCAAAATCTGCTCTTGATCAAAGATCTCTTTAAATTAAAAACTGATCTGAATTTTTCAGATCTGATTTTTTTAACCACAAAACTGATCTGTATTTTCATTAAATGCAGATCTAATTTTTTTTACACACAAAACTAATTTGTATTTTCATTAAATGCGAATCTAATTTTTCTTACACACAAAACTTATATGTATTTTCATTAAATACAGATCTAATTTTTTTAACACGTAAAACTGATCTGTATTTTCATTAAATACAGATCTTATTTTTTTTAAGAAAATTTTCTTTGTCACAAAATAGCAGATTTTGAAATTTAAGAGAAGAAGTCAAAAGTTGAGATGATTTTTGATTGATGCATGTAACATAGATTTATCTCATGAGTGTAGTCCCTCTTCTAAAAAAAAGGTCTTTTTCTTATTTTATTCATAAAAAAACAAATCTTTTTTTTTTCTCTCTACAAATCTAGATTTTCTTATTTACAAAACAGATATGATTTTTCTTAATGAAAATCACCATTTTTAACTTCGCTCCAAAATAGATCTGATTTTTTTTGTAAAAACCTTGTTCTTTCTTTATATAAAAACAGATCTGATTTTCTTTACAAAACTAATTTTTTATCTACACAAAAACAGATCTGGTTTCTTTTTTAATGAATCAAATTTTTCTTTATTTACAAAAACAAATCTGAATTTTTTCTAAAAAGAGGTTACATTCATAAGATAGACTTATGTGAGTTAGTTCTGGTCAAGTGTCTTTCATGTATGTTTGACATATCATTCAATATCATGCGTAAAAGGGTATGTTGGTCATTAGAATCTAGAAGACCAAACTCTGGCTGGGCAGAATGGATGCCTAACACCTTCCCATTCCGTAACCTAGCCTCCGAACTTAGTTCTTTTGGATAAGTAGATCTGTGCTTTGTCTTTCTTTTTATTTTTGGGTAGATTGTAACTAGGACAAAAAGCTATGTATTCTTTTGCATAGAATGTAACTAGGACTCAAAGCCTTGTAAGATTCAATTTACCAAGATTGTATTTATCATTATTCAATTAATGACAATGAAGTATTTTGATCATGTATTTTTTTGTATTTATTTTTTCTTATTTTTTTGTATGAAAAATAAGTGGCGACTCCACTCCATTTACCTAAAAAGAGAGGTGCCCTTAAAAGCACCTAAATCTCTTTTTTGAGAGCACCCCAATTTTGGCGATCTCTCACAATGGCAACTCCGCTGGAGATGTCAAGGGCTAAGTTTCGTATTAGACTTAAGTGACCAACAATATACCCATCTCTTTTACATGATTTTGCATGATATTTTTGTTTGTTTGTTTATTTATGTCTTGAGATTTTTGTACGATATTTTTGTTTGTGTTACCATGTTTCTTTGTTAAGAGCTTTCCCTAACTGTCATAGTGTGTGCCATCAAAACAACAAATATGTATGCACCCCTCTCAACAACATGGTGGTAGTAACAATGGATCACCGGTCTTCATTAGATTCGAGTACCCAGTGGTGAACTCACCAACTCAAAGCCCAAAGTCACTGGATCATTTCTTGTTGACTGTAAAGGACAGACCATGCCGTTCAGACCAACGCGTTGTTCATTACATTACAAGTTGGGAGGTGTAATGTCCTAGCTATGGGAAACAATAAAACAACAAACCCACTCTACAATGTAATGACTTAGAACCTACCCCTAGGCCAATCCATAATTAAATTGCATTGCATGTTGCGTGTATTTGTTTGGTTGGTTGATTGATGTAGATGGGGACCTAGTTTTGATTAACCCGACCAAGCCTGTTCTTAGGGAAGAATTTGTTCAAGATCCGAAGGAAGGCTGTAAAAAGAACCCAAGGCTGAGACTCAAGCTAGTAGCTCCAGTTCCAAGCCCATCACTCTCATCACGATACTGAAGCCCATGAGCATAGAAGACACTCCACTGCTGCAACATTACAAACCCATATTCAACCTATAAGACAGTTCAAGCCACAAGAAGTCTGAAGCTCCTAACACTATGGCGGAAGAGGGAGAACATCCAAACACTGAAGAACCCATGAACACTCAAGAGCTACTCAACACCATGGTAGCTAGTCAAATCCAGTTGAGGGAGGACATGAACCTTATGGTGCAACAGTTTCAGAACCTGAAGAATAACTAAGAGGAGAACAAGGCTGACCATAATCCACCGATTGTGGAGAGTGAGAAGAAGATCAATGAAAGGATGAACAAGATGGAAGAGATGATCAAGAGAGCTCGTACAATGGAGGACCTCATGGACTACCAATCCCTCTCACTTTTCCCCGATGTGAGATTGCCTCCCAAGTTCAAGATGCCAACCTTGGACAAGTTCGACGGGATTGGCTGCCCAAAGTCCCATTTGAAGATGTATATGAGGGCCATGCAGCCCCTAGGTGCGACTGAAGAACAACTTGCTCAAATGTTCCAAAACACTCTAACTAGAGCCGCTCTTAGATGGTTCCTCAACCTAGATGACTATAGAGCGAGGAGTTGGGAAGATATCTGCCGTGAGTTTCATAATCAATATAAGTACAACATAGAGGTGGATATAACAAGGAGGGATCTTGAGACCACGAAGCAAGAACCGAAAGAATCTTTCTCTACCTTCATTACCAAGTGGCGGTCCAAGGTTGCATAGATCATGAATAAGCCAAGCGAAGAAGAACAGTTAGCTATGGTTGTAAAGAATTTATTACCTGTATACCATAAGTACTTGTTTGCTCAGTATTTTCCTAATTTTAAAGCTTTGATTGCTGCTGGAACCTAAATTAAGGATGCAATAAATAATGTCACTATAAAGAATGAGGACCCACCGAGGTTTAAAAGAATTTAGGATCTAGTTCTAAGACTGCAAAAGTTTCTAATATATGCAAAAATGATCCTTATCAACTTATTGCTCCTATTGCCCCCGTGCAAATATCATAAGGACCACCTCCAAGGCCTAGGAGGGAATTTCATGAGTTGTATATGCCTGTGAGTCAAATGTTTTAGAAACTAAAAGCCAAGGGGTTACTAAAGCCCTTAGATCCAAGACCAATTCCAAATCCATTACCTACAAGATTTGATGTGACTAAGAGATGTGCCTACCACCAAAGCCCTGGCCATGATACTGACAAGTATTTTGGCCTTCGTCATGCAATTCAAGACTTAATAGAAAATAAGGTGATTGCACTGCCTACAAGGCCTAGCATCACTAATAATCCCTTTCCCAATCACAATTTTGGGAGAGGACCAAGGATTAATTGCTTAATGACTAAGGAGGAAAGTAAAGAAGACCTGTCTGAGTTGATTTATGACCTACTTGAATGTTTTATGATGACATGGGAAGAGCTTATGGGAATGACGTCCACTGCAGGGTATGACATATGGAGTGAAGATGTAACCGAGACCACAAATTACCCGACATCTATAAATGGGGGGAGACACTTCAAACCTCAATCAAATCACCCAACACCCACAAATGCGAGGAGACACTTCAAACCCTAATCAAATTACCAAGCACCAACATATGGGGGGAGACACTTCGAACCTCAATCAAACAACCCAATACCTACAAACGAGGGGAGACACTTTGAACCCCAATCAAATGGCCCAACATCCACAAATGGGGGGAGACACTTCAAACCCCAAAACGCCGATCTAAATGACCCAACAAAAATTTCCCACATCACAAAGGGAGGAGACACTTCAAACCCCCATATTTGGAGACAGACAACCCAATAAAAGCCCTAAACAAGGCCACCCAACAAACACCCATTGAAGAGGATTAGGTCCTCAAGCAATTACAGAAGACTCAAGCCAATATATCTTTATGGGGTTTACTCATGGCCTTATACAAGCACCGTTAAAATCTGTAGACCTTCTCAACCAAATCCAAGTCCCTACAACCACAACTTCTCAAGATCTAAATGCTATAATTGGGTCCATAAGTAGGGAACTCACTATTTCCTACTTTGACAAAGATTTGACAAAGAAGGGGAAGCACCATAATGACCCATTGCATATTACTGTAGATGCCAAAGGTAAGAGGATTCTCATGGTTCTGATTGACGACGGAAGTGCCTTAAATGTGTGTCCTTAAAGACTGCAAGTTGCTTAGGTCTAAGTATTGAAGATTTTGTGCCTACAAATTAGCATGTGAGGGCATATGACAATAGTAAAAGGGAGGTCTTGGGAACCGTGACACTAGAGCTCACTATAGGACCAATGATCAAGAAGGTGGAATTTCAAGTCTTGAACATAGCTTCATGCTTCAATATGCTCCTTGGGCGACCATGGATCCATGACACAGAGGCCGTACCTTCATCCCTATACCAAAAGGTTCGGTTTCCACATGAAGGTGCCATAGTTACCATATATGGCGATACTTTGACCGTGCCAAAGCCCATTTTTGGTATTGATTCTGAGAATGAGTCATTGACCTTAGATGGCTTTGAAATTGAGAGACCTGGCTTTGGAAGAAGAGAAGAAGAAGTGGAGAGGATCCCCATGGACTTTGCTCCTTACAGCAACAACAACATGGTGGCAATGATGAAGAGAATGAATTACCTTCCAGGAATGAACTTGGGGAAGACTGTGAAGAACCAACTGTTCAAGACGCAATAATTCCTACTGCCACACCACCTTCTGGGCTAGGCTATAAGCCCACTGATGATGACTTGTTAGAGATGGAGGTGAGAAGAATGACCCGAGCCAAAGCCAAAGCAAAGGGACTTCCTTGTCCCCCGGAACCCCTAAAGCCCTATACTCCAACATTGAACGGGAAATTTGGTAAAGCTGGAGATAGTCAACGCTATTGGGGATTCCCTGAACCGAGATTTGACCCTAAGACAAGAACAATGATGCCTGGGTTTGAGCTGCTATTTGATTGCAACAACAACCAGCTTCCAGAACTGGAGAAGGAAGACACAAATTGGGTCCCTACCGATTGGGCTGATTACATGGACCCTGATGTAATGACTACACTTCTAGGAGATGCCATTTGCAATATAGAAGAAGAAGAAGAGTATTGGAAGGCTTGCCAACATGCATTAAAGAGCCCGTATGAAGCAAGAACAAGTGATGAGGATGAAGAAGGGGGAGAAGCCCCTAGTGATGATGATAAAGGTAGCAATGGCAAGAGTGATAGTAGTAGTGATAGCAGTAGCAGTGACAGTGGAGATGGTGAAGATGATAGCCATAGTGACAGTGAAAGCAACAACAGTGAAGACTATGATAGCCAATATAATGGCAATGACTGGGGTGAACACCCTAGTGATAGAGAAGATGAAGATAAAGGGCTTTACTATGAAAACTATGATGATGATGTAGACTACTATGATAGAGATATAGAGGATGATGCAGAAGCTGAAGCTGAACCTATAAACATGGGAAGCGACGCTGGAAGTGATCAATATAGGCTAGTAAATTTGCTAGAGGCTGCAGGAGAGGAGATTGAAGAAGCCGATAATGTAGACTATGATGATTACCACTATGGGCGTCTCTCGAATTGGAGCTGCATTACTAACGTTAGTTCAAAGTCAGGTCCTCGATATGACAAGCATGGTAGAGAAATTCCTGAGTTAGGATCATTCCACAATTCAGAACTTGGCTCAATGACCCCATACACTGAGGAAGAAGATGACATAGATGCTAGATTGGCCGCTCTAGACCCAAAACTGATGGTCCACAGTTTCAGAACCCTAACACTCAAGAATTTAGAAGGTGATAATGAGAAGATGGAAGGGAATGAGTCACAATACCTCCCCCAATACATCCACCCGAGCAACAAAGGGAAGCAAGATCTGTTTGGTGAATGGATGGATAGCATAGAGCACCTAGATACTTTTGTGATTGACAAGCCCACAGATAAGGAGATTGATAGTGAAGGCATGGATTATATGGATAAAGACCCTCTGGTACTGATGCTGAGGGAAGAAGGAACTTATTGGGAGCCACATGCCATCATTGAAACCACAATTGAGTTGAAGAACTGGGCATGGGAGGGAGCCGCCCACCCCATGGAGGACTCTGTGAGAAAGACCAAGACCATCGAGCCAATCATTCCTATCAAGAAGATCAAGACCATCAAGCCAGTCACTCTTGCCAAAAACATAGTTTCCGTCCCCATTGAGTCTGTTTCTGCTAGTATTACTATTCCTGTCAAGTAGAAATTAAACTTAACCTAATTGATTCAGAACAGGCAAGGTACTCTCCACTTTTCAATAACTTCAGATTAGTCACAATATGCAAAGCTCATTTCATAAGACAAAGCATGTGTCCTGAAATTTTCTAGATCCTTGTCTTAAAGTTTCAGTTCCTTTGTGATTAATTATTTAAGGTATTCATGATACTGGTACACTCTTACAATCTTTACATCTGGGGTTCAGACAAAGTACAGAGAACTGCTTCATTACTGTGGACAATTCTTGCCACCACCTTCATCATATCAAATCATTCTCCAGAGAAATAGGGGTTTTATACCAAATAGTCGTCCCTTTGGCAAGTCACAAATTATATTGTATAGGCTACTGGTATTCAAAAGAAGAAGAAGAAGAAAGGACCAAAAAAGAAAAAGAAAGAGAACTATAACTTCTATTAACACCATATATTATAAATATGGAAAATCTCTCAACTCGTTTTCCCTTTAGCCACTTTCACAATTTACAGGGTTTTTAAATGTCAGGATGTCTCTAGGCCAAGCAAGGGACTATTGACCAGAGAACTAATCAGGTCAGGAATTATACATAAAGAGAATGCAGCATCCACTAGATCACAAGGTTTTTGGTAAATCTTATGTCACAGGCATTCAATAGAGGCATAAGCTCAATAATGGAGAAGTGAAATTTATTAATCATGATGCATCATACAAATCTTCACTGTTGTGTATGGAGTTGAGGATTTCAAAACAAGAGATTTGAAGAACAATTTCTAGTCTAAACTCATTTTTTTAATAGATTGATCTAGTATAAATTGATTGATACAAATTCTAACAAATTACGATGGATTTGATTTTAAGAATTTTGCTCCCACAAAAACCCTTGTGTCATGAACTTGAAATAACATGATACCTAACCATTTCAAATCTACATATAAATAAGGCTTAAGTTAAGTCCATCTATGAATTCCATCAAATTGTACTTTTTACATATTTATTAAAACCATATAAACTAAAAACTGAAATCTGAATCCATCTCTCCACTATACATACTTCCATCAAATAAACTAATTGCATATAGTATTTTTCAAGAAATAAAGAAGACTTAATCCCTAATGCTAAGCATATGTAAATCAGATCAAGAGGTTTATATTTTTAATGGGGGAGGAAAAGAGGAGGAATATTCCAGCAACCCTTTTCTCCTCTTCAAGAGGCTTCAAGAAATGGAGTCACAAACCTCGCTCTTCGGCTTGAAGGAGCTGCAGAGCCATTCGAACCGCTCATCGGGGACATTAACCCGGGCCTCATTGGGCTCAATGGTACAAAAGGGAAAGTTTTCAGCAGGTATTGCGAGTTTTGTCAGCGTGTTGAAAAGAGTCGATTTGCCAACATTTGGCAATCCAACCTGAGAAAATCAATAAGACCCATTAAATATATATGTTACAAACACATCAAAGTTCACAAATTTATTACACAGACTATAAGAAAACAATTAACAAATAAATACACTGCGATATGCTCAGAGTTAGTCCTATCATCGAAGCACAATGCTATACATTCAAACAAAAAGTATAATAAATCAATAAAAACATGAACTTGCATGGACAATTCAGCATAACACCATATTCAGAAAACTATAACTAGTACAAGTATCAACAAAAAAATGGTGAGTTTTCTGGGAAACCAAACAGAGGCTAAGTGAATAATGAATCTGGAAGTGGATTAGAAGAGGAAGCGTACAATTCCAATCTTGAGGTGAGATGAGAATCGACCAAGAATGGGTCGCTCTGCTGGTGCTTCCTTCGATTTCGAAGCTTTTGGAGGCATTGTTTCTGAGCTTTCAAAGAGAGAGAGAGTGAGAGAGAGATTCAGTGAGAAAGAGAGTGGGTGGGGTGGGGTGTGGTGGTGAGCGCAAAGCAGTGGGCGGAGGCAAAGGAGAGTAAATTCGAGCCTCTCTTCTCTTCTCTTGTGTTCTGGGAAAGGTTAAAAAGGTACAACCCTAGTCAGTCCACAGGTCACAAATCTCACAAGGGATCAAGTCCTTGCGTTAGCACAACGCATCAAAATAAAACCCAAGCTCCTTTGTTTTGTTTTTTTTTTTTTTTTTTTTTTAAGAACAAGAAATAAATAGAAATAGACAAAACTTTTATTTTTGATAGAAAAAGAAAAGACTTGTCTTCTTAATACGCGCAAAAAAAGAAAAGGATAGAAATAAGAGAAAGGCCATTTTTGGTTGTGTGGTTCAAACACATATTTTTACATTTTAAACAACTTTACACATATTTTAACATACTTTTTCACCTATATGTATATCAAAAATACTCAAACAACATTAATCAAACTTTTCTACCAAGAGGCACCCACTACATGGAGCGGGTCCCTCACAAGCTTAGGAGCGGGCGCATAAGATAATTTTGAAAAAACGTGACAATACAAGATTGAATAAGGGTCCTTATATCTTTGGGGTGGAAAAAAACCCATAAATACAATTATAGACATAGGTAAATAGAGGGATGAAAAGATGAGGGATACTTGTGATTGTGTTAAGAAAGAGCAAGAGTTATGAGATGGTAATATAATCTATACATCAAATAAATTATATATATACACACATTCAAGAGTCTTAGGATGAGTAAAACCTAATTGTCACCTCTTCGAGACTAAGATAAACCCGCACATGGAAGAATGAGATAATATAGACTTTTTTTTTTTTTTTTGAGAATACTAAATATTTTTAACACACACACGGGGAGAGGGGAGAAGGTTTTTAAAAAAAATTTACAGTGGTGTATATCCAAAATGATCTAACTCTTGGACACATATCACAGACTTTAAACCTCTTTTACTCACACTCATTTTCCAATGTGGGATTAACCCACTATTTTTTCATTTTAAGAATACTAAGTATTTTTAACACACACACACGAGGAGAGGGGAGAAGGTTTTTTAAAGAAACTTACAGTGGTATATATCCAAAAGGGTCTAACTCTTGGATATACAGCACAGGCTTTAAACCTTCTTTACTCACTCATATTATCTCTTGGAAGAATGAGATAATATGGACTTTGGGAAGGAAGTTTTTAGCACCTTCCTTAATGTTTTAGCTTTTTAAATAAGTTCTATTTAGGAGATGTTTTCTTTAGAAGTATCATAATAGTTATGTCAACCATTAAACTACCGGGTCATAACTTTTATATGCAACTGTTCTTTTTGTATGATTTTTGCCTACAAAATTGATAGAGTTGTCATTGAAAAAGAAAGATTCATATCTAAAAGTGCCCAAATTTTTTTATGAACGTTTCACAATGAGATATTGGAGTCAATTAAAACTACCGAAATTTTATTGTAGGATTGTGAAATGGAATTTCTAAGACTAAGAATGTTTTGATGAATTGTTTTGTTACCAAATATGAAAATTGAGAGGAGCAATTTTATTATATGTTTAGCTTTCCACATTCTCACTCCACACCTTCAACTAGAAGATAAAGACTAAAGAGACAGTAATGGAACAATGAAGCGGTGGCATAGAAGCAAAACATGAAGAGGAAAAGAGATAGAAGCCAAAACCATAAAGAAGCAGAGGAGTAGAATTTATATGGAGGGACAAAAATGTGTTTTTGTACAAATGTTTTTCGATGCAACTAAGATCGACGTTCATCCATTCTTGTGATGAGAGGGCAATTTCATTGACACTTCCAATGAGCGGGGCAGGCTGGTGGGTTGTGAGAATGTACCAAAATTTTTGGAAATATTCTTAGTACTATATTCTTTTTCATATTTATATATATTTTTAATAGATTGAGCTCCATTAACGCCAAAATTGTATCTAAATCAAATGACAAATAACTTGTTTAAGTGCTCGTAAAAATAGAAAGTAATACTCTTTTTTAATGCAAAAAAAAAAAAAAAAAAAAAAACACTCAACAATCTAACATTTTTACTTTCTTAAGGTCAAATACCAATATTTCGATGTATTCTTTATATTATCTTTTATTGCATTATTAGCTATTGTGGACATAATGGGGAGTCATCACCTAGTTTTTGCAATGGTCTAGGAACCATATATATAGCGTTCTTTTGAGGAAAGACCCTTTTTATCTTACTACCAGAGATATAGGTTCGGAGTTTAGATACAGTTTTGGGAAGGTGTTAGGCACCTAAAACCGCTCAACCCTAGGGTTGGCTTCCTCCCATTGTGTGTTATGTCTTAACTCTATTAAAGGCATACTCAATATTGCATTCTAACTCACACACACACTGGCATACATCTAAGCATACAACATGACATCAATCATCCCAAAAACCTAATCATACATCTATCATGGCATATCACAACCCAAGCCTAGCATGCATCTATCATGGCATCTCAATCATAAACCCTAGCATGTTACTATCATACATATCATCCACCTAGCATTCATCTAGCACCATGTCATTATATCACACCCAAGGCAGAAACATTAAACATTTAAATCAAGACAAAACATAGGCAGCAAATAATCATGGCATTATCAAGAGATTATTGGAAAATATTAAGAACACAAATATGCTTATTCAAACCACCATATCATGTTCATCAACCATAAACAAGATTATGTGACCAACAAAATGCATGTACATATGAATGCATGACTTACCTAACTTACCTTACTGCATCTCAGCATCTATAGCATTAATGCATGAACATGTGAATGCGTGTTCATAGCATCAAAACAAGAAATCACAAAATAAACCCTAATTTATACATGTGAAAAGCAAACAAACAGCAAGCATGTGAAACAGAAGCTCAAAACTATATATATATATATATATATATATATGTATGAAAAAAGGATTTAAAATAGAAGCATTACATGCGAAATAAGAAATAGAATCAGAAAGACCAAGGTTAAGGTTTCTGGGCAGATCATGCACACGCATGAACAAGCCTGCGTGCGCATAATCCAACTTGCGTACGCATGTAGGATTATGTGCACATGGGTTCAGCCACAGAAACCCTAATCAAGAACACAGCAACACAAAAAACAGGGTAGGACTTCAAAACAATAATTCTAACAACCTAACATGCTTTAAAACACTAAAACTACATAAACCTAAGCTACAAAAACATATTAAAACACAAAGCAAGCAAAGATACAAGATAAACAATAAGATTAAAATAGAAAAGAGAGAAAAGAGTTTAGAACTCAATACCTCAAAACAAAAGCTCCTAGGCTTGATTTTTTATTGTTTCCCTTAATCAAATCTGTTCACAATCAATAAAAAAGTGATTAGTGATATTAAACTCAAATATTAAGGCCAGAAAAGGCCCTAATCAAAAGAAAATAGACTCGAGGATGTTTTTGTGAAAACTCCCTCTTTGATTTACTATTTCTAGTGAATCTTAGTGTTAGCCTTTAGGATTTCTGTGTATTTTTTAAGATATGCCATGTATGGCTATTTATATTGAGAAAATAGGGGTTTGGAACGACTCACAGACGATGTCGGGATTCGCTTCAAACCTCAGCATTAATGCAGAAAACTTGTCTTTTTTATATTTCTGGAACCCTACATGCGCGTGTAGGATCGAACCTGCGTGCACATGCATCATGGTTGCGCACGCAGGTTGATTCCTGCATGCGCATGGCGAGGGTTTCTTTGACTTTACTTTTTCAAAAATAGATTTATTTGCTCATTAAAAGTTATATTTTTCATTTTTACATTTCTTAAGTTAATTTAACATCTGATTGGGACCTAAACCAACCTTGAGTCTTAGAATTTCAACATCTTTGGGGAACGGGAGCCCGAGTCGTAAAGGGTACAAAACGCGGTATCTATACCTACAACGTTAAATATCCCCTATTAACCTATTTGTTTAGACAATATATATAAATATATATATTTTTTAATATTTGTTATTGTTTAACAAAAGATGATAAGTTATCTTCAATTTTATATATATCCAAGTTGAAAATTTTGTATGCTAAAATTTATAAGCTATGACTTTAGTATTAGAAAATAAGAATTTTTTTTACACGCTCGTATATACCTATATATGCATGTATATTATTTAGGGCTGTCCAGAGACCCGGTCAACCCGACCCACCCGACGCCGCCGACCGAACCGACTTCTCCGGCGGTCGGCAACGGGTTTATTCCTCCAAAACCTGAGTTTTCTGGGTCGGGTGTCGGTTTTCCTTCCTTTAAAATCCGTTCAACCCGATCTGACCAACCCAGAAAATTTTCGGCGATATTTAGTAGATCCGGCGAGATCTATACCATTTTCGTCAAGATCTTGGCGAGATTTCCCCAGATCTAGCCCATATCTTGCCGAAAATGGCCTAGATTAGGCCGGATCTGGTGAGACATCAAGGATTTTGGCCGTTTTTCTCCGTTTTCATGCCGGATTCTCGTCAGACCTACGCCTGATTCTCGTTGTTTTCTAGATTTTCGACCCCGATTGACCCACCCGGATCCTGTTGAAGTTTCAACCCGCCCGATCCAATCATCCTCTTGGTCGGCGGCGGGTTGAGATTCCATCCACCCAATCTGATTGGGTTGGTTGGGGGTTGGGCACAAACCCGACCCGGACCGACCCGTGGACAGCCCTAATATTATTTATATATGTGGTTTAAGTTTATATTGAGTTCTTTGATTAATGTATCTGTTAAAGAGAGTAATGAAATTGGAAAACAGAGATTGAAATTGGAAGAAGAAGAAGATCAACAGCTAGTACAATACGGTGTCGTTGTATTAAATGTGCCTCTTAAGTTGTAATAGAAAACGGTGACGTTTAGTTTTAGTAGAACGGTGTCGTTTTAAGGCTTCTTCAATGTTAGAACTTTAGACTCTGTTCTTCCCTCCTCTGTGTACAAGTTTATGGTCATCACTGTGTGCTTCTTGAAGATGAGCTATAGCTTCACAACTGTCATGGTAACCGTCAATCCTGAAATCACGGAAAGTCTGTTACAGAGGTGGTTATGAGTCTGTTAGATTGAAGTTTCTAGAGGTTATCTAATCTAAGTCCTATAAATAGAGACTAAGTTATTCTCTGTAATTAGAGCTTGTATAATCATTTTTCAATTGCTTAGTAAATATCATTTTCTCTCTCTCTCTCTCTCTCTCTCTCTTTCTCTCTCTGTTATACTCTTCCGCCATTGTTAACCTCTCATAAGCTCCAAAAACGTTCAGTATCAATACCATAATTTGGCTAATCTAATCTATAACACCAATTCAATCATGTTTTCAGGAATGGGTACGTCTGTATTTCCCTTTTGTTGAACAATATTATATTATACTTTTCTGTATGTACTCTAGTAATAAAATAATTATTAGGATTAAATAATCAAGTTTAATTGTGCTCTTAAATGGACTAGCATCGTGATGATGGGAATACCTTGCATTGATGTTTAATCAATTCATGCTGCATATACTTATCAACAACAACAACAAAAATTCATGCTGCATATAGATGACATAACCTGAGTTTTAAAACTTATTGAATAATTTTAAACAATGTTCTTATTATTTGCAGCTTACATTTTACATCCTTACCATTACAAATTTGAAGAGTTTCCTTAATCTGGGTGGAGTTATACTGTTGGTAGGATCTTTATATAATGTTGATTAAAAATTGGCACAACATCTCCCATCCCTTCTTTCTCTTCCCACCAAAAGAAATGTAGTTATTAGGATTTACTTGATATCTGAGTACCGTATTGGTGTTTATTGTTTAAAATTCGAGTTGAAAGTTCCCCATTAATCATTTTGTTCTAGATTCACATTGCTCGTGTCAACTTTGAGATTTGAACAAGAAGATGATCTTCTGCTCGCTTCTTCTTCTTCTTCTATGCTTCCTTGTATTCCACTTATGGAGAAAAAAGGAAAGTAGAATTGTATACTACAACAAGGACACACTCGACAAATGCAAATAAATAGAGAAAAACTAAAATCAAAATGTAATCACATTTTTGGAGTGAAACATTTCCCTTATTATTTTTAACTCATGTTTGAATGATGGCCAAGAAGGATGCGTGAAAGGTATATTTTACTTGTTACCATTAGGTGTTATACTCCTCCAAACCGAAGGCAGATTACTATGCAAT
Source organism: Notholithocarpus densiflorus (assembly GCA_030021035.2). NCBI lineage: Eukaryota > Viridiplantae > Streptophyta > Magnoliopsida > Fagales > Fagaceae > Notholithocarpus > Notholithocarpus densiflorus. The sequence continues at coordinate 72,665 of JARYZH020011362.1, read as the reverse complement.
AGGCTTCAAATGGAGAAGGAAAAAGTTTTGCCGCAAAGTCTAAACATGTTTTGAGTCCTAAGTTTATCCAATGAAGAAATCCTACTACAATAATTTTTTCTTTACATGTCCAGCAAACAAAGTAGAAGGTGCTAATTTTAAAATTTTTGTTTTAGCCATTAGAGCTTAATCATAAAGAATTTTACAATCTTAATATGAAAAATTATTAGGTACTCCTGGAGTACCATAAATGCGTACTCCCTTATCTCGCATGAATGATGGGTCTCACCATGAATTTAATTGGTAGGACCCACCATTCATGTGAGATGAGGGAGTACGCATTTATGGCACTCCGGAAGTACACAATAATTTCCCATCTTAATATAGACAAAAGACCGAGTCGCTTTTAATGGGTTGACTATAATGTCTTGGCAAGGAAAAATATTTTGTAGTGTTAAGGAAAATGATTTACAATGGCCTCATAAGAAGGAGAGAAAAGAGGGATATGTGAATTAATGTATGAACAAAGAAAGTTCTAAATATTATGACATATTTTTACTTTTTCTCTTTTCTTTTTGTACATATATTTGTTGATTCAATAGTTACAGCAACCAAATTAGGAAATTTAAACTTAAAATGGATATGATGCAAACATGAAGATGTGCAAATTGAGTTACGATACTCTTAACACTTTAATTAATGTGTGATCAGAAAGATAACAAGTGCAAATGGTTAATCTTAGTAGAAAAGAAAATGACCCAAAAAAAAAAAAAAAAAACCAATCTTACAGAAGGTCATTAATATTTAAACAAGCTATTACATTAAAAATAACAAAAAATTTCACAAGTAACCTTTTTTTTTTCTTTTTAACACACTAGGGGTAAATGCTTCAATTTCTTTTTAGGAATGGCAATATGTGGGGGGGGGGGGGTAGGGGGTGCTTAATCCCCTCTTTGAGATAAAAACCTTGCGGAGAGGAGCAAGATAGGGGGAGTTAGAGGTATTTTTCCATTATTAGTGACATAGCTTTGATATTAATGAGAAAAAGGGAGTAGCCATGAGAGTGCTAAGAGAAAGAGAAAGCCAGTGTTTTGAGAGAAGATAATCAAATATTTAAATATGTACAAATAAATCAATTTAAATATACACACACACATTCATCAAATAAGGGAGAGATTATGGGGTTCTAACATAAATACATACCACAAAACTCCACTTAAAAGCTATAATAACTGTTAAGGGAGGGTGCGATATGTTATACTACACACAAGACACTCTTTTAAGCCATATGTGATAAGATAACTAACTTTTTTTTTTTTTGAAAAACAAACACACACAAGGTAAAAAGTTTTAATTGATAAAAAAGATAGGTAAAGATTTTAATATTTATCTTAATCTTAGCACATATTTATTAGTTTATAAAAGGTGTGTTTGGCTTTTGCTTAAATTTCGGTAACTTATTTATATAGTGTTTATCAAAAGATATGATTTTTGGTAATTTTTATGTTAAATGTGTTATAAAAAGCTAAAAACGAGTTATTTATTTAAATTACTGATTAGAATTGAGGCAAAAAGCAGAAAGCAAAATTTTTTAAGCAAATCCCAAATGCGTTCAAAATACTTCATATGTGCTTAGAGTTTTGTAACTTAAGTGACATTTCTCATTGTCTCAAATAAAGACATTCAAAGTTTAAATTCTCTCCCTCCAATTGTCGAATTATAAAAAAAAACCCTTCATTTGCAAGTTAAAAAAAATTACACCATTTAATTTTGACCAATCGTCAATTTGGCCTTCTAAGTTTTATTTTCATCATTTTGGTCTCGTAATTTCACATTCGTTGTCATTGTTAGTCCTCATCAATTTTGTTAAAAAAAGTTGTTGTTAATAAGGACTAAGTGTGACAACAAATGTAAATTTACAAGATCAAAATGATAAAAATGTAACTTATAGAACTGAAATAATAATTGATCAAACTTATAGAACAAAAATAACAATCCAGCCAGGTCCAAGGCATTTCAAAATTGATTAAGTTGGTCCCTAATCACGGCAACAAAGAGGGGAAAAATGAGTAATTGTTTAAGGACTAAATTTGGTCAATTTTGAAATGTCTTGAAGCTGACCAACCAGCATTAACCCAAACCAAAGAGGTGTTGACTGTATTCTATCATTTTTGCCCCGAAATAAATTGAATAATTGAATAATATTAATTTTTTTAATAGTATTTTTTTTTTATCAAACTTAAAAAGATGTAATTTTTATGTTTGCTTTAAATAAGAAAACTTAGCCATGTTTTGCACGTGTCAGGTACTTATTGGTTTAAAAATGACCATAGACTTTGAGAAACCTGTGTCAGCAGAATGGACACCCATATATGCATATCATCAGTAGGATCCTTGTATCAATCGACATCGACCCACATATCTCACGTTTTCTTATCCTTCATCTCATCCCGTTCGTTTGGTCTCCAATCCCATTATTCTTAATTTCTCCGAATTGCAGTGTCTTTCTTAGAATTTCCTCACTTTACGGCAAAATTTTCGAGGTAATAATTATATTATTATTATTCATTGACTTGTTCAATAATCGCATTGACCTCATTGATTTTCGTTTTTTTTTTGTTATCAAATTGTGGTTTTTTTTCTTAGGATTTCGAAAATAATTCTGAGAATGCTTGAATTTATTCAAAGATTGAATTTTTAGCCCCAAATGTTTAATTTTTTGCTCTTAGAATTAATGGGGTTTTACTTTTTCCTGTAAATAATGCCGAAATGTTTGCATTAATTTTTTTTTCTGTTTATTATTGAAATTTCATCAACATTCAAAGAAATCAAACTCAGTTTGAGCTAAATATTATAGAATAATGAATCCCATATTTGGTTTTCTATTATGCATAATTTATAATCCTGAGTATTGACTCTTATTTTTTATATGTGGATTTAAGAACTCAAATTTGCTGCTATTCCTACATTTAATCTGAAATATATGTATTTGTGTATTCAATTTCATTATTTGAAACAATTTGAATAATGGGACATTGGGTTTTTCCCAGCAATAAAAGTTGAAAAAGATTCAGACTTTAGAGGCTTATGAGGTTTGTGATGATTTATTATTATTATTATTTTAGGCCAGTTTTGTTTCAAGACTTGTTAAGGTCGGAGGGGAATTCGCTAGTCCAGTAAGGGCTGGCTTCGTTTATTCAAACACGGCTCTAAGAAAGGAAGAAGGTTGCATTAACACTAGATGGGGCAAAGAATGTGTGCAGGCCTGTCCTAAGTTCTTGATTGCGTCTCCTACATTTCACGGTGGTCGTGGTGCCCTACCTTCAGCTGGTGGGCATCCGGCGGATCTTACCTTCCTTGCTGGTGGCGGGTGCTAAAAGTCACACCCAATTGATCTAACTTTCCCTGCTCGTAGAGGGTGCTAATTGCTACATTGAATAGGTTTCTTTTGGTTTTTGTACTGGTTAGCTTGCACGCTATATATACAATCATGGTTACAGTTAAGCAGGTTGAAGATGACAATTTGGTTTCAAAAGGTGCAATCCCTGAGCAATTGAAGTGTCCTCGGTTCTGTTTTCGAGGTCAGTACAGTTGTGATCTAACCCTTCTTGTTAATATATTAGTAAGCTGTAAAGATTCTTTGATGTTTAAAGTTTTTAGATTTCATGGCTGTTTCTTCTAGTACATTCCTTCTTTTGTTCATCGTGGGGACTTGTATCTATGATATTCCACTATTTTTGTTTTTATATTTTTTAGATCAAAATGCTTAACCTTGATTAGATTTTTTGGTAAAGTTTGTTTGCTTATAATCAAACACTTATATTTATGTCTCCATTAAATTCATAAGACATTCTATGAAAAATTGGGGACCTGAAAAAAAAAAAAAATTGGACTGCCAAATGTAGGCATGGTATGATTGCATTCCATTTTTTCTTTTGTTTATAAATACTGGAATGATCACATGTTTAAATTTGTTTGTCATCTCTGAAACAAGCAACTTGATCTTTTTATAAGAATATGTTGGGATTAATGTTTTGAATTTAATTGAACTGGGAAGTTGTTTAGTAATGGTGATTAAAAAGAATATAGAATGATTATCATAGCGGCAGTGCCGATGGTGTTATTGTGGGGGACGGGGAATTTGACATTGGCCATGTTTATTTTTCGATGGAAGGGAGTGGTGGCTGCAATGATGCCTCAATGGTGTGGTGGTGGTTCCACACGGTATGTCAGAAGGAATATTTGATGTTTTGGGAATGTGTGGAATCTAAAATTTTTTTGAAATTCTAAAATTTTTGTAAATTGTATACCATTGTTTCTTTTTGGTTCTGAATACAGCTAAAGTGAAAAATGAAATAGGGCTGTTGCTTTTTACTGAATTATGTTATATTTGTATCATGTAATCTGAGTTGCTTTTATAGGGATCACATGAGCATTATCAATGTACTTGTGCTCATCTACATCCTACTAAAGTATTCTTGTCTCTTTCCTCAATCATCACTTAAAATATATTCTTAATATAATGGATTATCTTGGAGGAGTTAGCTTTGCGGACATCAGATTATTTCAGGGGATGGTGTGGGCTGGCTTTAATTTGTGTATGTCTATTTTTTTTTTTTTTGGTATTGTACTTCTTGATTGCTTGTTTACGTGGTTTTGTTATGTGAATTATGGGAAGCTATAAAGTTGTTTATGTGTCTGTATTTGTTGGGTTTATAGAATATTGATTCTCTCTACAGAAAGGTAGTTTATGAAACATAGGGTAGATGCTTCTGCAATTAAAAACTAGTTGACAAATTAACAGTTTTGATGAGGCTGCTGTCATTAAGAGTAGTGAATAATTATATTGCTGTATAGTTGGTACCAAACACAGATGCTTTCTTTCATTTCTTCTGTTTATTTTTGGAGACACCGTTAGGGAAAGTGGGTGCTTTGATTTGAAAATTGGTCTAATCTTACAGGAAAATATATAAGAATGGTGGGTAGGTAAACAAAGATGTAATTGAATCTATTCACGGATTATAGTAACTGTATATAATAACAACACTTTATATCATAGTAGTGATGGATGAACTGAATTCCATATTTGTTTTCTTTGTTTTTAATTTTTTTAAGGAAAATCGTTTGTGTGCTTAGTGTCATTTATTTTGTTACCGCTCCCAAGCCCAGAAAAAGGAGGAGGATTGTGGTGGTTGATGGCCAACGTATAATTTTGTCACTTTATTATGAATGAATCCACTTTTTTTTAAGAAAATGGTGGTTTGGTTTATAAATCTTGGGATTAGCTAACATCTTCTTTCACATAAATTCATTTTGATTGTATAATTGGCTCAGATATCAGGATTCCTCTTTATCGCTTCAGTAGCCAATCTCTTTTGGATGATAGTCAATTTGAAGGACATGTATGCATTACAGAAGACGAACAAAGTGCACTAGATTCTCTTCTTCTTGCTCAGGTGAGATTCAAAACAAATATAAACATTGATATTTATTGAGGGCTAGCTATAATATATGTGCTCTTTTATTACATTGCCAGTGGGAAGATAAAATGTGGAAAGGCGTTCTCAGATATGATGTGACAACCTCTGAAATTAAGGTAGGTTATGCTGCACTAATCATCTTCTTCTGGAATAAGCTGTTTGTTCCTTTTACATGGGTCCAGATTTAATCACCACAGAAGCACTTATTTATTTAGATACTTTATGCAGGTGATTTTTGGCAGGAGAAAGTTTATTGCCCAGTTGAATGAAAGACTGGGTATGGATTATGTGCCCAAACCTGAGCCAGATAAAATTTGTGGTCAAGGGAATCTCTCTGAGTTTCAATGGACAAAACATCAAGAGGAGTTTCTCTTTTATGTTGCAAGTGGTGAAATGGCAATACCTGAGCTTATTCCTTCTGCTGCTATGCCTGATGGGGCTGTCTTGATTATTATTAATGTAAGGTGGAGGGTTTATGGCTTGTGTTTATATATGCAGTTTTAATCATCTTCATGCAATTATCATGACTCATGGTGCTCATCAGGTTCAATAATTATGCAAACATATGATCCTAACTTAGGAAGCAGGAACTTGTCAAACTCCCTGGACTGTATGTGTCCCACATGTATTGTACACAAATACTTTGAAGTGTGAACATCAGAGGAGAAGTCACGGTTGAAGAGGATGGAGCGAGAGATCTTGAGGATGCGAGATTCAGTGGAGGATTATGGATGGGAGGGAGAAGATAGATTTAAAAGAGAGAGAGAGGTTGGGACTTTAGGGCAGGGGGTGGTTTGACCAAACGAGGGGCTAGGAAGCCGTTATCCTCCGTGACACTTATTTTTATTTTTTGACTGAGCACTGTACTCTGTGACACTGACTGGGATTTTAATTGTTAAGTTGACCAAAGAAATTGAGCTTAGATTGAATGACTAAATAAATCAATTTCTGGGCCATGGCTTGTGTCTGGATTGATGGGAAACTTGTTGAAGCCCAGTAACTTGACAAAATTTTGTTCTATTAAAGAGGCCAAACAAAACAAATTTTTGGATAAAAATTTATTGCATTCCTGAGATCATGTACTTCTAAATTAGATACCAAAATTTTGGAGGAAAATTAAAATATTTTATCTAATCATAAATTGGTTTGTTGATATCTTTTCAAATGTTATGGGACTAAGGTTTTATTATTTTAAATGTTTTTTGGCATTATTATTTTCGTACCTAAAACTAATAAATAACCCTAAAAGTATTAATTAATTAATTCTTATATTTATGTTTACAAGAATTAATATGTTGCTGTGCAGCTGTGTTTGTATGGTTTCGTAACTGCGTATTATATTCGTATCATGTGTGGGAATAATTTATTATAGATGCTGATTGCAATTAGTTATGCAGGCTTATATGTTCTAATGTCATTCTCAAGGGTAAGATTTGATTGATAATCAACTTTATTTTCTAGGAAATCCCTGTGGAATACGGCCATGTCTTCCTGGTGCCTTGTGGCTCAGATACTTTGGCCCAGGTCCTAGATACAAAATCTTTGGAAATGGTTGCAAGGTTTGCAGTTGAAATCAATAATTGCTCCTTTCGCTTGTTCTATGACTGTCCTACAGCTGGTACTTCTCATCGATATTTTGAGGTATGAGATTACTTATACTTGTTGATTTTTCACTTCTTTCAGCATGACACTGTTAATTTGGCAACTGATGATGTTCTTTTCGCCTGATAATTTGTGAAGCTTTGTTGCATAAGGTTATTGTGGGCTTAGAAATTTTTTTTTCCCTATGTGTTTTCTTGTGAATTTATGAGGACGCATTAATGACTCGTGGTATCTGTTTCTCCACAAGGTCTGAAATAAACCTAACATTTGATGAATGTCTCCACAAGTGGGGCCATGGTAGATTTGACATTTGTTTAGTAATTGATTAAGTCTTTCTCTTTATAACTTACTTTAATTAATTCATTTTTTTGTTCTTGAATTTACAAGACAACTTTCTGGTTAGTGAATACACACACACACTCTTGGGGGAGTGGGTGTGGGTGTTTCACATATACTTGTAAAAAAAATTCTTAACATGATGGTGTCAACTCTTTTAAGATTGAGAAGACAAGTAAAAAAAAAAAACCTTAACGTGATGGTGTCAACTCTTTTAAGATTGAGAAGACAAGTTTGATGCTGCATTTCAAATTATAAAATAAACCAATTTGAACTTCTCATGTAAGCATTAATTGTTAAATGTGTCACCTTATAAGTACATTGTTAATACATAACAACAGAAGGAATCTCAACAGTTTTTTTTTTTTTTTCAAAACCTAATTGGCATTTATCATTTAACTTAATAGAGGATGGAGGTGAAGCAGTGAGTTTGGTTTCTGATAATAAATTTTGACAACATTGAAGATATGGTTTATGAACTGTACATACTACATACTTAGGTACCTTTTAGTTGTTCCTAGAGTATGTGTTTGGTGTTGTAGCAGTATATTTTAAAAACTAAAAAGAGTATTTCCTGTGCCAAAAATTTTATTCTGCTTGGTTTATGATTGAAAATGCATTTTTTCCTCCTTTGATGATGCAGGCCTGCTACTTTCCAAGCCCTTTACCTGTGGAGCTGACACCTGTTGATACTTTTTTTCATGAGGGGCGGAGGGGGATGCGTATCTCCGCCGTTACAGATTTCCCCATTAAGACCCTATTGTTTGAGAGTAACAAAAAATTTAAGAGAATGGTGGAGGTTCTTGTTGAGATATGTTGTCAATTACAGGAGAAGAGCATTCCATATAATTTGCTGATATCCGATTGTGGTAAAAAGATCTTTTTGTTTCTTCAGGTAAGATGGCCTATAGTCTCATTTTAAGCTTAAAATTTTTTCTTTCTTTACTACATACTTCACCCTAGGAGTGATTTGTAAGCATTAGTTTAAATTGAAACTTGGATTTCCTATTTTTTTGCTGGACACTGAAAAGTTAGCAGATTGAGGTGCACTTTAGGAGTATGGCAGGAATAGGTAGACAATGTACAATTTATTTCGAACCTCTTACTTGTCCTATAATTCGTCCCTTATGTGCCCTGTGAGAGAATATAAAACAATCTTTTTGATATCTGTGTTACAACAAAAACATTTGTCTATATACAGTTGAATTTCCTTTTTGCGTTTTTATTTTGTTTCAAATTTGAAATCAGAAGCGAATGTTTGGTTTTGAATTACACATATACCAGCCATTGAGCTCTATGTCAAATGACACATCTTCTTCTATAATAGCGAGTAGATTAGAGTGTGTTTGGGAAGTGATGAAACTCACAGCTTATTAAAGTTTTTAGCTTATTTTTGTTACTATTTATGGGTTTCATTGTATTTTTTGGTACTATTCTGCTAGCTTTTAGTTTTTTTTTTTTTTTTGTTATAGTACTTTCAGCAAAAAGTTTTCAATTTCAGTTAAATAAACTGTTCCCAAACGAACCCTAAGGTAGTGGGTTCATGATCCAGTGGGTGCCAGCGTGGGTAACATACAATTTTTTTTATTAAAAAAATAATCACTTTTTATGGCTTCTACATTTTCTTTAATATTTACGTTCTGGCAACCGTCATTATGCTTGTGCAGTTGTGCTGAGTTCTGAGAATTTACCTTGAGCAGCATATAATTTTGCTTTTTTGGAGATGCTTTTTCCTCTATTTGTATAATGTATCTTTTCATGAATATGCATGTGAATTTCTTGCTGATATAGTTACCATGCAAAGTTGATGTAACACCGGAGGATCAAATGTGCTCTGCCATTGGTTTTGGATTGACTGAGTGTTTGCTAATCAGTGATTGATTCTGTGCAGATGCAAAATATGGCAAACTCCGGGACCCTATCAGCTTGGGAGTGCGGAGGTTATTTTTTGTTTCACTCAAGGTCCGAATTTGATCAAGCCACTGAGGAGACTATGCTTAATAAGCTACGCAATGTCTCTCTTGATGATGAAGGCTTTCAAGTAGTGAAGGAGCTCTGTTGCAGTATTGCTGATAAGTTTGCCACTTGAATTTGCACCTTTGCTGAACATGCGGCACAATAGATGTCCATTTGACTACTGTTGATACTTTATGGTTAACACGATCTTGTTTTCAAACATTCCTGTGCTCTTGCAATGTTGTGGATTAGTTTGTTACTTGAATTTGGGACCTTTGATGAATGTAATGCATGAGTATTTGTTGATTCTTTATGGTTAATGTGATTCTATCTTTCAAACATTCTCGTGCCTTGGAACTCAGATATATAATAATAAACATGAAAGAAGTGGGATTCGTGATGTTGTTCATAGTAAGGTACTTTATTTTGGATTTGATGTGATGAAACTAACCTTTGGATGAGAGGAGGATTTATAAAGCCTTTTTTTCCCACCAAATCAAGGGCAGGAGATTAAGATTGAAGGTGGTTTCCTTATTGCGCGACCATATTAGCATTTTATTTGTTGGGATCGGTTGAGACATCATGACCCAACTCCACTGAAGGCACCAGTGGACATTGGCCCAGTGACATGGAAATAATTCAAAGCGCTTCCTAGTTTGGAATTTGATACCGGGACCTACAACCCATTTCTAGAAGTTCATGCTCCAAAAATCAATTCAACGAAAAACCTTAACTGTTTTTTTATGATGTTAAATATCAAATCAATTTTATTTTGGTCCTTTAAATATGTATTGAGTTTGATTTTGGTCTTATAACTCTAGGGAACTTAGAAATTCAATATATGAACGGAAATTTGATGAGAAAATTTGAGGGATGAACGGAAATTTGATGAAGGTACTAAATTTCAAATATTTGAGGGACCAAAATTGAACCTTTTGAAATTAAAAATTGAAGGGGGGGGGGGGGGGGGGGGGGGGGAGGGGGAAATCAAACCAACCATATATTTGATGGATCAAATTTTTTTTTTTTGAAACTTGATGGATCAAAATTTCAATTTACCCTATTTTATTTTAATCATCTAGCATATATATATATTAAAAATATTAAAGTTGGGTCTTACACGATGAGCTTGTGTGGTTTGGTTTACTTACATGTTTTTACCATTTTGGCACGTTATATGTACATTTCTTTTAAAGGTAGAGAGTGAAGACAGGGAAGTGAGATTCAAATCACAAACATGAAATACTACTAAAAATACCATTATCATTGAGTTATCACTTCAACCTCATATGTACATTTATATTATTAACATACTTATATTAGTGTACGGTAAAACTTCATCATTAAAGTTTTAAGAAATTTAGAATATTGTTCTTATTAAAACTAAAACCAAAATTGTCATGAAAATTAAAAAGAGTTCAATTATTTATATTATAAATAAATTACAAATTATAATTAATGGTTTAACCTAAACATGTGCTTGAGAGTTTGCCTCATTTGTTAAATAAATGAAAAAAAACAATCTTTTTTTTTTAACAAACCTTTTTCTTAATAAAAACTCTTTATTTACTACCTAGTTATTTTTGTTGATAATTCAGTAGTTGAAGGAAGTGGAATTAGAATCCTAGACATCTTTATTGAAAACACTAGAAAGTTCTAGTTGAGTTATAAGACTCCTGGTCATTTATCTCAATATATATAATTATCTGTAATTTGACATTTCAAAATCTAAAATTTAGACCATATTTTGACAAAAGTAATTGCTAAAATTTACTCACAAAAAATATTAACCTGGGAAAAAATAAACTACAAAAATTACCCATATTCAAGCCCATTCCTTAATCCATGGCCTCTTAAAATGCTAACAAAACCCTAATTTTCTTTTGGGTCATTTTGTCGTATCAGGTACGGTACTCATATAAATCTAAACCATTAATTTAGTGTTATTTTGATATCGACATTTCATTTAATTTGAGTAGATACTAGTTACTGGTAAAACATGGATTGAGATCCGATACAATAGTTAGCAATCCCTCCCACAACATTTTAACTTTTTCAAAAATTTAAACTTTTTTTATCCAAAAAAAGAAGTCAACTTTTGGGTTTAGGGCTATTGCATGGATCTCAAAACGGTAAGGCTTAAAGCATGCATATAAACAATGAAAAAAAAATCAGATGGGGTTTTCCACTTTTCTCAATACGCTTCAGTCTCTCTTAACTTCTTCTCTTCCAACCCAACCACCAGAAGAACCCACCATAGAAGATACAGAGTACTTGTCTTTAACTTTTATTCACTGTTACTAATCCGCTAATATTGTTATTAATTGCTTTAGTTTTGGTGTTGTTTGTTTCGAAAGTCTATTTAGATTCTGAGTTTCATTGTGGATGTTGGATTGAATATTCACCAGCTCTTGTTTGCTTCAAATTTTTTCATATGAACAATGCCCCACAATGAGGTTTCTGAATATCAAACTATGCTGCCATGTAACAACAATTGAGAACCAAAACTTGGGATAATTAATGTTGTTGCAATTTTGTGATTTTGTATGGCTGTCTTGGTTGTTTTAATGTGTTGGTATGCTCTTTGCAAGGACAACTCCATCTTGGGTTTTAAAATAAGGCATATATGCCTAGTGCTGGAGGAAAGTTCTCAAAGAATTTGAAATTGGGGTTTCTCTCAACCTTCTAGTTTGGACCTTTATCCTTGAAAATGGCAAATACGAGTTCAACAGGTTCTGCATCAAATGCAAGTTCAAAGGGAGGATGGGTTGGGTTTAACTAGAGGTTACTGATGTTACTTGCATCAAACGCATACATAAAATGGAATTGGAATAATGATACCATGTTCAAAGGGTTTTGTTTATAGCCAGAATTTGTGACCCATGTTATCTTTCTATTTTTTCTGATATTATTTCATGTATTGCTAATTATTTACTACCTTTTGATGTCACTATGTTTGTGTGGGGTATTTCCTTGACAGTAGGTTACATGTATTGTTCTTAGTCCTGAATTACTAATATGGCTTACTAAAGTATGGTGATGGAAAGAGGAGGATAGAGATTCCCTATAATTATATCCTCATGTTGTAACATTAATGGTTGTTTGTTTTTCAAAAATTTTCCCATCTTTCCTTGTAGTGCTGCATGTTCTTTCACTGTATTGGGATTCCTTTGTCCAAGGCTTCGCAATACATTCTCTTATTTATAACTTTCATATGTTGACCATATGACCATGCAATCTGGAGACCTTTGCATCTTTTTAGATTTGGTCTGACATCAGTGGTTATTTCACATTGCAGCTAAGGAAGATGCTTGATCTTCTGGTGCATACAGCACAATGCCGTTCAGCGAAATGCCAATACACAAATTGTAGGAAGGTGAAGGGGCTTTTCCACCATGGGATACATTGCAAAATCAGCACTACTGGAGGTTGTGTTCTCTGTAAGAAAATGTGGTATCTCCTTCAAGTTCATGCTTGAGGGTGCAAAGAATCTGAGTGCCATGTGCCACGTTGCAGGTTTATGGATCCTATGGGGTCAAAGAATTTGGCTACCCCGGCCCACTTTATACTAAGCCCAAGGCCCATGCCGAGGAGGAAGAAATGTCCAAGGACGAATGAAGGAAATCCTAACTACCAAGAAGTATAGCCAAGGACAACCATGTCCTCGGCGAACCGCGATCATAGAAGGGAAGAGCAGCACGCCATCAAGGGCAGTCTCGTAGAGCGTCCCAAGAAAAAGACAAGTATAGTGGGTCAGCCATGGGAGCCTGGAGGAGGAGCAATTCTAGGAGAAGCTGTCACCTCCACATTAAATGCCCACAACTAACGTTCTGGCCGCATTAATGAGGAAATGACCCTCGAACAATGTTACTTTGGTTGCTGCAACTCACAAAAGGTTTGGGACGGCGGCTGATGGGACAAGTGCTCAAGTAGTGACTTGCACGATCAACAAATGGAGGGCCAAGATCAGCCGAAGGAGGGTATATAATGTATAGAACTCCTCCAGAAAGAGGATCGGAGATTGGGAGTAGAAAACACTGTAGCAACCTGTATCATCTTTGTAACCTCTGTATCCAAGCATTGAGGAGATAATAAGAACAAGATAGCTCCTCGGACTAGTGTCCTGGACAGATTTTCACACTAAAAGCCCATTTTCTTGTTACTTAGTCTTCCCATAATCATGTTTATTCATTGTAACCCTTACTAGGGCCTAGTTCTTAAACCCATTCTCTACAAATTTATTGTTTAGGGCTAGCTGGGCCTGAATCCACTTTTCCAACAGCAGAAGTGCTCAGACCCAGTCTCTACAATTGGCGTCGTCTGTGGGGAGAACTTGTGTCTTAGTAAGGGTAACAATCAAGCATGGTAGGGCCAGACCCTCATCAAGCAAGTCCCCATTAGCCTGAACCTACGGGATCCCCATGACAAGGTAACTTTCCCGATCCTGAGCGTGATCGAAATGAAGAGAATGGGAGGTTTCGAGAAGGAAATGTGCACACCACTCAAACGGGCAGCAGCCACTCTCGTGTGAAGAGTCACGTGCTCTAGAGACAAAATAACAACCAGCCCATGCAACAAGAAGGGGTCAGAAGCCACGCATCTCAAGGGCGGAATGATAATCAGGCCATGCAATGAGAGAGAGACGATTTGAAGAGAGAGCTGCGCCATGCACGACAAAGGCAGTCTCACTCCAGCCTTGACATGCCCTTTAGTGACGAAGGCGATGATGACTATTGACGGAGATTGCGAACCCCCCCAAGTGAGACCTTCTCTCATGAAGAAGAGCACCAACGGAGGCGTACACGTAAAAGCCCATCTCCCAAGGGCTTGAGGAATGATGCCATGAGCAGGGCACTGGACCAACTCTCCAAATCACCGTTCACGCGCCACATAGAGGGGGCTGCGCTTCCTCGACGTTTCCAACAGCCAACCTTCATTCCTTACAACGGCAAGACGGACCCCGTGGAGCAGGTAAGCCAGTTTAACCAAAGGATGGCTGTCTATGCTAAAAACGAGGCACTGATGTGCAAGGTCTTCCCCTCAAGCTTGGGGCCAGTGGAGATGAGGTGGTTCAATGGTTTAAAGGTGAATTCCGTAGATTCTTATAGGCAGCTAACTCAAGCCTTTGGCTCTTGCTTCGTTACAAACAGCAGGGCTCCTCAGCCCTTGAGTACGTTATTATCGCTGTCCATGGATAATGGAGAAACTCTGAAGGCCTACTCGGACAGGTATTGGGAGATGTATAATGAAATGGACGGCAACTGTGACGATGTCGCCCTCAGCACCTTCAAAAATAGCCTCCCAGCTGAGCACGGCCTGAGGAAGTCTTTGACTGGCAAGCCCGCCACCAGTGTACGCTAACTGATGGATCGAATCGATAAGTATAAACGAGTAGAGGAAGACCAGCTGCAAGGAAAGGGAAAAGAGAAGGTTATCCCTCAGGAGAGGAGGGATTTCAAGTCGGACCGACATAACAGCAACCGCCCGAGGAGAGATTTCGTGGGGCAATCCGGAGCAACCAGCACACAGACTGTTAGTGCTGTATTCCAAGAACCAGTACACCGGGTGTTGGAGAAAATCAAGAACGAGCCATACTTTAAGTGGTCGAACAAGATGGCAGGAGAGTCCATGAGGCGTAATCAGAACCTCAATTGCCAATACCACCAAGACCACGGGCATGCCATGGAGAACTGCAGGAACCTCTAGAACTATCTGGACCAGCTGGTCCGAGAAGGGAAGCTGAGGCACCTCCTGCATCATTCCAGTGGTCATCTGGGCCAGACCCATCAGGAGCCCCAAAGGGATAATGCCTTAAGACCACCCCTAGGGACAATCAGCGTAATCTTGGCTGCGCTAGGAAGGACAGGCATGCACCCCTCACGAGTGCTATCTGTGACTCAGCTGCCTGCCGAGGAGTCCCATCCAGAGCCGAAGAGGGCTAGAGTGAATTCTCACCCAGTCTTGAGCTTTTCAGAAGAAGACAAGGATGGAACCACTCAGCCCCATGATGATGCGCTACTGATCATTCTCAAAATCGGGGACTACGATGTGAAAAGAGTGATGGTAGATGGCGGTAGTGCTGTCGAGATAATGTATCCCGACCTCTACAAGGGGCTGAATTTAAGACCGGAAGATTTGATGCCCTACAGCTCTCCTTTGATGAGCTTCGACGGGAAGCTTGTTATTCCAAAGGGCATGATTAGGCTGCCAATCCAGACCGACCCAGAAAGAGTGGAGGTGAACTTTATCGTGGTGGACACCTACTCTCCACATACCACCATTGTTGGCAGGCCCTGGCTCCATACTTTGGGGGCTGTTACCTCCTCCTTACATCAAAAAGTGAAATTCCCGTCGGGAAACCAGGTTCTTGAAATCTGCGGTTGCTAGTCTACGGCAAGGCAGTGTATAGTGGCTGCCATTTCACATCGGCTCGATGCAGAGTCCTCGGCCTCTGCTGAGATGAACTTATAGCAATCAAAGGACCCGGTGTCGCCCCCTGATACGGCCGCCGAGGAGGCAAAATGCGAAGACCTAGAGAGAGTGGTCATCGGTAGTGACCTGGAGAAGTTCTTTCAAGTAGGGGCTCAACTGCCTCCCCAGGAGAAGGGGGAGTTGATTGAGCTTCTCAAAAGCAATATCGACGTGTTTGCATGGGATGCCTGCGATGCTCTGGGGATTGATCTAGCCTTCATTTGTCACTATCTCAACGTCAACCTATCCATCACGCCCAAGAAGTAGCCACCCCGGCGCCCCTTAAGAGAGCATGTCGATGTGATTAAGGGCGAGGTGGAGAAGCTGAAGCGTGCAGGGACTATCAAAGAGGTCTTTTACCCCGAATGGTTAGCCAACACCGTGGTGGTCAAGAAGAAAAGCGGGAAATGGCGGGTTTTTGTAGACTTCACGGACCTAAATAGAGCATGCCCAAAAGACCCATTCCCCATGCCTCGGATAGACCAGTTGGTGGATGCAACAGCGGGCCATTCTCGGATGAACTTCTTGGATGCCTTTCAAGGCTATCATCAAATACCACTAGCCCTGGACGACCAGGAGAAGACAGCCTTCGTGATACCTACTGGGAACTATCACTACAAAGTAATGCCGTTCGGTTTGAAGAACGCAGGGTCCACTTACCAAAGGATGATGACGAGAATGTTCGAGCCGCAGTTGGGCAAGAGCATCGAAATCTATGTTGATGATATGGTGGTGAAGAGTAAGGTAGTGTCCGAGCATTTAGAAGACCTCGGCAGTACCTTTAATGTCTTGAGGAAGCACAAGCTGCGCCTTAATGCCTCCAAATGCTCATTTGGCGTGGGATCGGGTAAGTTTCTAGGCTACATGATTACTCATAGGGGAATTGAAGTTAATCCTGACCAGATCAAGACTATTAACGATCTAAAACCACCGCAAAACGCCAAGGAGGTTCAAAAGCTTACTGGAATGATCGCAGCCCTGAATCGATTCATTTCTAGGTCGGCGGATAGATGCAGACCGTTTTATCTCTTGATCAACAAGTGGAAAGGGTTTGAATGGTCTGAGGACTGCGTTGTGGCCTTCCAGCAACTCAAGGAATACCTGTCTTGGCCCCCTATCATGTCCAGTCCTGAGGTTGATGAAGTCCTATACGCATATATTGCCGTGGCCCCTCATGCAGTGAGCTTAGTGCTAATACGGGATGACAACGGCCTTTAAAAGCCAGTCTATTATGTGAGCAAGTCTTTGCATGAAGCCGAGGTCAGATACTTTCCCTTGGAGAAGGCTATACTAGCTGTGGTCCATGCTACGTGAAAGCTTCCCATTACTTCCAAGCCCACACAGTGGTTGTCCTAACCCAACTGCCCTTGAAGTTCGCACTTCGGGCCGCTGATTATACTGGGAGGATTGCCTTATGGAACACAATCCTGGGAGCTTTTGACATCAAGTACATGCCTCGGACCTCCGTAAAGGGACAAGTCCTAGCTGACTTGATGGTTGAATTCACTAAACCACTAACAGAGATTGTAGCCGAGGATCGAAACATGGGTGGAAAATCGGTTGGGGTAGTCTCTATGCCAGGGCCCCCATGTTGGAAGGTGTACGTTGATGGCGCAGCAAATCAAAGAGGATCCGGAGTGGGGCTGGTCCTAATATCTCCTGAGAAGGCCATCATTGAGAAATCCCTAAGACTGGGGTTCTCGGCCACGAATAACGAAGCCGAGTACAAGGCCTTGTTGCAAGGAATGGCCATGGTGCAGAAAATGGGAGGAAAAACAGTAGAAGTGTTCTCGGACTCAAGACTGGTAGTGGGCCAGGTGAAGGGAGAATTGGAAGCTAGAGAAGCAAGGATGCAAGCGTACTTAAACCAGGCCAAACGCTTGCAGTCAAACTTCGATCTGTTCAGCTTGTCAGATATCCCCAAGAGTGGCAACACCCACGCAGATTCATTGGCCACGCTCGCTACCTCCTCGGCAAAGGGCCTGCCTCAAACCATCCTTGTCGAACATTTGGATAGAGCAAGAGAGGTGGCGATAGGCATGATCCATATTCATGAAGTTAGAATGGGTCCTAGCTGGATGGACCCCATAGTGGGATTCTTCAAAGATGATACCCTACCCAAAGAAAAGCCAGAAGCTGAAAGAATACGAAGAAACGCTTCTCGGTTCTGGTTGTCCAAGGACCACAAACTGTATAAGCGCTCTTATTCTGGGTCATATTTGCTGTGTATTCACCCAGAAGCAGCAGAATTACCGCTTGAGGAACTGCACGAGGGGATCTGTGGGAGTTACACAGAGGGAAGATCTCTATCGCACTGAGCCCTTACCTAGGGATATTGGTGGCCGGGGATGCAGAAGGAAGCCCTCGAGTATGTTAAGAAATGTGACCAGTGCCAAAGGTTTGCCCTAAATATTCACTAGCCAGGGGAGCCCTTAACCCTTTGTCCAGTCCATGGCCGTTCGCCCAGTGGGGCCTGGATATTGTGGGCCCTTTTCCCAAGGCAGCCGGAAACAAGAGATATCTGTTGGTCGGCACAGATTACTTCACCAAATGGGTTGAAGCTGAGCCACTAGCCAACATCAGAGATGCGGATGCCAAGAGGTTCATCTGGAGAAATATCGTTACACGATTCGAAATCCCTCGAACCCTCATATCAGATAATGGCCTCCAATTTGACAGTATAGCCTTCAAAAGATATTGTTGCGAACTGGGGATCACAAATAGGTACTCAACTCCAGCTTATCCCCAGGAAAATGGGCAGGCCGAGGCTGTCAACAAGGTCATAGTCAATGGGCTTAAGAAGAGACTGGATGAAGCCAAGGGAAGATGGGTAGAGGAGCTGCCACACGTCTTATGGACTTATCGGACTACCCCACGACGGTCAACAGGAGAGACACCCTTTGCTATGACTTATGGAGCCGATGTTGTTATCCCTCTAGAGACAAGTTTCCTAACGCTGAGGACTAGCTCCTTCACTCCAAGTAATAACGATGGACTACTGGGGAAGAGCCTAGACCTGATCGATGAACGAAGAGAAAAGGCGGTGATCCAGTTGGCCTACTACCACCAGAAGCTTAAGAAGGGACATGATGCTAATGTGAAGCTGAGACCATTGGCACCAGGGGACTTAGTGTTGAGGAAGGTCGTGGGGGCTATCAAGAACCCGTCCTGGGGAAAGTTGGGGCCCAATTGGGAAGGACCATACCGGATTACCGCAGTAGCAGGAATAGGTGCATACTACTTAGAAGACTTAGATGAAAAAGCTGTATCTCGCCCAGGGAATGTAAATAACTTGAAAATGTATTATTATTAACAAAGGCATTTCTCTAATTCATATGTTTAAGTCCATTTTGATTACATGTCCTGCGTTTTGGCAACAATCTAAGTGTTAGACAGAACCAAGGTCTTGCATGGTTCTCGGACTCAAACCTGTGGGGAAACTAACTACTTCAAGAAAATCTAAGTGTTAGACAGAACCAAGATCTTGCATGGTCCTCGGACTCAAACCTATGGGGAAACTAACTACTTCAGGAAAATCTAAGTGTTAGACAGGACCAAGGTCTTGCATGGTCCTCAGACTCAAACCTGTGGAGAAACTAACTACTTCAAGAAAATCTAAGTGTTAGACAGAACCAAGGTCTTGCATGGTCCTCGGACTCAAACCTATGAAGAAACTAACTACTTCAAGAAAAATCTAAGTGTTAGACAGAACCAAGGTCTTGCATGGTCCTCGGACTCAAACCTATGGGGAAACCTAGTTGGTAGCTAATTGTTTCCTTGAGGTCAATAAATTTTTGGAACATACCTCTAAACACACTTGCATTTTAAAAGTATGAGATCTAAAAGTTTGTCTTTATAAGTAATACGCATTTAGCATTTTTAAACCCGATATAATAACCAACTCATGAGGTATAGAATTCATGTTACAAGGTCATTGCCTTTTATAGTCTGTTCAGCAAAAGCAGGTCGTAATAATAGAGTGACCTAATTGCTAATCACAGTCTAAGTGAAAATTATCATTATGGACCTTACATTTTTAGGTTGCTATTTTAAAAATGGAAAACAAGTCGCACTGTTGAGACTGTTTAGCTAATAATTGAAGCGCAAGTTACATAAATAACAAATAATTAAAACACAAGTTATATGAATAAACAAAACCCATTACAGCGACAATTAACACACAAAGAGGGAATTGCGTATATTCAATCCATGTGTTCCATTACAACAGTCCAAAAAAAAAAAAAAAAAAAAGAAAAAGAAAAAAGAAAGAGAGAAAAAAGAAAGAGAGAGAAAAAAAAAAAAAGATAATGGGGCAACCTATTTCTTTAACTTGATCTTCATTGCACCCTTGGAAGGCTGGTCTGAAGTGGCCTCAAGGTCCTCGGGGCTTTCACCCAGAGGAATAGCTTGCAGAGGCATTACAAGGAGAGCTGTCTCTTCAGCCTGAGCTGCCGGGCATCAGCTGGAGGCTCTGCAACATCCTGGGGTACTCCCTGGCTAGGGCTCTTATTTACCTCTGTTACCCTTGATGGCTCGGCCTCCTTGGTAGGCTCATCAGAAGAAGTCAAAGTAAGGGCAGTGTCAAGATGGCCTGCCTCAGCCACCTCGGGAGAAGTGCCAGCCTCAGAGCTAGGAAGGCCGGGCTCTCGGATGGCAGGAGGGTAGTATGCATTCTCTACCTTCCATAGGTCAGATGAAGCCTCAACTCCAGCTTGTTTGAGGGCTTCATTCCAAACCTGGGAACAGTAGAGCCTGCACACCCCAAGTACTTGAGCCTTGAGAATGGCCTGTGTCTCATCCACTCCCAAGGCGTAAGCATCTTCCTCGGCCTTCTCCTTGGAGCTCTTGGCCTCAGTCCTAGCGAACTCGGCCTCCGCCTTAGCTCTCAAGGCTTCATCCCTGGACCACTCTGCGGCGTTCCTAGCCCCCTCGGCCTCGGCCAGCTTTTTCTTCAGATCAGCAATCTGCTCCTTGGTAATCTTCAACTGATCCTCAACCTCGAGTAGGCACCTTGTCTGGTCTTCAGCCTGTTTTTAGGTGCTGGCCAGACCTGATTCAACACTGTCTCTGGCCCTTGTCATCTCCTTCAGGTCCTTCCTTGCCTTCACAAGATTAGCCTCGGAGTTCTTAAGGGTTCGCATGGCATCCAAACGCTTGTCACGCTCGGATTCCAGGGCCCTACTTTGATCATTGGCCAACTTTTTCAACCTGTAGGTGGCCTGGACAGCCTGCCAAATTGAAACAAGTTCATGATAAGATGGGAACTAAGGGACAAGGATCAATAGAGTCGTAAATGTTAGAAGTCTTACCATGCCCATGTACCTCTTCATGCTGAGGAAGACCTTCTGCCTCCTCATATTCCCCAGCCCGGCCATATCGCTGGGAAGCAGCAAGCACCTCTCCAGTGCATCAGCCACGTATGCACCTTCGCCCCCTCGGAAGTCCCTGAGCGAGGCATTTTCCATCAGAGGCTCCCTATGGAGCATTGGGGCAAGAAGCTAGGCCTGGGCCTCGGACTGAATGGCGACTTCCTTTTCTGGGCCCTGGTGCCCGACTTTCAATTGTTTTGAAGCTCACCGGGCTTCATCTTCCTCCTGAGAGGAGCGAAGCTGTCCCCCATCCATGGGCTCTTTGCCTTTGGATCCCCTTTTCCTTTTTGGATCAACAGGCTCAGGCCGAGGAGGCAGAGTCGGTTGGGGAGGGGGAGGAAGTTTGGGCCGTGGAGATAACAACTTCAACTGGGTGGAGGAGGACCTGGTTTGAGCAGGTTGAGACTTGGGAGGAGGAGGAAGCTTGGACTGTGGCCTCCCCGGCTGGCCCTCAATCAGGTCAAGCAGGTCGGTTGAGGGTTTCTTCTTAAAACCCATCTCGGCCTGAGAAGAAGTCCCTACTGAGGAGAGGTCCGCTTCAGTCAGACTGGGGTCTCTTAAATCACCAGAGGGATTCTCGAACAGATTGTCTTGATCAAATACACCAAAATCGTCCTCGGCCTCTTCAGCTTGAGGGGACGAAGAAGGACCTGCCAACGTAGCGCCTTCTGTAACAGGGGATCCTTCGGCAATCAAGAACCCTTGTTCTGCTACGGTAATTCTGTGAAGCTGAGGATCTTTGGCTCTGATCACGTACTTTGGGGCCAAGAATGATTTCTGGATGGGATCGTACCCAAGGATCTAGTGAGCAGCTCTGACCTGATTGTCAGCTTCGTTCACAAAAACCTCCGCCCTAAGGATGGTCGCCAAATCTTCCCGGTTGACCAAGTGAAAGTGTCGGCCAAAGGCGTGTGGATCTGTAAAAAAGAAAGTACATCCGTATTAGCAGCCAAACGGTGCGAACTATGACAATGCAAAAGATCGACCCTTTCCTACTCTGAATACCCCACTTGGTGCCCCCTCTTCTGTAGGACAGGGAAGGCCGTCGTGCCACCTCCCTGACATGATGAGAAAGTCCTTATTCAGCCCCTTGCTAGACTTTGGGAGGCACTGAATAAGCCGAACCTTGTCGTCCCTCGTTTTCATATAGTAGGATTTACCCTTTAGGTGTTGGAGGTTGTAGCATCAGTTTACATCGTGATGGGTCAACCTCAACCCCATTTTCTCATTTAAAGCATCCACACAACCCAGGATCCTAAACATATTGACGGCGCACTAGGTGGGAGCTAATCGAAAATGCCTAAGGTAATCCCTCATCACCGGTCCCATGGGGATTCTCATACCACCCTCAATGAAGGCGATTATGGGAATCACCACTTCACCATCTTCCTTCCTAAAAAACCACTCCCCTTCCTCACAGTATCTCAAGCCTACGTTATTAAGAATCCTATAATCGGCAATGAATTTCTCCATTGCCTCTTCAGACTCAACCAACTTCTTAAACCTACCCATCCCTAGGAACGGTTAAAGGACTCAGGAAAGGACGAAAGAAAAAGAGGAACAAAAGAAAAAGAAACTTAGAGGGGAGAAAATATGAGTCAGAGAGAGAGTAGAAACTTACAGAAATGAGGAAAAGCTTCTCGGACAGGATTTTTATGCTGAAAAGAAAGGCGAGTTGGGCTGGAGATTTGACAGAACTCAGGAGACGTGCGCAAAAACTCTTGAATATGAAAATAAAGAGGCGAATCGGTTCGAATGGACATTTATACCTTCGATTAAAAATAACCGTGCCGGTTTTCCCGCCCATAAAGTTAAAAAATCCCCACCGTTTGATCACCATCACACCGTTGAACGTGGGGAGCACAGAGCTGCCAGAATTTAATGAGGGCGCGCTCCGTATACCGAAGCGTCAGGAATGTGCATTGGACAAGCGGAAAGGCTCTGGCGCTGACGAAGGACAAGACTAGACAAGCCATGACATAGGTCTGAGGGCATCAAAACCCTCCTCTCCGTCCGAGGATCCGGACAGCAGGATTTTGAGGGGCTATTGTGGGGTCAAAGAATTTGGCCACCTCGGCCCACTTTATACTAAGCCCAAGGCCCATGCCGAGGAGGAAGAAATGCCCGAGGACGAATGAAGGAAATCCTAACTACCAAGAAGCATAGCCGAGGACAACCATGTTCTCGGCGAACCGAGATCATAGAAGGGAAGACCAGCACGCCATCAAGGGCAGTCTCGTAGAGCGTCCCAAGAAAAAGACAAGTACAGCGGGTCAGCCATGGGAGCCTGGAGGAGGAGCAATTCCAGGAGACCCCCGAACTAACGTTCTGGCCACATTAATGAGGAAATAACCCCCGAACAGTGTTACTTTGGTTGTTGCAACTCATAGAAGGTTTGGGACGGCGGCTGATGGGACAAGCACTCAAGTAGTGACCTGCACGATCAACAAATGGAGGACCAAGATCAGCCGAAGGAGGGTATATAATGTAAAGAACTCCTCCAGAAAGAGGATCGGAGATTGGGAGTAGGAAACACTGTAGCAACCTGTATCATCTTTGTAACCTCTGTATCCAAGCATTAAGGAGATAATAAGAATAAGATAGCTCCTCGGACCGGTGTCCAGGACAGATTTTCACACTAAAAGCCCATTTTCTTATTACTTAGTCTTCCCATAATCATGTTTATTTTTTGTAACTCTTACTAGGGCCTAGTTCTTAAACCCATCCTCTATAAATTTATTATTTAGGGCTAGTTGGGTCTGAATCCACTTTTCCAATAGCAGAAGTGCTCAGACCCAGTCTCTACAGATCTTTTTTACCATCATCAGTCATTTGCTAACTTTGCTCCTTTTCCGGTCCTTTTTCCATTTTGTGTTTGATGATTATATTAAATATATATTTTTAAATAATTTATTCAGAGATCTAAAAGAACATATTAGGATGCTAGAGCAACAGTCTGATTCACGCCAAAAGAGCTGCCATGATGGAGATGATGAGACAGAGAGCTGCAGAGGCTGCCAGAATTGCTGAATGATCAATTTGTACATACTACTATGGAGTATTGAAGTAACCCTCTAGGTAGAGGGAGGTAGACCATAGCTTTTGTCCTTCTCCACCAAGACACTGTTGGAAACTACGCAGTGATGCCAAAGGGCACTTATTACTGCTCACTCATGAGTGTATATCGTTCATACACATCACTTATTTCATGTTTTACAAACTGCTTATTTTTGGTAGCTTATTTACATAAGATGAGATAAAAAGTCAAAAACTAACTTATTTTAAGAAAAACGGATAGTTAGATTATTTGATGTGGGGTACGCAATTGCTATGAAAATTAGAATACTACTCTGATTAAATCTAAAACCAAAATTGCCATGAAAATTGAAGAGTCCAATTATTTATATTATGAATAAATTACAAATCATCAAAAAATATATATAAAAGCAGAGACCTTATACGGGAAAGTATGAGGTTCTACCATGTGGTGCATTTCATGAAGTTTTCTTTATTTAGGCTTCTAAATCAAAAAAGTTTGCATTTATATCAAAGTATTAGTTCATTGAATTAACCATTAGAGTAAATGCATTATTAATTTTGCTAAAAAAAATGCATATATTAATTATCTATAGTTGTGCATTAATTATTTATATTAAATGAATTTATATGATTATTTTTATAAACTCTATATAAGAGATAAATTTTAGTTGGAATAATAATAATAAATTTAGAATATGACATTCTTACTTATGTTTAGTTGCTTTGACAACAATTAACACAAAAGTCATAAAAAATTAAATATTTGTGAATTCACTAAAATTAATCTTAATCCTTTAAATTTCCTAACTCTCTTTTTAGTCACATGTGATGTATATGTGTGTGTGTGTGTGTGTTAGAATAAATATATTTATTTTGCAATAGCATAATGAAATTTTAATATCATTTTTCTAAGATTTATACGAGAAACAATATTTTTTTTAATGTGAGAAACAATTGAAACACTATATCATGCAACAATTGAAGCTCCAACAAAAATAGGGAAAAATTAGTAACACACAATCAAGAATGTAAAATAAAAAAAATTAAAAAAAAAATAAAAATTGAATGATATATACATTTTTGGCGTAAATGCACTTTTAGTCCCTACATTTTGACTTTTTTCCATTTTGGTCCCTACATTTTCATTTTACCACTTTTAGTCCCTAAACCAATTAACGCGTGACATTTAAGTCCTTACCGTCACCCAACTAACAAAAAATACTGACGTGGCTGATGGCACAGTAAAATAATAATTAAAAAATATATTTTGGCATTCAAAAATTGCCATATCAGCATCTAAATTTGAAAAAAAAAAATTTATTAATTTTAACTAAATGAAAAATTAAAAAAAAAAAAACTCAGGAAGAACATGATGAAAACAAGAACTCCAACCCAGATCAAAGAACTCAAGAACACAAACCTAAACACAGAATTTTCTTTCCTGACCCATGACTGCCCTCAAATCACAACCACAAATCCACTGGAATCTGCCACTAAACCATCAACTATCCACCACAAATCCAAAACAATAAACCCATCCACTACCCACACAAACCCATCGGAGCAAACTACCCCACCCAAATCTGATTAAAAAAAAAAAACTCAGCTGGTTCAGGCGCCATTCCTCTTCGATCTAAGAACGAAACCCATCACTAAACTCCAATCTGTGAACGAATCCAACCACTAAACTCCGATCTGTGCCATCACCGAAACCCACTACCAAACTCCAATCTCAGCCACTGAAACCCACCACCAAACTTCAATCCAGCCACTGAAACCCACCACCAAACTTTAATCCAGCCACCAACCATTACTGATCCAGACATCGAACAATCATGCAACCCATCACTGACCGACCCAAACTCTGATCTGTGCCATCATCAAAACTCCACCACAGACGCCGATCACCACAAACCCACACCCTCCACCATGCCGATCCACAAACTCAGACCTCCACCATGCCAATCCCCACAAACCCACGCCCTCCACCTCACCACGGTAAGTCGGCAACACCATATGCACAGAAACCCACAAAAAAAAAAAATGCCAAAGAGAGAGACCCATTGATTTGAGAGAGGAGCTTGAGGCATATGAGTTTGGGTTTGGGTTTGAGCAAAATCAAGAGGTAAAGAGAGTTCAAGAAGGCTAAGCACCAAGATAGAGGGAGAAAGAAGAAAAAGAAGAAGAAAGAAAGAAGAAAAAGAAGAAGAAAGAAAGAAGAAAAGGAAAGAATGGAGGCGGAGAAACTGAGAGACCGATCTGGGGAAGAAAAAGAAAAAGAAAAAGAAAGAAAAAAACAAAAAAGAAAAAGAAACCCACAAGCATCGTTGAGACAGGAGAGTTTCAGAGAGTTGTGATCTGGGATTGTGGTGTTTTGATTTGTATTGGGCTTGATTTTTTGTTTTTAATTTTTTTCATTTAGTTAAAATTAATAAATTAATTTTTTTAATTTAAATTCTGATGTGGCAATTTTTTAATGCTAAAATAGATTTTTTAATTATTATTTACTGTGCCATCAGCCATGTCAGCATTTTCTGTTAGTTAGGTGATGGTAAGGACTTAAATGTCACGCGTTAATTGGTTTAGGGACTAAAAGTGGTAAAATGAAAATGTAGGGACCAAAATGGAAAAAAGTCAAAATATAGGGACTAAAAATGCATTTACACCTACATTTTTTTAGTAGGCATGAAACATGCTTATCAATATTAACCAATATATCATGCAATCTTAGTGTCTTTCTATTTTGTTTATAAAATAATTAAATATTACAATTTTTACAAGGAAATTTATTGAAATTTTTTTATACATCGATAGTTAGGGGATTTCAATCATGAATGTCTCTATTGGAAACTACAAGATTCTTGGTAAAACTTATTGAAATATTGGAGAAAACTAATAATAAGTTGCACCGCATATCGTGCGGGAATTCAGCTAGTTGGGTCAAAGGGAAGGATTAAATCTTGCCGTCTCCATGATCTTATGCGAGATCTATGCTTGTCAAAGGCAAAGCAGGAAAATTTCCTCCACATTCTGAGTCCTTGGAGTAGAAATGAGGCAGCTGATTCATCAACTGGTAGTATTCGAAGGCTTGCCATCTTTTCTGATGTTCCCACAAATAATTATTACAAAGAGAATCCCCAGATCAAGTCCCTTATATACTTCAATGATATTAGCAAGCAAGTCAAATCAATTTTTAAGTACTCAAAATTGCATAGAGTTTTGGATTTGGAAGGAATCCAGTCATTGGATGGACAATTACCAGAGCAAATAGGAAGCTTGATTCATTTGAGGTTCTTAAGCTTGAAGAAAACTCATACATGAGAATTTCCTTCCTCCATAGTCAATTTGGTGTGTTTAGAGACCCTAAATTTGGAAACCTTTGAAGTACTGAGTTGTGAATCAACTGTACTAATACCGACAGTGTTATGGAAGATGAAAAAGTTGAGACATCTATATCTTCCGAAGTGGTGTAACTATTTAATTGATGATAAGCTGCAACTAGCAAAACTGAGCCACTTGCAGACGCTAGTGAACTTTCCCACAAACATATGTGATGTAAGAGATCTTCTCAGTTTGACCAACATGTGCTTGAGTTTAACCTAAACATGTGCTTGAGTTTGACTCGTTTGTTAAATAAATGAAAATAAATTATTTTTTATTTTTTAACAAACCTATTCATAATCAACTTACTTCATTTACATCTTTGTTGTTTTTGTTGATAATTTGGTAGTTGGAGGAAGTGGAATTAGAATCTTAGACATCTAAGGTGTAAACACTAAAAAATATTAGTTGAGTTATAAGGCTCTTGGTCATTTATTTCAATATATATAATTTACTAAAAAAAAAAAAAAATCTAATCCAAGTAGTTTACAACAAAAAGTGATTTTATCATAAACCTTCCCCATGTTGAATCAATGAAGTTTTTTTATTTATTTAGAAAGAAGTCGACTTATATTATTCCAATAAAGTTGGGGGGATCACAAAAATTTACAATAATTTCATATAACATTCTTAAATTAGTATAGCATTTCACATATGGACCCACCACAATATGCAATTTAAATCTTTTTATATGTAAAGTGGTAGGCTAATTTAAAGATGTTGTGAATTTTTATTGTTGTCCTTACAACTACTCATGTCTAATTTCATAGTAAAAGTTGTAAAACACTAAAATGTTATTGCCTTTTAAATTCCTCATAGTGTGTTTCAATTCTTGGACAATGATTAAGTAGTTGTTTTGAATAATGCCTTCCAAAAACAAATGTCACTTACCATGGATTTTTTTTTGGGTGAAGAACCATCTTTGGAAAATACAACAGTGTTCTTATTTTATTAGCCAATGCAATTAGTTGTTGGAATTTAATCAAGTAACCTGCCAAAAGTCTTGTAGCTAAATTGGGTATAGGGGGGAAAGGGTTTAAGGTTTCGAACTGCAGGATTAGTAGCATGTTATAACTATCAAATAACCTAATCTATATCTAAGTTTTATCCTAAATTACAAACTTTACTTTTGCTTTCAAAACAAAAAAAAAAACAAAACAAAACCCCTTTACTTTTGCAGATTGAGTAAGTAGTAGAAGTAAAAAATTAATAATACTGCCAGGCTTTTGGTATTTGCCAATGGCAAATGTTATCGATCAAGATCATCAGCATTCAGCAATGGCTGCTCAATTGATCAAGATCAGCTTCTCTTCAACGAGATTAATTTTCACTTCTTTCCTTCTGTCTTAAAATGATATTAGCTTGAATTATTAGTGTATTGCTATTTGGTATATATACGAATGAAGTGGTTATTTTATGTTGAGTTTCTATTGTTTTTATTCATTAGGGAATATCCCCAGTGAGAAAGTATATCTTATAAATTCAAATGAAAATATTTTGTGAAATTAGTTAGTAAAATATGATATGTGTTTTATATGGCAAGTATATTTAGTATCTTTTAGGAAAAATATGTTAAAAAAATTTGGCATAATAATAGAGAAACAAATAAAGAATGATACATGTATAGTATGAGTATGTTACGTTTATTTTTAAAAATTTTGTAACAAAAAAACATAAATATTTATTATATACTTTATTGAGATTAATACTATAATTTGTATATCATGACGTTTAAGAGCATTCTTATCAAAGGTGCTAAAAATGCTAAATGCTATTTTTTAGCATTTTTAGCACCTCAAATGATAAAAACACCTTTACATTAAATATGCTAAATCTTAAAATTTTTAACATTCAGCTACAATACAATCTCATCTTTGAGACCGCACTGTAGCTGGATTGTAACAGAAAAATTCTTTTTTATTCACCTCAATGGCTCTCTCTCTTCTATCTTGCTCTTTCCTCTCTCACTTCTTTCTTCTCTCTTCTCTCGCTGTGCTTCGCCGATGATTGTACTCCGTCGATTGTGGGCTGTCGATAGCTGTGGTCCGGTGATTGTGGTCATGGATCGTGGGTCCGATGGCTGTGGTCCGGTGGCAGCGATGGAGGTTTTTTTTTTTTTTTTTTTCTTCTGCGTGGTTCTTCTTGGGTCCGATGGTTGTGGTTCTTTTTTTTCTTTGGTTCAGCGTGATGGGTCTGTTGGTGGGTTCAGATCGGGGTTGGTGGGGTGGTGGGTTTTGGCTGCGATTTTGTGGTGGGTTTTGGCTGCGGTTTGTGCCGTGGGTTTTTTATTTTTTTTTATTTTGGTGGTTGGGGGTTGAGGTTGTGGTTGATGTTGGGGTGTATTGTAAAGTGAGGTGTTAAAATTGATAAAGGAGGTTTTTGAGATGGTAAATGCTAAATTTTTTGAAATCTTTGATGAGGATGCTCTAATTGTTGTCAAGTGTGATATATATATATATATATATATATATATCTCACACTTGATTTAGCTACGCCGGTGCTTGTGGTCTTGAAAGAAGAAGAAGGTCTTGTGGATTCCGAATTAGGGATCGGAGCAGAGGTGGAGGCGGAGGAGGAGGAGGGGTAGTCACGCAACCAGTGGCCTGGGTGGCTGCACTTGTAGCATACTGTTGGTGTTGCCGCTGCATTCTCCATTTCTTATCTTTCTCACTCACTCCTATCCAATGTTCTTCTCAACAACAACAACAAAAACAAAAATCACTCATATGTATTTTCCTTTTTTTTTTTTTTTCTTGGCGGGAAAATGAGGAGCGAAATATGTTGGATCGGATACTCTTGAGTCTCAAATGGGCGTGGGCCGAAACTGGGTTCAGAATCCTATCCGTCTTAGCCCATCACGAATAAGGCAAGCTTTCTTGGTTTAATTGAGCGAACAGACTGGGTTTGGGCCTCCTCATCCTATTTAAATCTTTCAATTTTTTTTTTTTTTTTAATTTATATTTCGTAGTTATAATGAGAATGAGGTAGTTGAACTTAAATGTCTTTGTTAGAAACATCATAAATATTGAAGTGCCAATCAATTAAACCACAAGGTTTTTAATTTTTATACGAGTTCAACAAGTTCTGCATCAAATGCATGTTCGAAGGGAGGAGGGGTGGGTTTAAGTAGAGGTTACTGATGTTACTTACATCAAAAGTATACATGAATTGGAATTGGAATAATGATACCATGTTCAAAGGGTTTTGTTTATAGCCAGAATTTCTGACCCATGTTATCCAGCGGCGGCTGAAGGAGTTTTTTAAGGGTAGTCACTAAAAAAATTAGATTAGACAAAATCTAATAAAGAAATAAATTGGATGTATGTCACAAAAAAAGAAAGAAAAAAAAGGCATAAATACATAAAGTATCACCATTTCTTTCTACTAACAAAAAGAATGTTGTGGATATAACATTACTCTTATTTTTGTTGTGAGATGCATTTTTGTTGTAGATGTAACATTACTCTTATTTTTGTTATTTATTTATTTATTTTGGTTTTTTTTAAAGAGGTTAAGGATTATATTTGGGGGGCCAAAATTATTTATGAAGTAATGCTATGTTCATAATATTTTCATAACAAATCTTATGCGACCAACTATTATATATTAATGGATAAAAAAGTGATGTTAGTATTAGACTCAAATTTAAATTAATAATAACTTACTACAATATTATTTCTCAAGTTAGAAGCTGCAATTTGTAGTGAAACTATTGTGAAAATATTGTGGATGCAGCATTATTTTTATTTTTGCTGAATCCAAATTTTTGTAATTCTCAAGTCAAAGTATTCAATATTATTATTAGAGTGGTCAAAATAGGTTATTTTAGTATATATATATATATTTATATATATATATAAATTTGTGGCAACTGAGGGTGGTCCTGTGACCACCCTGAAATATATGTGGAGCTGCCGCTGCTGTTATCTTTCTATTTTTCTGATATCATTTCATGTATTGTTAATAATTTGCTATCTTTTGATGTCACAAATGCATAATTGGCAGTTGTATTAAAAGAAACTAGCCTCTTCGCATGTGCATTACACGTAATATATATATATATAACTTTCTATTCATCTCAACTAAGGGTTTATGCATTTGTCACTGAAATTTATGCATTTTTTAAAATAAAAAAATCAATCCACTTTGGTCAATTTTGGTCCATTTGTTTCACTTTGGTCTATTTCGGTCTACTTTGGTCCAATAGGTCCACTTTGATTCATTTCAGTCCACTTACTTTTTTATTTTTTGAGAAAATTTTCAACCTATGCATTCCATGATGAGTGCTCTTTATCTTTAGGTTAAAACACTGATTGGTTAATGGTATAAGCAAAATTCAAACCTCAGATTTTTTATTCAAAAAGAAGAGATTTTAATAGTTGAGTTAACTACAATTCTTTCGTTGCACATTTAAGAATTGAAAATTATAATTTCAATGCCATTTTAGTGTTCATTTTTTGGAGTTAAACTTATGACACTTCTGGTTATATCAATAGTTCATAAATATATAATATTATTGGAAAATGTGTAAACCTCAAATTGGGATGAATGTAAAATTATAATTCTAAATCAAAAAAAGAAAAAGAAAGTCTCACTGTATGATATAATTGAATAATAAAAAAAAAAAACTCAATCCAAGTATCAAAATTCCAACAATAAAAAGTGAAAAATGAATTGAAATCCTGCGATAAAATTGTATGAAAAAAACAACCTAGTGAAACAATAAATATACATGTGCAAACATAACAAATCAAATTACATATTCTTGTAAAATTGTAGTTCAATTTTGGTTTTTTCAATTGAAAAATTCAGGATTGAAGTCTCCAATCTCCTGTTCTAACTATGCAATTTCTCAAAAAAAAAAAAAAAAAAAAATCCTTAATTTTACAACACTTTTCATTGCTTCCATAATTAGACAAGTTTCCCTATCAAAAACAGAAAAAGAAAAAAGAAAAAAGAAAATAAAGACAAGTTTAACAAAGGTTATGAGTCACACTAAAGATAGGCTTTTGCAATCACAATATCCAATCAGATTTAGCTGTGGGGAATCATCACCGACATGTAACCTTATTTTGTCTCAGTAGATAAGGTATTGTTTGTTTATATAATACCGCGCTTTCCAGCTTCCTCAATGAATTTAAAAAACCCCAAAAAACCACAAAATGAGTAGTAAATTCTCATACTCGGAGCCCCACATTTGTCAGTGCCTGACCCGCTTCTCTACTCTCCGGAGTGATGACGTGGTCACTATCACCGGCAACCGGCAAAAGACAGGCAAGCAATTTGCCGACGAAGTGTCGTGTCTTGCTCGTGGCCTGCTTCAACTCGGCGTCGCCACCGGTGACATTGTTGCCATCTCTGCTTTCAATAGGTTCTCTCTCTGTCTCTCTAAATTGTTATTGTTATTTTTGTGTTTTTGTTTTGATAAATGTGAATGTGAATTTTTGTTACAGTGATATGTATATGGAGTGGTTACTAGCCATTGCATTCGTTGGAGCTATAGCTGCTCCTCTTAATTACCGATGGGTGAGTCCTCACTCCTCCTCAGTTTAATTCATACAAATTAATATGTTTTTAATTATTTAATCATAATTCTAACACTTCTCTTGCTGTGGACCCGGACTTTCTAGTGGGGTTCAACACTTCATGATTTTTAACATTATAAATAGGAGGTAGAGCGGAGACATATTAGTTACGTGGCCTTATTTGGAACTCGAGTTCCATTGGAAACTTGAAAAAAAAAAAAAGTTTCAAATGAGGCTGCATAACTAATCTGTTTCGTTTTTCGCCACATAACTAATACGTTTGCAAAAATAGCATAACGGGGCAAAAAATGCCTGTTTTGATAGTATGATAAATTATTGATTGTCCCAAAAAACTTAAGATGTTAGGGAATGATGAATTTAATTGTAATGCTAACATTGATTTAATTTGGTTGGGACCTGGGATATTTCAGTTGACTATAGGATTTATATAATAAATATATGATCTTTCTGTATGAGAATGAAGTTACCACACTTGAGTTAGTTTTTTTAGTATTTAATTATGCAACTCATAGAGATATATAAGCTCTTGTAGTTTTTTAATAGATGGTTATCATGGTTTACTGAATGTAGACATGAAATATAACATACATGTATGATGTACTGTATCGAAAATACTAAAATGGTTATGATTAAAGGGCTTTATTCTGAATCTGAATCTAGTATTTTCTTCTGAAGCTGGATGAGTAAGCAGTAAGCTACTAGGAAGTTGTCCAGAAATGTATTTCAAGCATATATACCATACACTAACACTACACATATGCTACTTCATAAGATCCATGAGGTACTGGGTTCAAAACTCCTAGCCTGCATTTTGGGTCTACCTGACTACCCCGGAGGAATTCTTATTTTTAACTTGGTTTGTATGAGATGGGCGCTATACACCCGTGGAGTAGTCTGGCGCTCAAAGAGCTTTGGACATGTTAGCAAAACACACACGCACATGTACAACCTTGAATCAAATGTGAAAACAGAAGAAAATTACTAGAATCATGTCACCACTAAGACTAGAACCAAAGACCTCATAGACATCCATACTCTGATCCATGAAAAGGCTGCTGTTTTAGGTCTGCCAGTTGACCTAATTAAGGCTATTTCTGTATTTTTATATCTAGATACTGCATGGAGATTGATGACAATCATTTTTATATATAGGATTAGAAAAGTATCCTTTTCATGTATTCCTACTGATGTATTTGATATTTTCATTTTTAACTTGTAGAGCTTTGAAGAGGCAAGATTGGCAATGCTGGTTGTGAGGCCAGTTATGTTGGTTACTGATGAGAGCTGTCACCGCTGGTATTCGAACTTCCAAAAAGATGACATACCTTCCCTGAGGTGGCATGTTTCTTTGGATTCCCCCTCCTCAGATTTCATGAAGATGTGGAATGGTATGTAGTCTTGTGGACATTTAAAATGCTGCTATGAAGAATGATGACGTAATGGATTGAAGAGTTTACCTGCTGTTTGACAATAGTACTTGCTTCTTTCATTTTTTCCAGTATTAACTACTGAAATGCTCAAGAAGAATTCTGTAAGTTCTCTGCCATTGAACTACTGCTGGGCACATGAAGGTGCTGTTATAATATGCTTCACATCAGGTACAAATTCATTATCTTTTTTCCTTATAATTTCTATATGGATTTTGATTGTGGATTAGGAAATGCTGCTGCCTAATTGCATAATTTATTGCCTTTCAAAAACTTCCATAAGTAATTTATAGAAGAGTAATTTGATTAATTTGGGCAGTCCTTATAGGTGTACTGTCTGGAAATAAAAATCCCTTCTAGTAAGCTGTACTCTTGCTTTTAACTCTGCTGCACCCTTCCTTTCAACCCTGATATATGCATGCATGCCGCATTATATATAGAATTGGGCATTCATAATTTTCAGCCAATAAATTGGTAACAAGTGCGAAAGTCAGTCCTAAAATTGTTTTGATGAGTTAATATTTGCGCAAATCTAGAGAGTGTGATGATGTGCAACTAACTGCCAGTCCTAAATATTGTTTGAGCTAATGTTAGGCACTGCCAGTCTGAAATTTTGAGAGCTTGGTAAGATTTTATCAGTTATTAAAAGTTTGTACCTGTAGTTTCTGGGCAAAATCTTGTATGGAACACGCATATATAGAGCTCTATGCCTATTTCTACAGTCAATGGTCACTATTTTACTCGAATAAATTCAACAAAGAATTCAAGTGATGTTTTCAACCAAAAAAAACAAACCATTATATAGAATCTTAAGAAATATAAAATGATAGAGATTTTTAGTTTTTTGTTATGACTGTTCTGTTTTCTACAGGAACCACTGGGAGGCCAAAGGGAGTTACTTTAAGCCATGCAGCTTTGATTATACAATCATTATCAAAAATTTCCATTGTTGGTTACGGTGAGGATGATGTATGCCATTCCTTATGATGTGTACATGTTCTTTTTAGTTTATACAATATGCATTGAGGAGAATACTGTGAGGACTAAAGGTTTTTGAATTAAAGTGTCACATACACGTGTTAGTAGGGGTCAAACCATTTACACCGAAAGCAGCTCAAGGAAGAATGATTTCTAATGTCTGTTGTGCTGGTATATGCAGGTTTATTTGCATACTGCACCATTGTGCCACATTGGTGGTCTTTCGTCAGCCATGACCATGCTAATGGTTGGAGGTTGCCATGTCTTAATTCCTAAATTTGAGCCTAAATCAGCTCTCGAAGCCATAGAACGACACAAAGTGACTTCTTTTATCACTGTCCCTGCAATAATGGCTGGTATAATTTCTTTAATCAGGTATACTATAATTTTTCTTTATTTCTTTCTTCTTCTTTTTTTTTTTTTTTGGATATAAAAATAGGCAAACTATACATTCCAATGTATTTGGAACAAATATTTGCGAAGCTTTCTCATGTGGTTTGTGCTAACCAATGAGATGATATAAAGTATCTCAATTGCGTGCTACTTTGATAATAGTTTAATGAGCTATATAATAATAAATTTTTGTACTAAATTTATAGAAATAAGATCATATGCATTATTTTGTAAATTTTTATGCTTAATTTATTTAAAGCACATCTTGTCCTAACAATTTGCAGACGGCTATACTCCTGTTTTACTATTCTGTCTTCCTAGATGGTGTCTCTTCTAAATCATCAATATAACACCCTTTTGCTATCTTTAAGTTCACTCCAGAAATTTAATTCTTCTGCCCCTCCACAATGTCTTGCTTTTTATACAATATGCATCATACAGCTCAATGCTAGTAAATTGTATCTATGATGTATGTAGTTTACTCATAGTCATGTTTGAAGGCTTTGTCAGGCAGAAGGAAACTTGGAAAAGGATGGAGACTGTGAACAAGATATTAAATGGAGGTGGGGGTCTGTCAATTGAGCTTATCAAGGATGCTACCTTATTCTTCCCAAGAGCTAAGCTTCTCTCTGCTTATGGTGGGTATCTCTCATACATAGTTTCTCCCAAGTATTCAGTATTACAAGTTCTGTTCTGAAGTGATGTGGAATCTAAAGATCTCGGCTTATATTTGGAAGCAACTTGAAGTCATTTGAGGGGAAAAAGAATGAAGAGCTTTAAAATGAAAAGTTTTCCCCCAAAAATAAATATCCAACCTAAACACTTAAACAATAACTGTCTTGACCCAGTAATGTTTCCATGTTAACTCCACCCACCATGACCAGGCAAGATATTTTGGTACTTTACTATCAGAAGCGATTAAGATTGAACTTGTGGAGTTGTTAAACAAAAAAATTCTTGTAAATGGTCCTTTGCTTGTACTCCATCTTGTTAACTAGCCCATGGAGCTGTGTTCAAGCTGAGTTTCCACGTTCAATAACTGACTGAACCACTAGCCACTCCCATAATAGATTAGCTTGGGCTCCTGAACAGCTAGAATGAGTGTTTTATGGATGAAACCTATAAAAAAAAAAGTGTGTTTTATGGATGAAATGACCATTGAGTATTTCACAATTAGCATTTCTATCTATGCTAATTAGCTGGGTCAATTAGTTGTGGACAAAAGAATGTGAACAAGCTAAAGCTGAATAATGTTCTGAATTTTGAGTCAAGCTTAAGCATTAAGCTCAGCATAGCTGTGTTAGATCTTACTCAGAGTCTGCAAATTAAGTTTAAAGAGCCAGGGTCAACTTGTCTTATCTACATACCTCAAGAAGATGAACTAGTAACTAGATGAGTAAAAGAATGTAATTGCTGTTGATTATTGACATTATGGATATTTCTTTAGATCCCCCTGCACCCAAAAAAAAGTCTTTTGCAATGTATAATAGTGTTCTTACTATTCTTCTCTCCTTTTTCCATTTAATTAATGTAGGGATGACAGAGACATGTTCTTCGCTAACCTTCATGACCATCTATGACCCAACAATGAAAACCTACAGCCAGCACCATCAGACTGTTGCTAATATAAAGTATACTTCAGTTCACCAACCACAAGGCGTTTGTGTTGGCAAGCCTGCACCCCATGTAGAATTAAAGATATGTGTCGATGGCTCTTCTCCTGTTGGAAGAATTTTAACTAGAGGCCCACATTTAATGCTCAGATATTGGGGAGAAATTCCAGCAAAGGCAGCTCACTCCAGCAATGAGAGTTGGTTTGACACAGGTGATGTTGGGTCCTTTGATGAATATGGTAATGTATGGCTCATCGGACGAGCAAAAGGGCAAATTAAGAGTGGAGGGGAGAACATTTACCCTGAAGAGGTAGCATAATTTGAATTGGCCTTGCTTAAATATTCACTTATTGAGAAATCCATTAAAAAACAAGCGGAATTAATAAGTTATAGACTTTCCATTTGTTTGGTGATGACCGAAGAAGTAGAACATGAATCTAATGATTCACTGGGATTTTCTTTTACCAGTCTAAGTTAAATTTCTTGAAAAAAAATTCTAGCTTTAATGGATATGTATTATATATATTATACATGGTCCCACACTAAAAGTATAGTTGTTTGGTGATGAATAGGTGGAGGGAATCCTGTTACAACATCCAGGAATTGTTGGCACTGTCATTGTGGGAGTTCCAGATGCTCACCTGACAGAGATGGTTGTTGCTTGTGTTGAGTTGAGAGAACATTGGCATTGGTCTCATGGAAGCTTTGAACACTCATCTAAAAACAAAATGCCAGTCTTATCTGGTGCAATTCTCCGACGTTATTGTAGAGAAAAGAATTTAACTGGGTATCCTTTCTAAGTACATATTGGTTTTTGTGTTATATGTGTAATATTAGATTGGATGATTTACTTACTGTTTCCTTTTGATCTTCTAAAGGTTCAAGATTCCAAAGGTATTTATTTTATGGACGGAACCATTTCCAGCCACAACAACTGGGAAAATAAAAAGAGATCAAGTTCGAAGAGAAGTTATATCTCATCTCCAATCCTTGCATAGCAGTTTATGACTATCTCACTTGGTTGTTCGGAGCATCATATCAGTAAGCAATTCACCAACATTCTAGTCACCAGCACACATATCTGAAAGAAACAGCTGCACTCTGGAACAGTAAGAGTGGATGTTGTGACTTGTGAGGATATGTATGCCACAGAGCCGTATTATGGCTCCTCTAAATAATATTCTAGAACTTCCTTTTAATTATTCATGGCGTAGTTTGATTGCATAAACTCTAGAGCTCCTTTTGATGATAATGTGTATTCATTCTAATTATAAATGAGCAAAGAATGACATATTCAGCTCCATTTCCACAATTAGTTCTTCCATGATTTTAAAAATTGGCCAGTCCAATCAAGTCAAGTGTGAACCAATGTTGGTCTAGCTAAAAATGGTCTTTTTAAAAAGGGTAGCGATTGTTGCACACAATGTGTACATACACACATTGCATGCAAACAACTGAAATTGTGACTTCAAGTCATTTTTCAAGTTTGAAATTGTGACTTTTAGTTGTTGCATGTGCACACTGTGTGCAACAGGATTTACCCTTGAACTTTGGAACAAATCAAATTGGTTCCCTAATCTTCTAATTTAAAATTTAAAACCCTTGAACTATGAAAAATATCCAAATTGATGCTTCTATTTCACTCTCATTTCATTTTTATTAAAAAGTCATTTTAGAATAATTTTATTAAAAAATATTTTTAAACTGAAATTTAATTAAAAAATTCAATATATTTTTTTATGCTTCTTCATATCAAGACCAACTATACAAAGCAATCGTTGGCCTTTTAATAATCATAGCCGAGACCCACCCAGTACAATAATAGTATGGAACATTGAACTCCTGGACTTCAGAAACAGTTTGTACTGCTTTTAGCCTTGTTTGCCCGGTCCCCTAGCCAAGACAATATGAATCCATACACAAGCTCCACATTCTCCTTAGGTTCACCAATCAACTGATGCCACATACTTGGAAAGATTTTCAGTATCTTGTCCTCGCTTGCAGCTGATTCATAGACGAACCTAGCAGACCTATAGTCACATACCACATCATCCTCTCCATGCCCCATTAGCATGGTAACCTCTAATTCATGGCAATGCCTTCTTATATACTCAGAAACTCTCAACAATTCCAATTCAGTTGCCATTGGCGGCTTCCCAGAGGCCTTACGGTTTGGATTTTTCACAACTAATTTCCTCTTCCACTCCTCCTTGTATGATTTACTAGCTAGAGGCTTTGAGATCACTATTTTCCATGTGGGTGCTAAGAATGCAGCCACAGGAAGTAGTTTTTCTAAGGTCCATGTGGGCTTGAATTTAGCCGAAATTCCACACATTGAACCATTCAAAATTAAGCCATTCCATTCTCTTTTTTGCTTTAAGCATACAAGAATAGCAATGGCACCACCAAGTGATTCACCATAAATGAAAGCTGGAAGCTTAGGGTGGTCAACTTTAATAGAGTCAAAGAACTGTATGCAATCACATACAATGGGCTCAATGTTGGGGATGTGACCAGGTAAGCCATCTGAATAGCCATGGCCTTGGAGGTCTATTGCACAAACAAGGAATCCAGCTTTGGCTATGGCCACGGCGGTTAGCTCAAAGAACCAGCTGCTTTCAGAGTTGTAGCCATGTACCATGGCTACTAGGCCTTTGAGTTGGAGAGTGGAATTGGGTCTCCATGATTGGGTGAAGATTTTCATGTTTTGTTGGTTTAGCATGAAGCTCTCTTTGTGGAGGATTTGGTGATTTTTGTAAAATTCTTCTCTTGTAAGGTCTCCATAAGGGCTGCTTTCATTAGCATCGTGTACGGGGTGAGACATTATGTTTTGAAGGAGTAACTGATTAAATTTGGAAGCTAAAGACAATGAAATAAGAAGCAAGAGACTAGAGAGCATGGGAGGATGGCATGCATTTCATTGCACTTTAAATAGGCTATTTAAATTCTTTTCTTGTTTATTTATTTGAGTTTGTTTGATTGGAGTCACTTTTTTGTAGCAATTAATGGTACTGCATTTTCCATTACTATTAGACATTGCACTACCCATGTGAAATTGAATGGAATTCATGCCTAATAAATTTCAAAGAAATGAATAAAAAAGTAGAAACCTCATAAGATAAGAGTATAAATGTGCTAGCTTGCTTTGCGTTATGCATATATGGTATAAAGCTATTCTCTCTAACTTCACCAGTCACTACTTACAGCCGGCAAATTATTATCCCAACTGTCCTGGTACCTAACAGTTGATGTGGCTTCAGGCGAAACACAACCTAAAAGATTTTTGGGTTATGTAATTAAAACATTTAGAATGTGTGTGGATAAATTATGATGGGACCATCAAAGTTAATATCTTATCCCCTTTTTTACCCATTATGATGATATTAATTATCAGCTAAGAGCTTTGTAGCTCAATTGGCATTACTTGATATTTCCATCAGAAAATGTTCAAAGTTCAAATCTCCCTATTATTGAATTTTCAGAAAAAAAGAAGAAGATAATATGTATTATCTCTAAATTCAATCCATTTGAATATGAACTATAACGATAGCTCTTGAATGTGATTTTTAGGATCTTAATTAGTGGCATGCAAGCTAATTAGAAATAAATATTTTCTTGTCATTTGTGGATTTGTAGAGAATCATTAATGTAAGCTTTAGATAAGTGTTGTGCTTTCCACATGTTTGATATTTGTTAGGAATGGTTCACCATTTAGCAAATTTTCCCTCATTTGATTCAACTTAGAGATGTTGATCTTGGTTTTTACAGTAGGATAAGTGCCATGAGGTTGGACTTGTATTTTTATATTGGAGTTTGTCTCATGACAATTTGAGGATTGTCACTTTATTATGGTATCACATTTTTTGGAAGGATACTAAATAGTTGATTCTTTGGAGAATTAGATGATAGAAGATTTTTATGAGACGAAGGATTAAGGCACAATGGTTGCTCACTCTTCACTCCTTGTTGCATAAGATATTATCTAGGCTAAGATTGTTTCACCTTGTTTAATTTAGTCCTTTTCAAGTGGACGTACAAAGTGGGAGTGATATCTTTGTCCACTATTCTTTAATTCTCGAAAATGGTACAAATCGTTTTGAACCATTAATGTTGACAATTGGTAGCTAATGTAGTTTGTGTGAGATCCACAGTTTCAGTTCCATAACTCTATAATCCATTGACATTTTCATTGAGGCAGAGCATCTAGTCTTGCCTTATGATTAATGGTAGAAAGATAAATCATGCCCAAAGTTAGATTATTTTATGTGCAAGAGTATGTTCACTCCGATATTAGTATAGACAGTGTTCAAATTTTTAGATTTACTCATGAGAGTTAAATTAGAAAATTAATAGTGCTCACCACATGCTTTGCTGAGTAGGACCAAACGTGTTTGCTTAGAAATATGATATGACATATTGAAATAGCAATTTAGATTTACCTAAAACCTGGGGTGTGGTCAGTAGTTGGTTGTGCCAGAAAAAATTGCTTAGTCCTCGATTTTGATATGATGGTTTTGTGTGCAATTCTACTTTGGTAAACAAGTAAGGAAAATGGATACTTGAAGTGCCTCTAAGTCACAATTGGGTTGTGACTTGTGATGATGCACAAAATCGTCAGTTAGTTGACTGTCCACACGCGCGCCAATTAAGGTACTCAAAGAATAAGAGAACAAAGACCAACATAGAGCATTGGTGGGGTGCCTGCCAAAAACCCTCTGAAGGTTAAGTCAGTGATAAAAGAATCTCCAAGAACTCTAAAG
Source organism: Notholithocarpus densiflorus (assembly GCA_030021035.2). NCBI lineage: Eukaryota > Viridiplantae > Streptophyta > Magnoliopsida > Fagales > Fagaceae > Notholithocarpus > Notholithocarpus densiflorus. The sequence goes on along the minus strand of JARYZH020011362.1, from coordinate 30,335 downwards.
TGTGAGAGCTAGGAAATTTCACGTACCTTAAGGAAGAGAAGACTTGGTGCTTATATAGTGGTGTAGAGTTGACCAAGATCCCTTGAATGTAGGATCTTTCCTTGTAGAGAAGATTTGGAGTTAAGGCCCCGAGATCTTAGGGCATTTCTTCCCATACTGGGAGGATACGAATATGAAGTAGGGTCTTTGTACGTGGCATGCAAGTTCTTTCCATATAGGGGGACATGAGTGGAGAACACGTAAAATATTGTGGGACCTAGTGTATTCAATTGTTGGTATGCAAGCCAATCCATCAGGAGTCCTTAGGATCGACGATGGAGGTACAGGTAATGCACCATGGCCACCAGGCTCGAAAGGGATGTTGCCCCGATGGGTCTTTGGGAGACTGATGGAGATATTGTACTGACGGGTCCGGTCTCAAGGAGATTGAATGAGATGTTTGCCTCGATGGATCCTGGGTGAGATGTTTATCCTGCTGGGTCAATGAGTTAAGAAATTTTCTTAGTCAAAAATACCCCTATCAACTTGTTATGAGATTGTATGGTGGTTGTTGGTATGCACTAAGAATCCTAATACCGTAGAGAAAGCACACATCATTTATTTGGAAAATATAGCCGAGGTGATTACACATGGACATGGTCCTAAAACACATGTTTGAGTTCTAAGTGTTTGCAGTTTACCATTGATATAATAGTTGCCCTTTCTCATACACATGATGTTGGGAAATCATTGCAGCATGATTTGAGTGTTAGTGGACAACTTAATAGCCCATACAACTCAATGTGGCTAGGAGCCATGGTGTAAATAATCACACGAGCGATAGCCCATGGAACTTGGATAGCAAGTGAAGATGAACACATGGTGTTTTTTGGCACTCAACGAGCTTGTAAAAGCTTGGAGGAGTTAGATGCGAGATCTCTTAGAGGCTTAGGGATAGTAAGTTGATAGAGGACTTCCTTTAGGCTCTTAAAGCAATTGGACTAAGATTACACACTAAATACGTTATTTTTTTAGAGATGAAAGAGAGGTCCACTCTAGCTTGTAACATATATACCACATGCATTTTGTGACCATCATAGACGAAAAAATGGATCTATTTTTCTTCATTATTTGAGTCCTATCTTTCTTAAGATAAAGTGATAAATTAATTTTTTTTTAATATTCATACACTATATTTCTATTTGGTTTTTAATTGTGAAGTTATGGTGGACTTATGTGAAATTGGCATCCATCCTCTTCTCTTTCTCTCTTGATCTTTGCTCTACCAAATAACGAAAACATTAATGTTTGTTATACATAACTAGTTGTACACATCCGTATACACAACATTGGAAATTGTGTTTTGAAAACACAATTTTAATTATAATTTTGAAATTGTAAAATCATGTTTTGAAAACATGATTTCATAATTTAATTAAAAACGTCCAAAACATAATTTCAACTAACGTGGCACTCACACCCGTACACACCGATGTGTAATTAACGTTCTAATGAAAGACCATCATCATTTGGCTTATCTCTAACCTCCGTTCTCCATCTTCACTTTTTTCTCTCTTCACAAACGCTATCTTATCTTTATAAATTTGATTCAATGTTCTTATTAAAAAAGTAGGGAAAATTTTAACTTACCCTCTTGTGGTTACCCACTTGAGGTAAGTTCAATTAGGGTTCCATAACCCACCTTGTTAAAAATAGAGCTAAATATGTAATTTTGCTTTACTTTTATGCCTCTCTCCTCCAAAAACACAAAAAATATAAAAATATAAGATCAAATAAGATCAAAAAGATGTTGGTAAAGTTTAAAAAAAAAATTATATACAGCTACATGAAGTATCGATTTGTCGTTGATTTACTGGGTTGTATGCACTGATATACTCCTTTGTATATATTCAAATACATTGGAATTTCTCATTGATTTGTTTATTTGCTGGTTAAGTTTTAGAGTGACTCTATAGTTTCAATCTATATATCTATATACATCTAAAAACTGAAACGTAGCATTTATTGTTGTTACAATCCAGTTAAGCCACATCAGCGTCCATATCATTATCCTTTTTTCTTTCCAATTTTTCTATAATTTTTTTAACATTCACTTATTTTTTTAATATTTACATTTTCTCTAACCTTTCTTTCTCCCTTACCTTTTCATCTCTCCACTACCTCTACCCTCTACTTTAATATCACTATTCATCTTTCCCTTTATCTTCCTTTATTTTGTTTCTTCTTTTTCACAATCTCTTACAATAAATTTGTCACCCTCTCTTCCATTGTTTGCATTGTTTTCCCTCACAAAAATGTTCTCTCTCTCTCTCTCTCTCTCTCTCTCAATTTTTAATTTGGTGGATTTTTTTTTTCTTGCATCTCTACTTTAGGTTGATAAATTTTTAAGTTTTTTAGAACTCTAATTTGCATTGTTTTCCCTCACAAAAATGTTATTTCTCTCTCTCTCTCTCTCTCTTTCTCAATTTTTAATTTGGTGGATTTTTTTTTCTTGCATCTCTACTTAAGGTTGATAATTTTTTGAGTTTTTTAGAACTCTAATTTGGGTTGATAAGTGATAGGCCACAAACTGAATTGATCCCTTGTGATAAAAATTAATTAGCCAAGTTATTAATTAATCAATTTATCATGCAAATGCGTGGTAACACAAACAAATCACCAAACAACTAAATACGCAGCGGAAAATAAAAGACACGGTGATTTGTTTATGAATGGGGAAAACCTAACGGCAAAAATCCCACCAGGTCATTTTCAGGTCACCACTCCCGAAATTCCACTATTATCACAACAAGCGGTTACAAGTAAAGGAATCCCAAGTACCTTACCAACTTACAGTTGAACCCTTACCCCAATACCCAATTGGACTTGTTTTGTAGTGACAATTTCCCATTTCTGATGCACGGCTCCCAAGTACGTGACTAACCAATGCGCGGATCCCAATACGCGACTTCAATTACCAACTAAGAAGGTTGTTGGCTGCAAAGTTCTTCAGTTCATCCACACGATGAAGATCAAGAAGATGCTTGGTCACAAAACCCTACGGTGCAAATACACAGCAACTTCTCCAAGAGAAAGAAATGAACAAGGGCAAGAACTTTGTCTTTGGTCACAATTTGCTTGAATAAGGTTTGCTCAATGCTTGTGCAACATGTGTACTCATTGACGGCCCTTAAAATAATCATTTTATATATTTAGGGTTAGGAGAAAAAAAAGCCCAAAAACATAATCACGGATCCTAAGAAAATCAGATCAAGATTCTGAAATTCATAAATCTCGACAGATAGGAGGTGTCGAGTAGCTGTCGAGCAGGTGTCGAGTACACGGGGTTGAAACAGCTTTCTTAAGCTCGATAGATGCAGCTGTCGAGCTTTAATGATTTTGCACTTTCAGCTTGTTTTCTTGGACAGACTTGAAGGCTTTAATACTTGATTTTGAAACACAGTTTCTAGAAGTATTTACACACATCCTAAATCTATCTAAATACAAGTAAAATGCGTTTTGTCAAAGGATATGCCAAATACATAAAAATATGTCCCTAACAATCTCCCCCTTTAGCAATCCGTGACAAAACCACAAGAGTACATTGAATGTCCTAGAATACATTCTACTCAAGATTACAGAATAAATAAGCCTAGTCTAAAAGATCTGAACCTTGGAAGTTGCTGCATGAAGAAGGTTCAGAATCTTGACTTGGCTTTAACTTGTCTTTCCTGAAAGGCACTAAACAAAACACATCAAGGTACCATGTGGAAAATAATGACAAGTTAAATAAACAAGAAACATGTGTATAAAGAGAGAAAAGAAACAACACATGTGAGATAAAGAGTGAAACACATACATCATCATCAAATATAGAAACAACACATGATGTATGTAAATGGTTACAAAACCAAAAAACACACAACACAAAAAATATATCAATATTATTGTGTATCAAACTAACTCTCCCCCTAAGTTAGTTACATCAAAAACTTTCTTCCCTTTAACATGAAGTTCTCCCCCTAAATCTATTACTCCCCCTGAGGAAAGACATTCAATTCTCAAATTTCTTCCCTTTTTTGACACGATTGTCAAAGGTCATAAAAAGCCAAAAGACTTGACAAGAGACAGACAGAAAACTGACACAGAGGGAATGAGGAGAGCAAAGAACCATAGACCTATAAGAAAAAGAGAAACAAGATGCTATGGACACAGATAAAAGAAAGATGCAAAACATGTGAAAAACAATGCATGCAAGAGGATCTCGATCGATCGAGAGGTGGCGAGACAGGTGTCGAGCATAATAGACATCGACAGATGCAGCTGTCGAGGATCTGTCAAGGGACAAATCAACAAAAGGCTAAAGAGAAGCTCAATCGATCCACCAGCTGTCGAGAAGTTATCGAGGGGACAGGAGCTTTCTCGATCGATCCACCAACTATCGAGGAAGTGTCAAGATTGCGATAAGAAAAAATTGAGGTAGCTCGACAGATAGCCAACTATCGAGGAGGTATCGAGGAGGTGTCAAGCCAATTTTTCAAAACAGTTTTTCGAGGAGAGAAAAACACAGATATGAATGCAATCAAGCATGCAACTCAATCATTGATCCAATCAACATAATAAGCTCTCAAAATCATCTCTCAACAAAAATTTTTAAGCACATGGATCCCAAAAACACACGCACACACTAAACAAGTCTAATCGATTTAATTTTTCAAAAACAAGTTAAGATAGTTTAGTGAGCATACATTAACACATGTAAAACCTTGTGATGACCAAATCACATTGTACCTGCACATGTATCAAGAGTAGCAAAGAATATTGCGTGTCGTGTGTGAAGAACATCGCAAGATTACATAAGTGTATACATGTTATGACGATTTGAGATATGAGAAAATCACTTTAACTCACACACAATCATAACTGTTTGATGGAGATTATCACCTTTGAGGTACATCCTATAACTCTCACATCTCCTAGAAAACACGCTTGCAATCATATTTAAAACATTTTTGATCTTTTTGCTTTTGATTTTTCTTTGCATATTTTTCTATTAAGCATATCATGCATGAGCATACAAGAGAGAAAAAAGAAATACCCAATGATATATGACATTCCAATTTTTGTTATGCCTAAGCACATAAATGTCATTGACACTGCACTTTTGCTATGCCGAAGCATACAGGTGTCATTATGATTGGCAGGCAACAGTGGTGAGATGATTATTTATGCCTTTCTCTTAGGATTTTCTAATCATTCCAGTCAAAAAGAGTGATACGAGTGTTAAGTACAAGAGATAACTTAATCTTACTCATCACAAACAAGAGCCACAAAGCTCACTTGCTTAGTTGTGCATAGAGATGCTCATCTAAGCTACAAGAGATACAAAGTTTAGAAAACTTTATTTCAATGGCCATCCAAGGTACACAAGTACCAATGTACACAAAACACACACTGTTTTTGTATTTTTCTGATTTTTCCTTTTTATTTTTATTTTGAAAACAAAACAAAATAAAAACTAAACAACCAAACAAAAACAGACAAACAACATGAAAGCATGAAAGAAAGATGCATATGCATGAAGGCATGATAGAAGGGTGCAGATGCATGAAAGCATGATTCCAAAAGCAGATAAGAAATCAAGCAAAGAGAGTCACACTTTAGATAGAAAAAAATTAAAGCAGAGGACAAACAAAAAAGACAATTAAGTCTTAGGCTCCTTTCTCATCTATACAGCCCGAGTCTTTGGCCGTAAAGATGAAAAGGCACGTGTCCTAGTATGTCTACTAAAGAACATAGAATTAAGATTCTCCTGAAATTGAGTTAAAAAGCTCAAAACTTTTAATAACTCTCTAAACAAAGGTGTAGATCCTTGAGAGGAAACCTGTGACCATTTGAACACTTGCTTTTGAGGATACAACCTAAAGCAATTAGGACGAATGTGTCCAGAAACACCACAATGGTGACAAACATCAGTAGTTTTAGAGCTACTCAGCTTCTTTGAAGAAGGTTTAGCCTTAGAGGTTGACAGAGAACTTAACTTAGGACAATTTGGCTTAATATGACCAACAATATGACAATGATGACAAGTGAGGACAAATTCATAATTTTTATTCAATTTAGGAGGAGTTTTAGACATAGGTTTAGAAACTTCAGCGTTAACATCATAAATTTTACTTTTGTCTATCCTATCAATATTAGCCTTTAACTCTTCATTATTTCTTTTAAATGGGGGAATATAAAAATCTTTTTCTTTTGAGTTAGGCTTAACAACAAGTTTGGCACTAGTTAATTTTTCAACTTCAGTTTTAAATTCAACTAGTTGCTCTTCCAAACTCTTAATTTTTTCCACCTGAAATGAAGTTTGATTTTTAAAATTCTCATTCAAATTATTGGCTTCATCCAATTTTGCAATCAAATCATCTTTTTCAAGTTTGACCTTTTTAAATTTAGTTTTTAATTTTGTAGAACATTCAAGAGATTTCATACAAAAATTATAAAGCTTGCAATAGGCATCTTGAATATGATCATTATCATTCAACATAAGATCATGCAAATCAAAACAATCAAGAGTTTCCATGACAACAAGAGTCAATGGATCACACAGCAAAGATTAAAACCTAATCAGAGTGTGCCCGCTCTGATACCACTTGATAGGCTACAAACTGAATTGACCCATTGTGATAGAAATTAATTAATTAATTAGTCAAGTTATTAATTAATCAATTTATCATGCAAACGCGTGGTAGCACAAACAAATCACCAAACAACTAAATACGCAGCGGAAAATAAAAGACACGGTGATTTGTTTACGAATGGGGAAAACCTAACGGCAAAAACCCCATCGGGTGATTTTCAGGTCACCACTCCCGAAACTCCACTATTATCACAACAAGCGGTTACAAGTAAAGGAATCTCAAGTACCTTACCAACTTACAGTTGAACCCTTACCCCAATACCCAATTGGACTTGTTCTATAATGACAGTCTGATGCACGGCTCCCAAGTACGTGACTAACCAATGTGCGGATCCCAGTACGTGACTTCAATTACCAACTAAGAAGGTTGTTGGCTGCAAAGTTCTTCAGTTCATCCACACGATGAAGATCAAGAAGATGCTTGGTCACAAAACCCTACGTTGCAATTACATAGCAACTTCTCCAAGAGAAAGAGATGAACAAGGGCAAGAACTTTGTCTCCGGTCACAATTTGCTTGAACAAGGTTTGCTCAATGCTTGTGCAACTTGTGTACTCATTGATGGCCCTTAAAACAATCCTTTTATATGTTTAGGGTTAGGAGAAAAGAAAGCCCAAAAATATAATCACGGATCCCAAGAAAATCAGATCAAGATTTTGAAATTCATAAACCTCGACAGATAGGAGGTGTCGAGTAGCTGTTGAGCAGGTGTCGAGCACACGGGGCTGAAACAGCTTTCTTAAGCTCGATAGATGCAGTTGTCGAGCTTTAATGATTTTGCACTTTCAGCTTGTTTTCTTGGACAGACTTGAAGGTTTTAATACTTGATCTTGAAACACAATTTCTAGAAGTATTTACACACATCTTAGATCTACCCAAATACAAGTAAAGTGTGTTTTGTCAAAGAATATGCCAAATACATAAAAATATGTCCCTAACAATAAGATTTACTTTTGTGTTTTAAGTTTTTTTTTTTTTTTTTTAATTTTTAAATGTTATCCTATTTTTGCATTATAAAGAATTAAAGATAGTATATAAAAAATAATATTATTCTATTACATAGCATGATTTGAATAATTTAGTGTTTATTGTTATATCTTTTCTTTTTACCTTTTTTTCTTTTCTTTTCATCTTATTTTATTCAGCATTGAAATAAGATGAGATCCTCCATATCATTAAATTATTTATATTTTCTCATCTTTTATTTAAAAAAAAAAATTAAAAATATAATATTTTACAATTTCTCCTACCTTTCTCATTCCCTTTACCTTTTCATCTCCCCAAACCCTCTACTTTAATATCACTCTTCCTCTTTCTTTTTATCTTCTTTTATTTTGTTTCTTCTTATTATTATTCTCCTGGCATAAATTTGTCATTCACTCTTCCATTCTATGCACAATTTTCCCTCACAAAAAAGGTTATTTCTCTCTCAATTTTTTGGTGGATTTTATAATTTTTCCTACATATTTGTTTTAGGTTGATAAATTTTTGTGTTCTTTAGAACTTTATTTTAGGTTGGTGCGATTTAATTTTGTGTTTTATGTTGTTTTTTTTTTTTTTTTGGTTCACTTTGATTGTTGAATTCTATCATATTGCATTATAAAGAATTAAAGGTAGTATATAAAAAATATAATTATTATTATTATATTTTTTAATTTGAAAGAATTATTATTATTATATTATATAGCATGCTTTTGATAATTTGGTGTTTATTGTTATATCTTTTATTTTTACTTTATTTTTTCTCATATTATTTTATTCAACATTTAAATTTAGCAATGTCCATAAGGGCCCAAGATCGTATATTGGGCCTTGAGCTTAATCTGAGGACATTGAATGGTCCGAGGAGGAACAAATAGTTATTAGGAGTTTTAATTTAGAGTCTCATGATAGGGACGTGCCTCGTGAACAGTCGAGAATGAAGGAAACCCAAAAATATTTAAGGGAAAGCTGCTACCACCGCATTAAATGCGCTGCAACTACTTTTCTGGCCGCATTTATGTGGAGAAGACCTCTGAACAGTGCTGTCTTGGCTACCACAACTAACAGAAAGCCAAAGAGGGTGTCCGATGGGACAGGTACCCAAGTAAGAGCTCAGATGATCAACAAGTGTAGGATTAAGATGGTCTAAAGGGAGCTATATAATGTGAGAGACCCTTCATGGGATGGGGATTAGAAAAATAAAGAGGGGACACTGTGGCAATCTAAATTGTCTTAGTATCCAATTGTGATCAATTTGTACAAGTGTGACCTCCTCGGACTGAAAGTCCATTGATATCAGAACCCCTTATTTGTGTTTGATTGTTATTCAATTCAGTACTAGTCGTTGTTCAACTCATTAGGGCCTAGTTCTTTAACCCACTCTCTACAAATTTATTGCACTGGGCTCATCGGACCAAAATCCCATACAGTTTGGGCTTGGGTCGTAAATTGCGTCCTTACAAGCAATATCCTTCATATCATTACATTATTTATATTTCCTCTCATTTTTTATATTAAAAAATTAAACATATAATATTTTACTTAAATTCAATAAATAAAATTCTTCTCATAAAGTGGAGTAATGCTAGAAACCACTCATTCTCACAATCAATACATTAAAGGAAAAATGGAATACAAAACAAATATCAATTTAGAAACACTTAATTAAAAAACAATAATGAGGATATCAAACCAAATATAACATAAAGAAACTAATAGTGTATATTTAATGCCATAGGATCATCATCAAATTTTTAAAAACGATAGGTTGTCGAGAGAGAGAGAGAGAGAGAGAGAGAGAGAGAGATGGCAATGAAAAAAAATTACAAAGTAATAAAAAGTAGATAAAGAAAAAAAAAATCAAACGTCATTAGTAGACGTTAATTGAAAAACAAAGACGCTATAAGGAGAAGTAAAAATTAAAATAGAGATGTCCATATAGAGAATATTAAAAACTTTATAGTGTAGTAAAATAAACGGTTACATTCACTTAAAAAATTAAAAATTAAATCAATAATCAACAATTAAATACAATCATAGTACTAAATTTAAACTTAAAACTAACCAAACTTTAATCATAGAAACCATATTTCCAATCATAACTAAAAAAGTGATATTCTCCAATAATAATTGAAATTGCATAAGAAATAAAGTTAGAAAATTTTAAAATCCTTTTAAAATTGCATAAGAAATAATATATATATAAAATTTTCATACATTGTTACTTTTTGAAAATCTAATGAACGATGTTGCCTCTCATTTAACGTCTCTGTTATACAAATCATCAGTTAGTAAATATACAATAGTAAGAAGTATTACAAATGAGATTATTAAAAAAAGATAAAGTTAATTAGTAACTATTATTATGGAGTAATAGTCTATAGTTTTACGCATCTAAATAGTAGAATATATAGAGTTTACTTAAAGGTATATGTAAAGATTCACATTATTATATGTATATATATATATATATAATGTAAAGGTTTAAAAAAAAAAGTCATATATAAGGTTTTAAAAAAATATATTTAATGAGATCACAAAAAAAAAAAAAAAAAAAATCACGCGCAATGCGCGGGCTTGCAACTAGTACTAGATTAAAGTAGTATATCTACAGGATTTATGATCATAAACTTGAATACTTGTTTGAAGGAACAACTGGGAATCTTTAAAGGAGTGGGGCACAGCTGCTTTGAAGGATACCCCTCCAATGCCTAGAGAACAATATTGAACACAGCACCAAATATAATTGCTTGTGATTGAAAAGCATCGTGTTGTTTTGTCTTTTAATTTGCTGATAATGTTTACAGCTACTAATTCATTTTTGCTAAGTAATCCATTGATTGAGTGTTCATACCATACATCCTTTCAATTGAGAAGCATGTTTTATCTTGAAATCTCTCACTCAATTAGTTTGTGTAAAGTCATTGGCCCACTGCTTACAACCTTTCTTACGGCCTTCATTTATTTTAGAGTATCCAATCTATACAAAAGATGTAAATCATTAATCACTGGTACCTTAGTACATTTTTTTTTTTTGAGAATACTAAGTATTTTTAACACACACACGAGAAGAAAGGAGAATATTTTTTTAAAGAAACTTACAGTAGTGTATATGCAAAAGGGCCTGTACCTTAGTACATTGATTTGCTTATAGGAAGTTTGTTTGTGGACTGAACTGAAGAATGGGAGTCCACAATTAATTGAGTTGGATGATCAACCAATGGAGTGGACTTTAACTTAGGCAAAAGAGGATTTTAATTTAAAAAAAAAAAAACTTTACCAATATCTTTTTGATTTTATATTTTTATGTTTTTTGTGTTTTTTAAGGAGAGACATAAAAGTAAAGCAAAATTACATATTTAATCATATTTTAAACCGAGGTGGGTTACGGAACCCTAACTAAGTTAACTTCAGATAGGTAAAGTGTCAAATTTCAAATTACATGTAAACAACTTAAATTTCGGTCAAACTATATGTGAGTAAGTTGTAATTTACCCTAAAAAAGAAAAAGAAAAAGAAAAAGAAAAAAGAAAAGAAAAAGAAAACACTTATCCAAAATTTCCAAGGGCTTTTAACAATCCTCCACGGCTCCACCATTGGGAATTTATCATCTTGTAGATGTCAATGAGGCTCACATAGATTGGAAAAAAGTGGGGCGGTGGGTTGGCAATGCTTTAGCGGGACTTCAGAAATCTTTCAAAAAGAGAGAGAGATTTTGAGTGCATGGGCCATCCGTTACGCTCCATCTTTATTATAAAAGCTTAGGATCCCAGTACATTAAAACAGTCAAAAAACATGACTGACGGTGCTTAGGAGCAAAGTTATACAAGGTTGTAATTGTGTTCCAATGTTTCCCCTGTATACATCATACAATCATCAACCATGTCAAGCTTTGCGCTCGGTTAATTGTTATGGCTTAAAAAATAAAGATCACTATTCATTACGAATAGCACACGTTAAGTTATACACAGCCGTACACACTCCAGATTAAAACACAATTTCAGTTATAATTGTAAAATGGTAGAATCGTGTTTGTGTTCTCATACACCCAGACACAGCGTGTAACTGTTATCACTCCTTATGAATATTGGTACTCTCCAGCCTTTTTGCTGTCTCAATCGTTAGCAGCTCTTATTTCTGGTACAGCATAAACCAACTGAAAGTTTCAAACTGAATTTCATTGAAAATGAGGACAGGTCAGTCTTTCCACTAAGAAAGTTCTTTCTTTTTTTTTTTTTTTTTGGTGGGCCAGATGTTTCAAACTTCTTTACTTAGAATAGTTCTATTAAATGACAAATATAAGGTGTAAAGTAGTAGAAAGAGATTTTGAGTTAAGGCCATGAGGTCTTAGGGCTTTTTTTCTCATTCTGGGAGGATACAAATATGTAGTAGGGTCTTTGCGCGTGGCATACAAGTTCTTTCCATATAGGGGGACATGAGTGGAGACCACGTAAAATATTGTAGGACTGATGACGGAGCTACAGGTAATGCCCCATGGTCGCCGAGCTTGAAGGAGATGCTGCCCCGATGGGTCTTCGGGAGACCGATGGAGATATTGTACTGATGGGTCTCAAGGAGAAAGAGGTGCTTGTCCTATCGAGTCTCAGAGATTGAACAGGATGTTTGTCCCAATGGGTCTTGGGTGAGATGTTTATCCTGACGGGTCAAAGAGTTAAGAAATTTTCTTAGTAAAAAATACCCCTATCAACTTGTTATGAGATTGTATGGCGGTTGTTGGTGATAGGACTGACGAACTCTCTTTCTTTGGACGACCTTATCAAATACAGTCGTCCACCTCTACATGGCATGGACGAAAGCAGGCGAGTCATTAATAAGAAGATTCAATGCCTCAAACAGTTACCAAATAGCTGTCAGACCGTTGAAGGTTCATCAAAACTCACATTAATAAGCCCTAAGGCGTTATAGGAAGAGCACTAAAGCCACAATTAAGGCCCCAACGGCTAGAAACTATGAAGCTATATATACACACTCATCAAAGACAATCAGGGTACATAATTTTTTTTTTCCAAAGATACTCTTACACAGATATCTCTAATATTCAAAACTTTCTTATTTCTCTTACAAAGCTTCTATACACTAACTTTGGCATCGGAGACGTTGTGGCAGGCACTACACCAGTGACCACCTTAGAAGAGCCTTTGTTCCACGTTCGTAGGAGCAGTGACGAGGATCTGGTTCCATTTGGACGTACTTACAAGACTGACGATTTATACATCATCAGTTGATATGCACTAAGAATCCTAATACCGTAGAGAAAGCACACATCATTTATTTGGAAAATATAGCCGAGGTGATTACACATGGACATGGTCCTAAAACACATGTTTGAGTTCTAAGCGTTTGCAGTTCACCATTGATATAAATATATAATAGTTGCCCTTTCTCATACACATGATGTTGGTAATATCATTGCAGCATGATTTGAGTGTTAGTGGACAACTTAATAGCCCATACAACACAATGTGGCTAGGAGCCATGGTGTAAATCACACGAGCGATAGCCCATGGAACTTGGATAGCAAGTGAAGATGAACTCATGAACACATGGTGTTTTTTGGCACTCAAGGAGCTTGTAAAAGCTTGGCGGAGTTAGATGTGAGATCTCTTAGAGGCTTAGGGATAGTAAGTTGATAGAGGACTACGTTTAGGCTCCTAAAGCAATTGGACTATGATTAGAAACTAAAGACATACGTTATTTTTTTAGAGATGAAAGAGAGGTCCACTATAGCTTGTAACATATATACCACATGCATTTTGTGACCATCATAGACGAAAAAATGGATCTATTTTTCTTCATTATTTGAGTCCTATCTTTCTTAAGATAAAGTGATAAATTAATTTTTTTTAAAAATATTCATACACTATATTTCTATTTGGTTTTTAATTGTGAAGTTATGGTGGACTTATGTGAAATTGGCATCCATCCTCTTCTCTTTCTCTCTTGATCTTTGCTCTACCAAATAACAAAAATGTTAATGTTTGTTATACATTACTAGTTGTACACATCCGTACACACAACATTGGAAATTGTGTTTTGAAAACACAACTTTAATTATAATTTTGAAATCGTAAAATCATGTTTTGAAAACATGATTTCATAATTTAATTGAAAACGTCCAAAACACAATTTCAATTGACGTGGCGCTCACACTCTGTACACACCGATGTGTAATAATTAACGTTCTAATGAAAGACCATCATCATTTGGCTCGTCTCTAACCTCCATTCTCCATCTTCACTTTTTTTCTCTCTTCACAAATGCTATCTTATCTTTATAAATTTGATTCAGTGTACTTATTTAAAAAAGAGGGAAAATTACAACTTACCATCCTGTGGCTACCCACCCGAGGTTAGCTTAGTTAGGGTTCAGTAACTCACATCTGTTAAAAATAGGGCTAAATATGTAATTTTGCTCTACTTTTATGTCTTTCTCATCCAAAAATACAAAAAAACATAAAAATAGAAGATCAAAATAAGATAAAAAAGATGTTGGTAAAGTTTTAAAAAAAATTATATACAGCTACATGAAGTCTCGCTTCGTCGTTGATTTACTGGGTTGTATGCACTGATATACTTGTTTGTATATGTTCAAATACATTGGAATTTCTCATTTATTTTTTTTGCTGGTTAAGTTTTAGAGTGACTCTATAGTTCCAATACTAGATTAAAGTAGTATATCTACAGGATTTATGATCACAAACTTGAATACTTGTTTGAAGGAACAACTGGGAATCTTTAAAGGAGTGGGCGCAGCTGCTTTGAAGGATACCCCTCCAATGTCTTGAGAACAATATTGAACACAACACCAAATATAATTGTTTGTGATTGAAAAGCATCATGTAGTTTTGTCTTTTAATTTGATGATAATGTTTACAACTACTAATTTTAGTTTGCTAAGTAATCCATCGATTGAGTGTTCATACCATACATCCTTTCAATTGAGAAGCATATTTTATCTTGAAATCTCTCACTCAATTAGTCTGTGTAAAGTCATTGGCCCACTGCTTACAGCCTTTCTTTTGGCCTTCTTTTATTTCAGAGTATGCAATCCATACAAAAAATGTAAATCATTAATCACTGGTACCTTAGTACATTGATTTGCTTGTAAGAAGTTTGTTTGTGGATTGAATTGAAGAATGGGAGTCCACAATCAATTGAGTTGGATGATCAACCAATGGAGTGGACTTTAGCTTAGGCAAAAGAGGCTTTTAATTTTAAAAAAAGTTTACCAATATCTTTTTGATTTTATATTTTTATGTTTTTTGTGTTTTTGGAGGAGAGATATAAAAGTAATACAAAATTACATATTTAGTCCTATTTTAAACAAAGGTGGGTTACGGAACCCTAACTAAGCTAATCTCATGTGAGCAAAATGTCAAATTTCAAATTACATGTAAAAAACTTAAATTTCGATCAAACTACATATATGTAAGTTGTAATTTACCCTAAAAAAGAAAAAAAAGAAAAGAAAAAGAAAACACTTAGCCAAATTTTAAATTTTGGTCCAACTACACATGGGTAAGTTGTAATTTACCCTAAAAAAGAAAAAGAAAAAGAAAAAGAAAAAGAAAAAGAAAACACTTCGCCAAATTTTCAAAGGCTTTTAGCAATCCTCCACCATTGGGAATTTATCATCTTGTAAATGTGAATGTGACTCACATCACATACATTGGAAAAAAGTGGGGGCGGTGGGTTGGCAATGCTTTAGCGGGTCTCTAGAAATCTTTAAAAAAGAGAGAGAGAGATTTTGAGTGCATGGGCCATCCGTTTTATGCTCCATCTTTATTATAAAAGCTTAGGATCCCAATACATCAACAGTCAAAAAGCATGATTGGCGGTGCTATGGAGAAAAGTTATACAAGGTTGTAACTCTGGTCCAATGTTTCCTCTGTATACATAATACAAATCATCAACCATGTCATGCTTTGCGCTCGGTTAATTGTTATGGCTTAAAAAATAAAGATCACTATTCAGTACGAATAGCACCCGTTAAATTATACACAGCCGTAGACACTCAGAATAAAACACAATTTTAGTTATAATTGTAAAATAATAAAATCGTGTTTGTGTTCCCGTACACCCCACATACCGTGTGTAACTATTACCACCCCTTATGAATATTGGTACTCAGGCCTTTTTGCTGTCTCTATCCTTAGCGGCTCTTATTTCTGGCACAGCATAAACCAACTGAAAGTTTCAAACTGAATTTCGTTGAAAATGAGGACAGTCCAGTCTTTCCACTAAGAAAGTTCTTTTCTTTTCTTTTTTCTTGGTGGGCCAGATGTTTCAAACTTCTTCACTTAGAATAGTTCTAGTTAAATGACAAATATAAGGTGTAAAGTAGTAGAAAGAGATGAAAGAAACAGCATTATTAGTGATCATGATGAACATGATTGTTAAATAAACAATTATTTTTGCTCCTGCAGTTGTACATATTACTATTAAAGATTCTTAAACCTAAATCTTGGTCTAACAAATAAAGCAATGCTGCAATTATTTAAATGTAGCAGCAGTAAGTAACAGTACAAATGTAGAAACGGTACCTTGCTTGGCCCAAGATCTTAAATCCTTGATTTTTTTTTTTTTTTTTTTTTTTTTGAGAATGAAAAAAAAGAGTTTCATTTTTTTTTAGAGAGTTTTAACTTATGGCATCCGCTCCTGATAATAACTCTTTATCATCAGACCAAGACATCAATCAGTTTTTGGTGTAGACAGGAATTGAACCCCAAATCTCTTATACAACCATCAGAGACTTTCCCAATTGATTCTCATTGCTTTATTCTCATCAAAGTTTTATGCCTAGACTTTATCACAATTAGTAAAAAAAATAAAAAAAAAGAGAAAGAAAAAGAGAGAGAAAGGCCCATGATAATTTGCCATGATTTAATGGCAATTCTATTATCTTCCATTGACTTGCATTTGATCTTTATTGCATCCCTTCTCATGCCAGACTGAAGCCACTAAATAAATTGAAAATTCCGAATTTTATGAGCACTTTAATCAATATAATTAGTCAACGCTTTCTTCACTCAACAAATGATCACAAAAAATGCTCTCAAGTCTTTTACTTGGGGAGAAGTGAAATTAAGATAGATGTTTGATTCAAATATACTTATTATGTGAACTGCTTTTTTTGGGTCAACATTTATGAAAAGGGATTATCTTAATCTTCTTAATATTAAAGATAAAGAAAAGCCATTCTCTCACAATATGTATAAATAAATAAAGAAAGCCATGTTACTATCTCTAATCTAGATTATAAAAGAGAGAAAAAAAACCAAAAAATTTATAGTCAATAATGAAACCATATATAGAGGATGACTTTATAGATTTCATGACTTATAATCAAAGTCAACAGTCCATTTCTTCTTTGTTAGAATATAAGTTACGTTTTAACTTTTAACCACATAAATTTTGGGTAAAGAAAAAAACAAAAGAGAAAAACCATAACATCATTGGAAATATAAATAAAACAATAAAGAATTTTATTCACCTAACACTAGTTTGCTAATACAAACAAACTCTCTGATTTAGACCAATAACTATATTCACTCCCAAAAAAAATAAAACACTCAAAAAGACTTTAGCGTAGTAGTCTTGATTCTTGAAGTAAAAAAGGGGGCAACTTGGGTAAATTACTGGTATTATGGGGCCAATTTACAAGCAAGGACTTCTCTCCCGCTCACCAAAATGGTCTGTCTGTCTGCCCCAGCTTTTATATAATCTTCTTCAAAACCCTAAAAGCCAAAACTGAATAACAAACCCAACAGACACAAAGATCAGGCAGCCTTTCTTCACCCAAAAAAAAAAAAAACTCTTTTTTTAAATTTCAATGCCCATTTTGGGATTTTCAAACACTTTCTGAACCTTAAGTTTTCGAGGGAAATAAGGTTTCTCCCACTACTACTGTCTACTTGGGTTTTATCTTCTTCACCAGTAAGTATTCTTTGTTGCTGAAGTTCATTTCTTTTTGGTTTTTTTTTTTGAACTAATAATAAGCAGTGTTAATGAGTTTAAGCTAAGTTGTCAGTTCATTTTTGGTGGTTTCAGCTTTTGGGTGTGTGTTTGGTTGTTGAGAAAATGAAGGAAAATAATAGTGGTTGTTAAAGGTATAGACTTTTGAACTCAGTTGGGTATTTGGGTCCCAAATACAACTACTTGGGTTAGTTAAGTTGTTAAATTTTGAATTTTGAATTTGTGGGTATGGAGAGAATTGAATGCACAAGATTCAAGACTCTGTTTTGGTTTTTGTTTTCCCCAAATTTCTCAGTAACTAAAGAGACCCTTTTGTGATTTGGCTCATATTTTACAAGAATTATAGGTACCCATTATATTGCAGAATAGGAAAATGTGATTTATTCCCATAAAAAAAAGAAAAAGAAAAAAAGAAAATGTGATTTACAGTTCTTTCTGAATATTTTCATTATAGTTTTTGTTCTTTATTGTCTTCTTTATATTTGCAGTTTTGCAAGTCTGGTATGGAATCTCATAAGCGATTAAGCTGTAAATAGGCTTTTTGGTATATTATGGAGGACGTAAGGGTTATGGATGCTGGTGTGGCTCTGTGCCGTGATGGGTTGGGGCAGCATGTTGATAACTTTCAAGTAAGTGAGATATTGGGTGATGAGATCCTTGAGAATTTGGACTCATATTTTCAAGATATCGATGATCGGTTGACTATTTCTAGGATGGTGAGTGACTCTGTCATAAGGGGCATGGTTAATGCAGTTAAACAAGAAGCAGATGAGAAAATTGCCCAGAAAGAGTTGGAGGTGGAAAAATTGAAGCATATGCTACATCTTAACCATGTGGGTGCAGATGAAAATGAATCTTTGGGATCTGCTTTGATGCACCATGAGTCCAAAAGCACAAGTCACCACAGGATGTATTGTAACTGTCCAGATGCTTTTGTAGAGCATGATAGAATGAAAGAATCTTTGGGGAGCCTTAGAAATGCAGCTAAAGAGCAGTTCAAGAACCTCAAGAAAGCAATTGATGGTGTAAGAGGGTGTAGTTCTATTAGGAAGATTAATTCTGGTTCTGAGCTGCTGGGATTGGGTGGTATTCTTCCGGAGAAGGCATCCGAAAGATGGGTTGATGTGGATGAAATTCTTGAAAGTCTAAATGCTACTTTTGACACAGTTCATGAACGAGTGGAAGATATGTTTGAGTTGTCTAGGGAATCACTCTGTTCCTGGCAACTAGAGCAAGAGTTTAAAGCAGAAATTGAAGGTATGGTAATTAAGAATTGCATTCGGAGTCTTCAAGAAGGGTTAAAAGAAAGACTTTGGTATCAAAATGTGCAATTTGGTGGTAATGAAAATGTGAATTGGCTTGAAAAGATTAATGATGTCTCAAGTTTACGGCAGGAACTGGAGGCCATTTCAAAATCACGGTCTATTCATGAAAGTCGGCCACTAACTTCTCTGGGGTCCTTAGAGTTTAGTGAGGAGGGGAGTAGTGATAAAAAGGCTGATCATTTCCTCCGCAAAAGCTTAAGCAATAGTGTTTCATTCTCCACTTTGATTTGGGAAGGAAATGGCAAACATGAAGATTCAAATAGTAATATCCCAGAAAATTCAGATCCTGCCAAACTAAAGCAAATGTCAAGAGAAGAATTGATTACTGAGATGACCAACATGAGGAGAAATCATGAGTCTAAAGTGCAAGAGTTAACTGAAAAAAATTTTAAACTGATGCGGGATATACTGTGTTTGAAGGAAAGGGGATCTGCTTCACCGTTGAAGAAGGATAATGAGCTTGACGTATTAAAGAGAAAAATTCCCCATTTCATTTCAAAGTTGGATGAAATTCTTGTGGAAAATAAGATGCTATGTGCATTTAGTAAAAATGCCGAAAATCTTGGCAGTTTGAAGGACAGACTGGAATCCCTTCTTTTAGAAAATTGCCAGCTTAGAGACTGGCTTGCAGATAAGACAAAGGAAGTTTCTGATACTGCAGATAAACTGTCTCAGCGCCAACTAATGGAGGCTAAGTTATTGTGTGCTATAGAAGATGCACAAATTAAAGCTTTAATTTGTGAAGATGTTTATAAATGTGTTTTCAGGGAGTTAATTGGCCAAATTAAATGTGTCACCGAGGAGTCAGATTTGAAGTGTAACATCGTGCGGGAAATTTATGAAATTATATTAAATGAAGCTGCTTATCTTGCTAAACCTAGAAGCAACTCCAATATTGAAGATTCTGATATAGAGTCCATTATCATGCAAGGGCTGTGTGGGATTATATTTGAAGAAGCCCTGAAAGATGCTGAAGAGAAAGTCAGTAACTTGAACATGAAATATACTGATGAAAATAAAATTCGAGTTACTCTGGAAATGAAGGCACTAGAAAAAGAAGAAGTCTTAAGATTGGAGCTTGTGGATAAGAAAAAACTAAAGCAAGAGATATGCTCACTGGAAGAATCGATTGAAGAAATGGAGAAGTTAGCACAGGAAACAACAGTTGCATTGGCAAATGAGAAAGTGCGATCTGAGTTAGCTTGTCAAGAGCTTGATAATTTACGGAATCAAAAGATTAAGGCGTTAGAGCAAATTGAAACATATAAGGCGGAGATATGTGAGTTAAATCAGAAGCTTGAACTAAGAATGAAACAGTTGACGGAAGTTGATGAAGAGAGAAGAATGATTCATGCTTTTGCCCAAGAGAAGCAGAATGCGTTGTTATTGGTCAACAATAAAGAGAGGGAGCATCAGAAGCAAATGGAATTATTAGTTGCTCTTGCACAGGGATTGTCAAATGCGGTTGCTGGGTTTGAATGTAGAGTAACAGAAAATATATCAAATATAAGTTTGAGGTAATAATTGTTAACTCTTTAAACTTTATTTTATTTATTTATATATATAAATATATATATATATATATATATTAGAAACTCTGAGCTAATAGTGACTATTGTGTATGTTATTTTGTGCTCTGGCATGATTATTGTGACTTTTTTTTGATAGATAACGAAAAATTTTATTAAGAAAAAAAATAGCCGACCCTAATTTTTTTTTTTCCTAATAAAATTAAAAAAATTTATTGTGATTGAGGATGTCTGGTTAAATTTATAAGATATCTGTGTCTTATAACATAAAAACCCACATATGCATGTGTGTATGATCTATTAAATGATGATTATAGTTCTTTAAGTGGCTGAAAGAGGTGAGACTGGAGAGACAAATATTTAGGACACAACCAATCTGCTTCATGTTGATATATGACTAAGATTTACATAAACTGAGACTTGAAGAATCCCGTTTGGCTGGAAGATCAGAACTCATCTAGATTCTAGAATATGCCCTTTATTTGGATAGCATTATATATGCTTTATATGTTTTTATTTTTTTCCCTCATCATCATTATCTGTAAGTTTTAAGTGAATTTTAGATTGAGGTTATTTACTTGAAAGTCACTTTAGACAATGTGCATTTCTTTTCAGGTTGGAAAATTTGAGTTCTGAATCGCGTTTGCTTATCCCAAATGCTAATGTACTTCGAAGAACAGGGTTGTCATACAAGCAGATGCTTGAAAGGAAATGTTCTGACCTTGAAAAGGCTGAATCTGAGGTATGTAGATAAGAAATTTTGCAGTAGTTGTAGGTGATGCATATTGTTGCATTTCAGCTTGATCTTATGGTCTTATAATCTAGTCCATGCTAGGGTATTATGTATTTACTTGAAAATGGAATTGAATGTGACACATCTTCAGCTACCCAAAAAAAAAAAAAAAATGCTTGTCTGGTGATATATTGGTAACAGAACTTAACAGTATTAGTATATAGAGGACCATCCTCTTTCACTGCATAGAGGACCATGCAATGAGATGGTTTAACAATGCTATATTTTATGATTTTAAGTCTCTTAGTGACTATTTTACCATCACTGAGCTGTTAAGGTACTTTTCTTAGTCTCTAATTCTTAATAGTTGTGTCATGTTGGGCTAGGAATATTTGCTACAGTAAAAAATCCAGACTGTCAAGAGTCGCTAATTTTACCAATGATTGGATTTATAGAGATGCAAACAAAACTAGGACGAAAAAGTTGGATCTGCTCATCATTGGCATCTCTTAATCATCTTTGAAAAATTAGAGAGAAAATTATATGCATGACTTGTTTAGGATCTACCTTCAAGCTTCATTGTACATTATTTGGAATAAAATATCTGAGCTACCTCTTGTGGTTGGTGATATGTCTGTTTACCATTTCTCCAATACCAGAAAGTATCTTTTTTTTCCTGATTAGCTGGAAAAAATGGTGCACATCCTGACAATAAATTTTAGAATTCTGGTAAATTGGGAAATTAATTATTATATCAAATCTTATCGGAGATACATTTTCGCTGTTAGGAAAAATAAACAGAGGATGTTGTTAAGAATTATTAATTGCATCTGTAGTTTTTATATATAATTCAGGATTTGGCCTTTTATTTTATTTCTGTAGCAATTTTATTGGATTTTATTTTTGAATTTCAGGTTGATCTTTTGGGTGATGAAGTTGATGCTCTTCTAAGCCTTCTTGAAAAAATATACATCGCACTCGATCATTATTCACCAATATTGCAGCATTATCCAGGAGTAAGATTCTTTTCTCCTTCCATTGGTTGCGTTCCTTTTATGTTTTGGTTAGTCCTGGTCATCGAAGATTTGTTGTGTGGAATCAATAAATTTTTTAACATTCATTATTGTTTCTTAACAATCATCTATATTGTGGAATCAACGAATTTTCTAACATCAATTATTGTTTCTTAACAATCATTTTTGGCAGCCTTCTTCATGTCTTTTTTTAGTATTGCTTGAAACTTTGTCAAGTTTTTTTGCTTTCTGACACCAATTAGTCTTTTCATACCTGAAAGGCAGAAACAATCCATGTGTTTTGTAGACATTCCTTGTCATACTTTGGAATTATAAAGATCGCACCTTTCCACATGTTGTGCAACTTTGAATTACTGAAATTTGTTGTCTGTGATCACTTTTAAAAATGGAAAAAAAAGGTTGACATTGCTAAAAGGGCAATAAAATTGTTTTGGATTGAACACACTCATATCAAGAAGGCCAAATTTAAAAAATATGCTTTCTTAAAGGAGTTAATTATGATTATTGTGGTTATCAATCAACAATTCTATCTGTACCATTAATTTGTATATACTAATCTTTTTATTTTATAGAAACATCAGTCTAACTATCCAGCTTTTCCATTGTTGCAGATTATTGAAATCCTGAAGCTAGTAAAAAGAGAATTGAGTGGAGAATCTACTAGACCAGTTTGATTTGTTCTTTCATTAGGTACAGTTGACCAATTTGTGGTGTCATTTCCTAGTTTGTCATATTAATGCAACATGACTGACATATTACTTTGGCTTTTGTGTATGTCTAGAAAGATTTTAGCTTCGCTTTATTTTTTGAAATAAATTATTACATATTTTACTTGACTTGATAATATTAGTTAATTTCTTTGCTGTTTGTTTTTGGTTTATAGGTGCAAGGCTACAAATTTTGGTTTCTATTGCTGCATGTTTGGTTATTGCAGCATCTTCTGGGAGTCATTGCCGAGCATCCATTGCTTTTATTAAAATAGCCAAACAATAGAAGAACATACCGGTATACTTGAGCTTTAAAAGATATTCCTCTATTTGAGGTTTTTTGGGTCACTAAAGAAGGATTTTTGAAGAAGATACATAGCTTATATATATATGAGAGTAGCCAAATAGTTACAATTGTATGGGCATGGCAACTTGGAGGGTTTTGTGGCACAGAATTGTCAAATTTTTCTTTTTGTCCTTTGAGCAATAGGTATTTCCCTAGTCTCCAGTAAATCAGAGAGGAATTTTTTTTTTCTTTTCTTATTCACTTTCCCACTGCTTTATATAGGTTCATAGCTCCTAATGTATATGCGTTTATAAAAAGTAGTTTTTAGTTTTACCAGGTATATTTAAAATCCTCTCACTATGCGAGGTAAGCATTTTGTTGTTTTTTGTTCTCACATACTTCAGTGTAAGAAGCGAAAGTTATTCATGTGGGTTTTGTTGGGGAGAAGCTTGGTGGATAACAAAAAGTGAAATATGTAGAGCCAAAACACAATCTTGGTTCCTGAATTATGTGTTAGATTTCATGCTTGCAATATTGATTATTTTAATTTAGTCCTTAGTGTGATTCTTATTTACCTTTCTATCAAGTAATAATAGAGACTATTTCTTTTGACATGATAGAGCAACATTCTTTCATTGGATCCACCATTGACATCATTATGTAGCGATCACAAGAGGCCATGTCAATAGTTGTGAAAAATGTTTTATCCTTGACATTTTACCTTACCATCACTAGCAAATAGCAATTACTGATGTGGTAGACATTTTTTATGTCTTTAGAATGCTCACATGTTGATTTTTTAAAATTAAAAGTTGAAGGACGACACTTATTTTGGACTTGTATACCGAACATGGTTGTGACGTTAGAAATCGTCATTTGTAAAGTAGTAATAGGGGGCCAAAGGGTAACCTGTTGACATGTTTAAAATTTCAAGGACTTATTTCTGGGGATATAAGGTAGATATAGATAATTAAAAAAAAAAAAAAAAAAAAAAAAACTTCATAAAGTATGGAATAATCAAGGATCTGGTTTAGGAATTCTGGTAGGTCCTCTGTCCATGTATAATCCTCATTTGTCTGGTTTGCAAAAAATACTAATTTCCTTGTCGCTTTGTTGTTTGCCTTGCTTCTATGCTGGATTTTCCATCTTCCACATTGATGCTCCAAGCGAAAACAACTCAAGGGATTATAGGATTTTGGCTCTTTATGATGAGTCTTGACCGATAAATATAATCTGGTGCAGGAGTTCAGAATTTTGGTGCTCTAAAATAGAAGGAAAAAAGGTTATGGAGTATGGAACTGCTTGTCCTTTATATATGTGGTAGATAAGATAACCTTACCTTCAGAATTTGGGCTTTGTAAACTACCTAGCATTATAGTCTCACTCTCAATTCCCAATGACTCATTATTAGAAATTTAGAATGATGGATTAGATTGATGCTGGACTTTCTTCAACATGGGATACTCTGCAATTGCAGTACTTCTTTTTGGATTAAATCAAATTATCCAATTTCTCCTCATTTCTCCTGTGAGAGAGGTCAATAAACCCACAACACAATTAAACACACACCAGGGAATATACCCAGTTGATGACTTTTGGAAACCGGGACAACGATAAATGCAGAAGCAATAAAACAATGTCTCACAAGTTCTAAACTGCTAAATATTTGCTTATTCATTCATTTATTTATTTTTTATTTTCTACTATTCTATAAAAGCAAGTTTTCCTTATAAAGGCAGCAAACTGTAGCTGTGTGGGTGGTGCACATTTGATGAATGTGTTTTGAGAAGGGCTAAATGCAGAACATGGTTTGGTACAATGCTGCTACTTAGAATTCATTACAAAGAAAGGTTTTACTGTATTGTCCATGTTCAAAGGTTTTACTGTATTTTCCTTCTGGTTATCAACACCATTGGTCAAGCTTACAAGAATTCAGAGTCTTGACATAACTTCAATATTTTAAGTTCACGCACACAGGTTCTATTATATCAGAGTTAGAATTCATAGAAGTTCTTTTTTGGGGGATTAGAAACATGCCATTGTGAGTTCCACTTAGCAGAAGAGAATCACATTCAAATTCCAGTCCTTCCAAGTCTGACCATGCATACCAAGACAAATATTCTGTCAAACTCCAAGACATTTTAAGATAATTTACTGTATTGAACTAATAGAATATTAACAAATTTTGTCTTCTTCTTTCACATTTTAATGAGATAGGTTCGATAATTTTGTTGATATGCTTTAAAATGACCCAAATTTACAGTCTTCCCATTTAAGTTCAGCACTGAAAAAGAATCCAAGAAACTTTTACAAAATTTTCACTCAAATCTTTTAAGTAAGTTGTTGACATTGAGCAAAATATGGAAACCAGAACTCAAATTCCTCATCAACTATCTACCATTATCAAAAACATGTTTATTTAGCAAAAATTTACAAATTCAGAATCAATCCATTTTCCCAACTACAATTGGTGTTTAAATCTCTGCCCCAAACAACTAACAAGCAGTGTGTGCTACGAGCAACAAAACTAAAGAAATCCCACAACATCACATCAGTAAACAGAACATAAATTTATATCTAATCTATCATTATTCAACCTTTGCACCTTCTTAACCTTTGCGTGGGAGCTTTGGACACTACAAGAGTAGGAAAATTGAGCCTCAAACCTTTCACTCCATCTCCTATGAAGATTCTGATTGATTCCACAGTTCAGCTATCATAGACTCTACAAAGATCCGAGCTTCAGTCATCTTCTTGTCCTTACGGTCTACTTTGGATAAAAACATTGCCTTCAATTTATTTATATCCTCCCCTATACCCTTCAGCTTCTCCTCAGATTGCTTGATACGACATTTGAATTCTGTCAGCACCACATTCATTAAGTCCTCTGATTCGGGAAGAAGTGGATGACTCATAAAAGATTCCAAATTCAGAGCTAGCTCAATGAATTGACGACCGAGTAGACCTAGAGCCTGGTCGAGAATTCGTCAAATAGGTCATCAATATGGCTTTTTCTGTTCAAGCTTTCCTTCTGATTGCTTTCATCTAGTTCTGTTTGCTCCATACCAGCCCACTTTCCTTTTGTTGGTTCATCAATTTTTGCCATATCCAGCAGATTGAGAGTCTTCTTAATCACCAGGGAATTCTCATCTTCAATACAGCAGCCTTTGAGTGAAGATTTGAAAAGTTCAATCTTTTCCGCCCATTGTTCTTGCCCCAACATCATAAACACGAAATCAACAATCAAACGAGACAGCTCAATCCCAACTTTAACTGCTTGAACCTTTAGTGCATTCATAATTCCAAGTTCTTTATCAGATTCATTACACTCTTTTATGTACTCCATCAAACTCTTCTTTCCACTGTCTCGTTCTTTCTTGAGTCCTTCAAATTTACTCCTCAGTTTTTGCTCTTCTAAATCTGAAGCCTCACCACCTTCTTCTTTCTTGAATGTTACGCCACTAGTACTTGCACCAGCTAAAGCCTCACCACCTTCTTTCTTGAATGTTACACCACTAGTACTTGCAGCAGCTATCGTTATGCCTAAAGCTTGTTCCAATCTTTTAACCTCTTGTTTGAGTTTATCATCTTGATCTTGTGATGAATAGGACTCCATCATCTCTCCCAAGGCCTTCATCACCTTATTAAAGAACCGCTTCCTTGCTGCATCACTGCGTAGTCCTGCAGGGTTGAAACCTTCATCATCTCCAAGACGAATATCCCTGATAAGCTCCGTTAAATTGTGAAGCTCATTCTCGGTCTCCATGAATCTGACAAGATCTTCTAATCGAAAGTTAGACTTTGTTAGCCTGTCTACAACCTCTTCAAAGTCTTCTATATTCTTCTGCAGTGACTGAAGGTGCATGATCTTTTCGCTAGTCTGTGCATTCAATGTTTCCAAGTAATGAAACAACTTTTTAACTCTGGCAAAGTCAAGATCAACCGCGTCTTCATCTTGGTTAGCCATTGATATCTATCTCTACAAAAGCTTTTGACTTGAGAGGGAGAAAGTGTTTGTTTGGGAAATCTTGACAGCTTTTGAGAGAGAGAGAGAGAGAGAGAGCCAAGATTAAAGGATTTTATTGGGAATGGTTGTTTCAGTTATTTTCAGTTATGAGTGAGAGATTGCATCACCTGCAGGTGATATTTTATTTGGTGCACTTTTAGGGTTTGCTGGAGAGAGACTTGTATGTATTTCAATCAGAATGTAAATGAACTTATGATATTTTTGGTGTAGCTAAATATTTTTGGTGACTCTAGTAGAGGATAAATTCTAAACTATATAGGTTTTATTCTTTATTCTTTTTTATTTATATAAATTTAATGACTTTTTTTTTTGGTTGAATTGATAACTTAATTTCATGCAGCAACTCAGTCTCCTGTAAAGTCACATGTGACTGATAGAATTAACCATGTGCAAAATGGAATTAACCATGTGACTAATAGAACTAACAATGTGCAAAGTGTGAAAAATGTGTAAAATTGATCAAGTTACATATCAGATTAGGAGATTAGTTACTTAAAGGTTTTTATTATGGTTTAGTTAGGTGAGTTATTTTTGTGCGTAAAGAATTTGTATGTAATTGTATCTCTCTACTCTGCTCTATAAATTGCAGTACCTGTTGTACCAATCACAATAAGCCATTTCAGTATTTATGAAAAATGTTGAGTCCCTTGACTTATTACCTTATCATCACTAGCAAATAGCAAATACTGATGTGGTAGACATTTTTTATGTCTTTATAATGCTCACATGTTGATTTTCCAAAACTAAAATTTTAAGGATCACAATATTTTTGAAGGACTTGTTTACAAAATAAAGTTGTCACATTAGAAATTGTCATTTGTTAAGTTACCATACGGGGACCAAGGGATAACACATTGAGATTTTAAAAAAATTTCAAGGATTCTTTTTTTTTAATTAAAAGGTAGATATTTATATTTATTTATTGAGTGTGGAATACATCAGAGGCAAGGATCTGGTTTAGGAATTCTGGTCCTTCCTTTCTCCATATACAATCCTGATTTGTCTGCTTTGCATACAATATTAATTTCCTTGCCCCTATGTTGTTTGCTTTGCTTGCATGCAGGATTTTCCACCTTCTGCATTGCGCTTTGATCTTTTTGCATCCTCTGCCAGATATCCCATTTTTATTTCGAGTACAACTTATTCTAATAAATAGTACAACTTCAATTGGCTGACCTCTGTGTATTTAAGGTAGTAGTTTATGGCCTACTGCTTCAGTTTACCTGGCTGTGGCTTTTTTCATCCCTCAATTGAATTCTATTGCAACCAACATGAAGAGTTCCAGCTCCGTATCTTTAGCGGTTTTTAAGCACGTCCCATTCCCATATCAATGACCTGAAACTCTGTTGCTGCCCCTTGATCATTACAATGAAGTCTTGGCCTATAAATATCATATGGTGTAGGAGTTAGAATTTTGGTGCTCTAAAATAGAGGGGAAAAGGGTATGGAGTATGGACCTTGCTTATCCTTTATACATGTGTGGTAGATAACCATGTCTTACCTCCAAATTTTTGGCTTTGTAAACTACCTAGCATTGTAGTCTCACCCTCAATTCCCAATGTCAATATTAGAACAATGTACTAAATTGATGCTGGATTTCAACATGGCAGACACTCTTCAATTGCAATACTTCGTTTTGGACTTAATCAAATTATCTAACATCTCTCTCAATTCTCTGTGAGAAGGTTAGCTATACCCGCATTTAAATACACACCGTGGAATACTGAGTTGATGACTTTGACAAACTGGGACAAGGATAATTGCATTGGGAATAAAACAATGTCTCACAAGTCACAAGTTCTAAGCTGCTAACTATTTGTTGTTATTTTCTATTATTTTATAGTAAAAGCAAGTTATCCTTCCATAAAGAGAACCTCGAGGAATCTAGAGACAAGTAAAGGAAGACATCGTTCAAACTGAAACTCACTACCATTGTGCATGATGAAGTAATGGCTTATAAAGGCAACAACCTGCAGCTGTGTGGATGGTGTACATTTGAGAAATTTGTTATTAGAAAGGCTAAATGCAGAACATGGTTTGGTACAATACTGCTCCTTAGAATTCATTAAAAAGAAGATGCGGAGGTTTTACTGTATTGTCCATGTGAAATGCTGCTTTCAATGTGTAGTTTGACTGTGGGCATGTACTTTCCTACTGGTTATCAACACCATTAGTCAAGCTTACAAGAGTCTGACACAATTTTGATATATTGGGTCATGCACACAGGTTCCATTATATCAGAGTTAGGCTTCATAAAAGTTCCACTTAGCAGAAGAGAAGCCAATTTAAATTCCAGTCCTTCCCAGGCTGACCACGCATACCAAATATTCTGTCAAACTCAAAGACATTTTACAACAATTTTTTGAATTGAACTAATTGAATATTAACCAAATTCTGTCTTTTTATTTCACATTTTTAAAAATGAGATAGGTTTGATAATTTTGTTGATACGCTTTAAAATGACCCAAATTTACAAACAATCTTCCAATTTAAGTTCAGCACTTAAAAGGAATCCAAGAAAAACACATGCCACACGAACATCATATTCCTCCACCACTTTTTAAGATGGTCGTCAGTGTATGGAGGCACCATCACAAGTAAATAGATTAAGCAACCAATAATTTTTCACTTAATAAAAAGAAATAAACCATTGAAGCCATGTTGGACGTGTCTCGAATATTTTATACTAGTTCCATCTTCTGTATCTTATTAAATTGGAAAAGAAATGTCGGAAAAATGATTCATGATTAACTTTGATAAGATAATAATTATGATTAATAAAAGAGTTTCTCAATATCTTTCTGCAAAGCATACATACAAAAGATTCACAGACAATAACAATATTCTTCAAAAAATTGTCTATTTGGCAAAAGCTTACACATTCAATCCATTTTCCCCAAGTACAATTGGTGTTTAAATCTCTGCGCCAAAAAACTAACAAGCGGTGTGTACTACTACCAACAAAAGTAAAGAAATCCCACAACATCGATCAAATCTGTAAACAGAACAGAAATTTATATCTAATCTATCATTATTCAACCTT